>SJYX01010814.1:516004-581361 GCA_006410675.1 Oreotragus oreotragus | reverse complement strand
CTCCTTAAAGGCTCCACCTGATTCGGACGAAGAGGGACTGAATCAAGTCCCTCTTCCAGATAGACGTCCTGGGCGTCCCCAGGTTTCGTCATAAACCTGTCACCCAGACAGGAACCAGAAAACTGAAGGAAGCCGCGGCGAACCAACCAACGACAATAATGACTGACAACAAAGCAACAATTAGTAGGGACACACAAAACGCACAAAGCTCGAGCGTACCTCCGAAACCTGATGCCTGGGGGTCTGGGGCCGAACGGAGATCCCGGACGAGCCCCCAAATGTTGAACCGCACGGTTCCGCCCTGGAGTCCGTCGCCCAAGACCACCAAGACACAGGATCGATGCAAATAGCAAGAGGATTTATTGAACCGGCGCGCCGGGGTTCTGTCCTCCTTAAGCAAGGAGCGAACCCCGATGACAGTTACAGAACAGGTTTTAAGCACAAAAAACCACATTGGGCGGGGAGGTATAGATATATCATGATTGGTCACAATACTGCTGACCTTTACAAGGATAGGCTTGTGAGGCTTTGGCGACATAATTCTGCGGATAACACACAGTTTACACAACTTGTTTTTCTGACTCTCTGGAAAGTCAAACCTTCCAGGTCAGGGTCTGTAAGCCTCCAGGTCAGGGTCTGTGAGTCACAAATAACAGAGATAACCTTTCAGTTGGTCTGGAAAATCCCTAAATCTTACAGGTTACTTCCTCACAGGAGGACACATTAGCCCACAGTATGTCTTGTAAAACTAACCCTGAAGAATTCGAGAGGGGCCAAAAGGAGGCGTATGTCCTGCCTACCTCCCAGAAACCCTCATGCTGAACTCCATCTTGGCTGAGAGATGAACACACCACCAGGAAGGACCCCGAGTCACCCAATGGGCCAGGCAAGAGGACTGGCCAGAGACAACCCAGACACTAATCACATTGCCATAAACCCGAGATTGCAAGCGACATGTCAGAGCAGTTCTCCCGGGGCCCCTCACCCTGCTGCTCTCTGCCCAGGCGCCCCTTCCCAACAGAGTCTTTTGATTTGTCAGTACTTGCGTCTTCTGACAATTCACTTCCAAGTGTTAGACAAAAGCCCACTCTTGGGCCTTGCAAGGGGGTCCCCTTCCTGTAGCGTGCCTGTATTGGTTTCAGACACAACAGTATTACAGTTTCCCTTCAGTTGAGTAATAACGTGAGGTATAAGGAATTCATTATCCAGTGAAAGTGCTGACTCTTCTGTATGGTACTGGAGCATACTCCTTTCCTGTTACCTCTTTAATTATAATTTTAATAACATCCAGGAGTTAGCCAAGGTCCTCTGTTCAGGCAGGCCCAGAAATGCACTGGGGGAGGGAGTGGTTGGGGGAGACAACTTTCCCCACAAATGAATGATGCTCCATGGTTCTGCCCCCTCATCACACGACAACGTGCTCTACCGTCACAAGCAAGTTAACGCAACATTTAAGCAACTTTCTGGGCATCCGTGAGACTGAGGGAAGGGCAGGGTCCCTTTCAGGCCACAGGGAAGTGAGAGCAGATTGCTGCCACAGCCTGTGGGCTTGTCCTAACTCACCGGGTTAGTTTCACCAGAAAATCAGTCTGAAAGTTGTAAGAGTCAGTTACAGTCCTGGCTCTGCCACTAACCAGCTGAGACAAAGGGCAATTTCCTTTACATCTTGGTGCTTCCATTTCTAATCTGAAAAATGAGGTGGTTTGGACCAGATGATCTCGGGGACTCCTTTGGCTCCACTTCAAGCCACTAGATGATGGCTCTGTGCAAAAAGGAGCCACATCTTCCTTGTTCATCACTTTAACTCCAGCACTGAGTACTTTTCTGAAATACAACAGGTGCTGAATGGGTATTTTTTCTGAATGACTGAACACAAAATGCTAAGTTCAATGCAAAATATGCTTCTGGTTCATATGGCTCCACTTCAAGCCACTAGATGATGGCTCTGTGCAAAAAGGAGCCACATCTTCCTTGTTCATCACTTTAACTCCAGCACTGAGTACTTTTCTGAAATACAACAGGTGCTGAATGGGTATTTTTTCTGAATGACTGAACACAAAATGCTAAGTTCAATGCAAAATATGCTTCTGGTTCATATAATTCAGGGCAAACACCCTTCTTTTCCCTTGATTAAAATCCCTTTTGTTTTTATCTCAATTTTCTAGATGAGGCCCTAAATTACCCTCTTGCTAGACTTACTGAGCTGGTTCACTGGATATCATTGCCACCTACCAGAGGTAACATAAATCTCTGAACAAAAACTTTTAGAAAAAAAATCTGTGAACAATCCAATGAGTTAGACTTATCCACTGATGAAGGTGATGGCACCCCACTCCAGTACTCTTGCCTGGAAAATCCCATGGACAGAGGAGCCTGGTAGGCTGCAGTCACGGGGTCGCGAAGAGTCAGATACAACTGAGTGACTTCCCATTCACTTTTCACTTTCATGCATTGGAGAAGGAAATGGCAACCCACTCCAGTGTTCTTGCCTGGAGAATCCCAGGGACAGGGAAGCCTGGTGGGCTGCCGTCTATGGGGTCACACAGGGTCGGACACAACTGAAGCGACTTAGCAGCAGCAGACAATGTAAGTGTGTGGAAAAGACTGTTGAGATAGGCAGTGATGACTTGTGATTAAGTTCAAAAACTAAAGAACCATTTTGTTCTTAAAAAAAAAAAAAAAAAAAACTGTTACACAGAGGTTCTTACCAAGATAAAAATAGACAGGGCTGGCCCAAAAAAATTGTGAAGGTCCGGCATTTTTTCTGTATTTCCAAAGTCCCTTTTCTAACCCCTTTCCCGAATTCAACAAAAGACTCATCATTTATCATAATTGCAAGTTTAAGCCTTTAATCTCTTATTGTTCATTCAAAGACATCTGTTAAAGGAATTTCAAACAATAGAAAACAGATGAGAGGATATTTGGCAGGAGGGTTCAGTGAAAGGCAGGGCGGTCTTCATACCTCTCACACTGCTGCTCCTAAAACTGATCTTAAAACCTAAAATTCCTGTATGAACTTTTCAGTGGCCGGTTGGTCTGGGAGTTGAGGTGGAGTGAAAGGTGGTAAAACACTTACCAAAAGGAGCAGGAAATTGTCTGGCCTGTTCCCATCTTCCTATAACATTTGCCCAGGGTCAGGGTCCAGGAATCTCTCTGAGCCCTCTCCCCTTCCTGAGGACAGTACAATATAGGATAATATCACTTCCCTCAGAAAGAGTCATGGCTTATTTTTCTCCCAAACTTGCCCCCCAGGAAACTTCAGGTTCTAGGTTTCCTGATCACCCAGGTCTTTGGGACTAATGCATTCAGTCGTTTCCAACTTGTTGCAGCCCCATGGACTATACAGTCTGCCAGGCTCCTCTGTCTGTGGGATTTTCCAGGCAATAATACTGGAGTGGGTTTCCATGCCCTCCTCTAGGGGATCTTCCCATCCCAGGGATTGAATCCTTGTCTCTTAAGTCTTCTGCTTTGGAAGACAGGTTCTTTACCAGCTGAGCCACCAGGGAACCTTCTGAGACTAACTCTAATCAGTAACTCTGTTTTTCTGAACAAGATCCATGGACTGACCCATAATCTAGGGAAAAAAAGAACAAGTATTTGAAATTAACACTGGAGATGATCCAACAGGACTGAAGCACAGATACCTTGAAGCATTAGGTTGGAGTATAGAAAAGCCCAGTACTGCCCAGGACCAGAGAAACTTACCAGAGAGTAACATCTAAGATATGAGTGTNATCCATGGACTGACCCATAATCTAGGGAAAAAAAGAACAAGTATTTGAAATTAACACTGGAGATGATCCAACAGGACTGAAGCACAGGTACCTTGAAGCATTAGGTTGGGGTATAGAAAAGCCCAGTACTGCCCAGGACCAGAGAAACTTACCAGAGAGTAACATCTAAGATATGAGTGTGAATATATGCATGGTGATGATGGTAACAATGAAAAAGACCATAGCACCAGGGAAAACGATTCATGATGAGACCAATTTTTAGTACTGGTGAACTAAGCAATGAGAAAAGAAACGTTATAATATTCCTGTAAAAGCAATAGTAAATGCAATCATTGGGATACTAAATGTAAACCTACACCCATGAATGTATGGCCAGTTATGGAGCAAATGCGGTAGAAATTATGTATATCTTAATGTGGTCAAATTTATTGTAACCTTAATTAAATAGCAGTGTTAAGCTGAACTGTTTATTCTTAGCTTGTGACTTATAACTGTCAGATTGTCTCTAAAATAAAAAAAAAAAAAAAAGCAGTAGCTAAAAACCTTGATATTATTAGATTTGTCTAATATACCCATATCCCCATGCATGTGTGCTAGGTTACTTCAGTCTTGTCCAACTCTTTGCAGCCCTATGGACTGCAGGCCGCCAGGCTCCTCTGTTCATGGAATTTCCCAGGAAAGAGTACTGGAGTGGGGGTGCCATGCCCTTCTCTGGGGGATCTTCCTGACCCAGGGATCAAACTCATGTCCCTTACGTCTCCTGCACTGGCAGATGGTTATAGAAAAGCCCAGTACTGCCCAGGACCAGAGAAACTTACCAGAGAGTAACATCTAAGATATGAGTGTAAATATATGCATGGTGATGATGGTAACAATGAAAAAGACCAAAGCACCAGGGAAAACGATTCATGATGAGACCAATTTTTAGTCCTGGTGAACTAAGCAATGAAAGAAACATTATAATATTCCTGTAAAAGCAATAGTAAATGCAATCATTGGGATACTAAATGTAAACATACACCCATGAATGTATGGCCAATTATGGAGCAAATATGGTAGAAATTATGTATATCTTAATGTGGTCAAATTTATTGTAGCCTTAATTAAATAGCAATGATAAGCTGAACTGTTTATTCTTAGCTTGTGACTTATGACTGTCAGATTGTCTCTAAAGTAATAATAATAATTTTGAAAAGTAGCTAAAAACCTTGATATTATTAGATTTATCTAATATACCCATATCCCCATGCATGTGTGCTAAGTTACTTCAGTCTTGTCCAACTCTTTGCAGCCCTATGGACTGCAGGCCACCAGGCTCCTCTGTTCATGGAATTTCCCAGGAAAGAGTACTGGAGTCGGGGTGCCATGCCCTTCTCTAGGGGATCTTCCTGACCCAGGGATCAAACTCATGTCCCTTACGTTTCCTGCATTGGCAGGTGGGTTCTTTACCACCAGTGCCACCTGGGAGGCCCCATCCATACCCCCAGATAGTATATAAAATGTTTGGCGCTTTATTTTAAATCTCCATTATTTTATAATGATACTGTATTGATAGTTTAAAATAAAATTTGCATATTTTTGAGGGGTTAAAATTTCTTCTGTTATGGACANTGGGTTCTTTACCACCAGTGCCACCTGGGAGGCCCCATCCATACCCCCAGATAGTATATAAAATGTTTGGCGCTTTATTTTAAATCTCCATTATTTTATAATGATACTGTATTGATAGTTTAAAATAAAATTTGCATATTTTTGAGGGGTTAAAATTTCTTCTGTTATGGACAATGTAACGTAGTATTTACAGAAATCATCATTATTGTCAGGCAAATCTGAGTGTGAATACCACCTATGAAGTGTGTGAACTTAAACTGAAAGACTATTTTCTCTCTACATGTCAATATGGTCTGCTATAAAATGACTACAATGATAGGTATGATTCACTATACCAACTAATGGTACCATGTAAGGGTTGAGGGTCATGGAATCTAGAGTTAAGTGAGGTCTTTATTTTTTTATTTTTATTTTTTTTAAGTGAGGTCTTTAAATTATCCAATACAGCTATCTAATTATAGTTGCAGAGATTTCTCCTTATGATGACTTTTTTAAATTACTTTTTATTGGAGTACTTTTGATTTACCATGTTGTGTTGCCTTCTGCTGTACAGCAAAGTGAATCAGTTATACATAAACATATAACCACTCTTTTTTAGATTCTATTCCCATATGGGTCATTACAGAGTATTGGGTAAAGCTCCCTGAGTTATAAGTAGGCCCTTATTAGTTTTCTATTTTATACATAGTAGTGTATATATGTCAATCCCAATCTCCCAATTTATCCTTCCACCTCTTTCCCCCTTTTATTATCATAGCTAATGATTCCAGATCATAATTACTGAACCTCAGACTGTGCCAGGCATAGGGCTAGGAGGTATGCATATATCATCTCAGCCAATTTTAAGGACAATACCTGACATGGTTACTATTATTTTCCCCATTTTACATATGACAAAAATAAGGTTCAAAGAGGCTAAGTAACCTGCCCAAGTTCACAAAACATGTAGGAGAAGCTTTACCGTCTGAGCCACCAAGGAATCATAAGAGATTTCAGACAATACTAACAAGTGCAATATAATTTGTGCCAAACAGTGGAGAAATGTAGTATCAGTTCTGTATGACCATATGGACTATTACTCCTGTAGACAAAATTTAAATCAAGGATTCAAATTTTGAATTCTTGAAACAAAACTAGCAATCCATTAACTTACTCAATGACAGAATATCTTCAGTGATATATCTGGAAGAAAAATAACTGAAGGTCACTATGCTGCTGCTGCTAAGTCATTTCAGTCATGTCCAACTCTGTGCGACCCCATAGACGGCAGCCCACCAGGCTCCCCCGTCCCTGGGATTCTCCAGGCAAGAACACTGGAGTGGGGTGCCATGTCCTTCTCCAATGCATGAAAGTGAAAAGTGAAAGTGAAGTCGCTCAGTCATGTCCGACTGTTTGCAACCCCATGGACTTCAGCCTACCAGGCTCCTCCATCCACGGGATTTTCCAGGCAAGAGTACTGGAGTGGGGTGCCATTGCCTTCTCTGGAAGGTCACTATAAACAATTAAAAAATCAAAATAGCAGTAGTAGTGGTGATAGTAACGATGATGAGAGTGTAATTACAGCATGAGGAATTAAGGACAATAAAGAAGAGCTAGTATAAATAAAGAAGGCTTCCCTGGTAAAGAATCTGCCTGCAATGCAGGAGATCTGGGTTAGATCCCTAGGTTGGGAAGATCCCCTGAAGAAGGGAATGGAAACCCACTCCAGTATTCTTGCCTGGAAAATTCCATGGATGGAGGAGCCTGGCAGGCTACAATCCATGGGGTCACAAAGAGCTGGACACAACTGAGTGACTAACACTTCACTTTTTTCATTATTTTCTTAGATTTTTTCCAAGTGATTTTGTGGAATGCCCTTCCCTTGAGATCTTCCAAGAGAGATTGACAAATGTAAAATACACCAGTTATTTCTCAAGAAAAGTAGCTAGAATATTCCACCAGACAGTGAGATCTTACAGGCTATACAAGCACAGGAGTAAACCATGTTCTCTAATGTGTTTCTCAATTTTGGCAAGGATAAAAATGTTCCATGAATGTGATCATCAAAAAAGTCATTGTTGATATGAGATCAGAATCCTCTGACTACTGCAACTCTGGTAACAAATCCTCTTCAGGACAAAATCTCAGTTTATAGTAAATGTTTGGTTTATGACTACTGAGTCCATCCTGACATGAGTTTAGAAGATATTTTTCATATTGGCCTTCAAGCAATGTCATATTTTAATAAGCAAAAGCCAGAACCTGAAGCTCCCCAAAGATTTTCCCCGCTTCCCCAGATTCCTGAGTCTATGATGCGATTACTACAACACATTCATTCAATAAACACTGAATTCATGCTGATGATCTGTCTAGTACTGTGCAGAGAAGTGCCAGTAAATGAAGATACGGCCCCCTGCTCTAAGAGGAAATTACACATCATGGACTTGGAGACACATGTTACCTATTGTCAATCTTCTCTGGAGTGTGTGGGCCTAGTGGGCCCTCTGAAGCCTCACAGGATCTTAGCACTAATATTCACAGATGGTAACCACAAATCTCAAATGTCTTTCAGTCACCAGTTCTTCACCCCCAATCCATTTGCTGTGGCTCCCACTCTAGTAGGTACAAAGCTACATCATTCATAATTTCCTCCATTAATTTTTTATTTCAAATTGGTTGATCTATCTAGAAGAACCACTTAACTTTTTCCAGTGGGCTATAGGGCAGCTGGTGTTTTTGTGCATTTTTGAGGAGGGAGTGGAAAAAGCAAAAAGACACAGCTATATCACTGGGCCCCTTTGCTTGTATCCCAGCATCTCAGGATATTGCTCAACCTGTTCACAGCCACTGAGCCCCAAGCAAAGGCCTCCTGTGCTCTTTGCATCTCCACCTGGGTGCTCTTCCCCCATGACTGTGGCATTCCTTCTCTACTGCCTTCAGGTCACTGCTCAGCCAACACCTTATCAGAAATGCCTCTTCTGGGACTTCCCTGGTGGTCCAGGGGCTGACTCTGAGGCTAGGTTCCATCCCTAGTCAGAGAGCTAGATCCCACATGCTACAATTAAAACAGCCCGCATGACGCGATGAAGATCAAAGATCCCAAGTGCCACAACTAAGACCCAGTGCCGCCCGATTAATTTTAAAAAAAGAAAGAAATGCCTCCTCTGACTACCTTTTCTGAAAAATTAAACCTTCTCATCATTCTTGCTCCTCTACTGTAATTTATTTTTTATCAGCTATCGCCCCCAAAAAACCCCACCAATATTTTTTATCTGTCTCCTCCCACTAGAAGTATCTTCCATTACAATAGAAATTTCACGTGCTTTCTTTCTTCTGCAGATTGCTCAGTTCTTGGCACTTAGGAAACACGTAAACATTATATGTTGAGTTAACCACCCTCCCCAAGTAAGTGAAGTCACTCAGTCATGTCCAACTCTTTGTGACCCCATGGACTGTAGCCTACCATGCTCCTCCATACATGAGATTTTCTAGGCAAGAGTACTGGAGAGTACTCCAGAGCATCTTCCCGATCCAGGGATTCAACCCAGGTCTCCTGCATTGTAGGCAAACGCTTTACCATCTGAGCCACCAGGGAAGTCCTCCCAAAGTGTAAGACAAAGCAAGCTGCTTTTAAGTTCTAGAAGTTGACTCTGTCCTCCAGATTGTTCAGTGTTTTCCTTGTTTCTGGCATCATGCACCTTGTTCCCCAATAGCAGAGCCTCAGAAAAGACTTGGAGAAATCTCATGAAAGGCTAAGATTTGGGCCTTCGTGTCCAGGTTCAAGATCAGACTTGTGGTCAAGTCACAGATAGGCATGATGTGACTGTTGATTCCATCACAATCCAAAGTTTGATCATGACTTAGAAATGGGAGAACTACTAAGGGAGTGTCAAGTAGCCAGAATACTCAATCTCTTTGACCACAACCAATTTTAAAAGTTAAATATTTCATGGAATCTTGGTTCCTCATTCTCAATGACCTAAAGCAGGGGCACAGAGAGGTTGAGTGTTTTGCCCAATATGCAATGTATCAGCAGAAATACTGGGCTTGGAAACCACCAGGTTTCCATATTTCCTGCTTACCACCCCTCTGAGACAGAGAACTCTTCAGGGGTAAAGAGAGTCAGTTCAAGCCCTAATTGTAAAGGCTGGAGGAAGAAATTGTGCAAACACACACAGAGATACCATATACCATAGAATGAATGGAGAGTTTCACTTCCTGAGTTTTCTATAAAGATGGCTGAAATTTCAGTTTGAGGGATAGGCACATCTTTTCAGGTCTTGCCAGCATGAAATTACCACTAGGGAGCCCAGAAGGGACTAAATCACTTGCTTTTCAATTTCCTAGTATCCCAAGACAAGCCAGATGATTATACAGTTTTCTGTCCTTCATTTTCCCAAGGAAGAAGTGTCCCTATGACCCTATGTGCAAGACAGCAAAAGAGACATAGATGTAAAAAAGAGACTCTTGGCCTATGTGAGAGAAGGAGAGGGTGGGATGATTTGAGAGAATAGCATTGAAACATGTATATTACCATATGTAAAAATAGGTGACTGGTGCAAGTTTGATGCATGAAGCGGAGCACACAAAGCCAGTGCTCTGGGACAACGCAGAGGGATGCAGTGGGAAGGGCAGTGGGATGTGGAGTCAGGATGAGGGGACACACGTATACCATGGCTGATTCATGTCGATGTATGGCAAAAACCACAATATTGTAAAGTAATTAGGCTCCAATTAAAATAAATGATTTTAAACAACAACAACAAAAAGAAAGAAAGCTGCTCCACCTAAAATAAAGAAATGATTCCAGGTTACCTTTACAACACTGTGTAGTATTTCTCCTCAAAAAGCAAATTTTAGCATTCAACAATCAGAAGAATAAACAACAGATGCAAAATACTTGGACACAACGGAGGAACAGTAGACAAGTAACATAATTTGTACCACCTTCTTTTTTTCTTTCTTTTATGACTTTGTGAATCCCTTCCTACCAGCTCTTCTCAATAATCTCGCCATCACCCTTTCAGTGTCTCCTAATTTCAATCTGATACACAAATCCAACAACTCAATTCTTTAGTTGATATTGTTAGGCCCTTTATAGCCAATTAAAATTAGTCCTTCTTACTGTGGTAGTTAAGGGCCCCCACAACCTGATCTCAGTCTGTTCTGGTGATCCTCAAACTGGGGGGCGGGGGGTGGCAGTGGAACATATCTGTAGACATTTAACTACTGTGAGAAGGCTATTTACTGGCATCTGCTGCTAAACATTCTACAATGCCCAAGACAGCCCCCTACAACAAAAAATTATCCAGCCCATGTCAATAGAGCAGAGGTTGGGAGACTCTGCACTATGCTTTTTCTCCATGACTTTTTTTTTTTTTACAGTCAGCTCTTCAATAGATGACTTACAATGACCTAGATGGTGGCTCATTGGTTCAAACCCTCCAGCTTTCTGTGATATATAACAATATATATATATATTTATTTATTTATTTATTTGGTTTTTTATCTTGCTCCTGGCACCAAGCTCCAAAAACTCTAGGAGTTTTCCAAGTGAAAAGAACGATCAAGCTCAAGCTGTCTTTTGTTGCATTAACAAGGTGACTTTTGGAAAGCACCTAAGGATGGGATCTGATTGCCTGGGAATCCAACCTTGCAATGAGAAGATTAGAAGTTTCAGTCTTTTCCCAGTGACCTGTAGAGACATGAGGGATTGATTGGCTGGAGGTGGAATCAATAGCCAAAGGCCAGTGACTAAATCAGTCCTGACTGGGTAATGAAGCTTTCATAAAAGCCCAAAATAGGATGGGGTTCAGAGAGCTTCCAAGATGGAGAAAGAGAACACCCCCATGTGCTACCATGCTGGGCCTAAATCCCTTAGGACAAAAGATCCTCTGCTTTGGACCTTACTCTATGTATCCCTTCATCTGGCTGTTTTTTCATATCCTTTACTATCCTTTGTAATAAATCAGTAATCTAGTGAGTCAACTTTCCTGAGTTCTGTGAGCCTATTTAGCAAAGCAATCAAACCCAAGGAGGAAATCAGAGGAACTCCTGACTTATAGCTGGTTGGTCAGAAGCACAGGTAACAGCCTGGACTTGCTACTGGCATCTGCAGTGGCAGCAGTCTCGTGGTATTGAGCCCTTAACTTGTGGGCCTAATGCTATCTCTGGGTTGATAATGTCAACACTGAGTTGAACTGTAGGACCCTCAGCTAGCATCAGAGAATTGCATGGTGGAATTGAGAATCAGAATCTTATCCCCTCTGTGCTCTCTCTCTACCTGGAAAGCTCAGGACTTTCAGTCTGCTGGCAGACGCCTATCTTTTCTCTAAGACCCATCTCCTCCTTCAAAGTTTCCTGGATGGATGTGCTCTTTCCTTTCTAAATTTGACGAGTGCTTTGGTAATCCTCTCTCATGGAATTTATCACATATAGTCTGGTCTTCCTAGGTGAGTGGCACTAGTGGTAAAGAACCTGTCTGCTGATGCAGTAGATGCAAGTTCTATCCCTGAGTAAGGAAGATCCCCCAGAGGAGGAAATGGCAACCCACTCCAGTATTCTTGCCTAGAGAATCACATGGACAGAGAAGCCTGACAGGTTACAGTCCATGGGACCTTAAAGAGCTGGACATGACTGAGCAACTGAGCATATATACAGACACCCCATATATAATCTAAAATTATATACTGCAAGCTTCAAGAAAAACCATACTTTGTGAAGACTGTATCACCAGTCCTAGAAGATGCCTGGAACAGAGAAAATGCTAAACAACATTTAATCAAGGGAGCAATTGTCTGTGCTCTAAATTCTTCACTCTGATCAGAATGAACGTCTCCAATTCTTCCCTGAATCTTTACATCACCCCTTCCACCTAGAAGATGCTTAGTAAATATTCACTGAATGTCTGAATAATTAATAAGTACACATATAGTAGGATATAAATATTAAATGTTCCAAATGCAAAAAATAAATACAATGTATCTTAAATAAACACACAACAGAAATACATGGGTAAAAATGAAATAGGTTCAGGCTGTATAAATTTAAGCCTAGGCAACTGTTCACTCACCTCAACTTTTAATTATGTCATAAAATTCATGTCACAAGCATGTTTGAATGGCTTACATTTCCTCCTCTTTAAAAAAGTACTGAAATGCACATTGAAATGTTAATTGCTCATCTGGAGAACACATGAAACAGAAAACACGCAAAGATAGAGTGTGCCATTGGTCAACTGTACCAGAATAGAAACCAATTTCAGTTTTTAGTGACACATTATAAACCTCTTGCAACACAGAGACACTAATGTGTAGAGTAACCGTGACCAAATCATCAAGGCGATAGTTAGGAAGCGAGTGGGAGACAGCATTAAACTTGGGTCCCTGACAACTGACATATCTAACATGTTGCTATTTATTAGAATTTCCTCATAGCCCATACTGGGTGAAGATGGAAAACTAGAGCCCATCATAATTTCCTGTGGACTCCTATTTATTCTTGTTGCAGTATTTCACAATCCCTCATCTTTCTTTTCCCCAGGTACACTGATTCCATCCTTTTTACTTTTTCTCATAGGTTCTGTTCTCTACCTCATAACCATCCTTCCAGGTAATCCTTAATCCTCACAAACTGTACAAATAGAAACAAACTTAACATTTCATTTAGCACTTCTTGTGTGTCAGACACCTTCCTAAGCACTTTATCTGCATTACCTCATCTAATTCTTACAAGAACCCTGAAACATATGGGCTATTTTAACCTACAATTTCACATGAGGAGATTGAGGCTCAGAGAATATGAGGAACTTGCTCAGGGTCATACAGCTTAAATGATTCAGTATTCTTACCAGAGGTGAGTGGTCTTGTCACAGTTTTAAGATATCTTTGAACTCATTTGGTTCTTACTAAATATTTACAGGGTACCAACAATGAGCCAGGCTTTGAAGGAAAAATAATGGAAAGCAATAAGAAACATGAACATTCCTCTTAGGAAGATTTTAGACTACAGAAAAAGACAGGTATTAATGAAATTAATAAATTAATACAAATTATAAATTATTGTATTAATAATTAATACAAATTAATAAACCAAGCTAAGCTGTCAAAAAAAAAAAGCAGCAGAGCATCAAACCTACCACGAAACAGAGAATGGGCAGCAAGCATTTCAAAAAGAATAGCCCGTAGAGAGGCCATGGAGGGAAGGAACACAGCATGGTCAGCAAACTCAAAGGGGCAGAAGGAGAGCAGTGCTGTGAGACTAGAGGGGAGATGGAACTGGTCTTGTTTGGGTTCCTGAGAAGCTGATTTTGGAGACAAACATTCGGGTATTTTAATTAATGATTCCAGAGCACTCAGTGAGGAAGGAGGAAAGAGAGAGGGAAGGAAGGGAAGCAATAACGTGAGCCCAGTTCAACCAGGACCTCGGAGAGACGACATACTACATACTTCAGATCTGCCCCACTGCCGAGGAAAAGAGGGAGCTGAACTATTGATTCTTCACCCCCTGGTTCAGGGCGCTCCTGGCAATCCGACAGCATTGCCTGGGAAGGAGCAAATCAGGCACAGTTGGTGGGGAGAGGAACAGCCCCAGTGCACTAAGTGTGCTGAGCAGGGTAGTACCCACTGCAGGCCCCACCGGACTCCACCCTGTGACCCTGGGGAGCTAGTCAAGGGCCCTGACTGGGGGAGGTGGTAACCTAATCAAATTTGGGTTTGAGGCACTGACTCTGATGTGGAGAACAGGTTGGAGGGAGCCTGGGTGGATGTCATAAGACAGCTAGGACATTACTGCAGTGGTCCAGGCAGGACTGGCTACTTCAGTTGTAAAAATCAGTGCAAAATGACACGGTGAAGCCCTTTGTTCACAAAGAAGGATAAAAGTTCTTTTTAAAATACGAGAGTTTTTATAAAGAGTTCTTTTTAAAATGCAGATGTGAGAGTTGGACCATAAAGAAGGCTGAGCACCAAAGAATTAATGCTTTCGAATTGTGGTGCTGGAAAAGATTCTTGAGAATCCCTTGGACAGCACGGGGATCAAACCAGTCAATCTAAAGGGATATCAACCCTGAATACTCATTGGAAGGATTGATGCTAAAGCTGAAGCTCCAATACTTTGGCCACCTGATGAGAAGAGCCGACTCACTGGAAAAGACCCTGATGCTGNCCCTTGGACAGCACGGGGATCAAACCAGTCAATCCAAAGGGATATCAACCCTGAATACTCATTGGAAGGATTGATGCTAAAGCTGAAGCTCCAATACTTTGGCCACCTGATGAGAAGAGCCGACTCACTGGAAAAGACCCTGATGCTGGGAAAGATTGAGGGCAAGAGGAGAAGAGGACAAGAGAGGATGGGATGGTTGGACGGCATCACCAATTCAGTGAACATGAACTTGGGCAAATTTCAGGAGACAGTGAGGGACAAGGAGGCCTGGCGTGCTGCAGTCTGTGGGGTCACAGTCAGACATGACTTAGCGACTAAGCAATAACAGGAAATGGTTTTAAAGGTATAAAGCGGCTTCCTTTCTTCTGCAGTCTCTCTCCCTCTTAACCTGTGCTGGTGGTTTTTATTCGTTGTCATGTTCCCTTGGGCATGGGGATAGCATGAAGTGACCCTCACAGGCACCTGGGGGTCCTGTCCTGCCATCTTCCAGACTAAAGTGCTAAGCTCCAGCTAGGAGTTGGGGAGCGAACCAGGTATCTCCCCTGTTCATGGGCCTGCCTCCCAACTCATAGCAAAAGGTGACCTTCAAAAACATGGCACCCTCCATGCCAGGACATGCTAGGTCGTGGATTCACTCTCACTGAGTCACCTGCCAAATGCACCTTGTCACTGCCAGTCCTGCACAGGAATGAGCATCTCCATTTCCTGTCTCAAGATCTCATATTCAGCCCCAAACCTCCCAAAGGGTCCCCATCAGTGGCAGAAGGGATGAAGAGACTAGGCAGGGTCTGGGGTGCCGAGGACAGGGGAGTGAGTAGCCAATAATTATTTGAGGATGTGGGGGAGGCAGCAGGACTTGGGCTTATGTGTGAGCCAAGACTCCAAGCCGCCAGCACCTGCCTCACTGTACCGTTTGACTTCACTTACAAGATACAAATTCAAATGTAAAATTACAGCTAAGAACTTCAAGATGGCTAATGTTGGGCATTAAAACCTAAGTGAAGGGTCCTTTAGAGTGTGGGTCCCTGTGTGACTGGTCACATGCTTATGAAATTGGCCATGAGCTTAAAGGAGAGGATGTTACTTGGCCTATTGGAGGAGACATGGAGAAATAAACCAAACTGAAAACTACCTTCAAGATAAATGTAATGGCAGTTGGTGATGAATTTGGTCTGGATGGGTAGAACGGGGCAAGATAGAGAAATAAGGGAGAGAAAGTGCAGCTGTGGAGGTCTGTATGCCTGGACCTCTCTTCAAGGAAGGATTCAGCTATAAGTGCAGGCAGCTAACAGCCTCCAGCTATTGGCACTTTGGGTCTGTTGCTGAAGCAACACTGATATCGCAGACAGAGCGCAGTCATGACCGCCCAAGCAGGGATCGTAGGGCCTGCTCCTTTCTACCCAAGCCAGGACTCCTGCAACGGCCATCTCTTTCTCCGGAGCTCCTTTTTGGATTTTCCAAGACACCGTCACATCTGCATTGTATTGTTCCATCCTGCCTCCCGACTTTTCCTTTCATAGGTGTGGGCTCTGCATTGGTCTCAGAATTCCTTCCCTGCTCAATCCTGTTCCTCCCCCCTTGTATCTTTGACAGGCATTATACCTCCACTCCACAGGCCTCCTGCACTTCTAACTCCATCTCAGTGTCTGCTTCACAGGGAATTCAGCTCACACAGAGGGTCAAAGACATCTCCTAGTCATCTGTTTTGTGCATCTGCATGGACCCACTGGGACACTAGGAGACAGCAGGTTTATTGTGCATCAATTCAAACATCATAGAGCACTGTTTTTTTGGCAAGAACTGTGCTCGGTACAGTGGAGGATGTAAATTGATATCTGATAAAATCACCGTTCTTCAAGAAGGCTCTTGTCTAGGTGGGAAAACAAGGCCCATAAAAATGAACAAATGGCTTTTTCAAGCACCCAATAAGAATTCCTTGCAAGAAATTAAAAACCTCCAGATGTGCAGGCAGACTACCCCTCAAAGATGAGACAGCAGTTTCTTCTGCCAACCTAGATATAGTTTCCAGATTGTGTGTGTGTATTAAAGTTGCATAACTTCTCATCTCTCTAAAAAGTTACTGTATTATAAACCACCTAGAAACCCACCTTCACTTCCAGAGAGGTCTAAAACAGACCCCAACCTTATGCCTAAGTGGTTGCCAAGACTGACCTTTCCAACAGGTCCCCAGAGATTGGGTATGAGTCGGGCCTGGGTGGGGGCCTGCAAAACAGGCCAGTTTTCCTTCTCAAAGTCCCACTGCCCTGCTCCACCAGGCCTGGCAGGGCCAATTGGAAAATCAGTTATAAACAGGACTTGGCCATTTGGTAATTGACATCAAAGGATTGATGCTCCATCTGTCAATTCTCACTTTTATCTGCTTGCTCTTCGGTGCAGACATTTATAAATTGAGGCTTATGGAGTTAATCAACTTAAAATAAGATGCTCATTCACTACATCCCTGCCAGGTGTCCTAATGGAACAAAGAGAATTATCAAATCGAATGCCAAGTTTTGCGGTACTTAATTCAGAAAGCGGTACCTGGAATGATCCTCACTTTGGATAGCGCCCTCCCTCCCCCATCCCAACACCAAGGCACATTCATCCCCCAACTCATAATTCAACGATAATGGCTCGTTCTGTCTCTTGGTGAGGCAGAAGCGATGCTAGAGAAGGAGAATGGGCACTAAGCCTTTCTGCACACGTGGGCCTGATCCAGCCTTCCACATGGGTTCCCTGTTGAGCCATTCTGCACTGGCACTGACATACAAAGCATGGATGCTTCTTGGCAATGGTCCTTAATAGTCAAAATGGGCAGATTAAAGCCTTGGATTGCAGCCAGTTTCCTTGTAGGCTATGCATAAACTTACTCACAACAAGAATCTTGAAGGGAAGGAATTTTATTTACCCCCATTCCCAGGTCAATAGGATAAGGTCCAGGAAAAAGGAAAGCTACTAGTCTCTGGGTCTTCACCCTTAACTGCATTTCCATCTTTCAGATGGAGGAAGATACAGATATATGAAGGAGGAGAGCAAGGGGTGGACTGACAATCCCCTGGGGAAATACCTACTGCAGAGGATTCTAATGAACATATTGAAATAAAATTGCCAGTCATGGTCACACAGAGAATTATTAGAGTCTGCACTTGCAAGGTTATATCATTTTACATCCCCTTGGGCTTATTTTTCTAAGCCTAACATGAGGAAACACACATGTGGATTCAAAGTTGCTACGTTATTGTTCCTATGAATTGGAATCAGGTACATCAATCTGATTCAAGCTGGACCACAGGCACCAGTCAGATCCTGTACATCCAGATTCTGAAGGTGAAAGAGTGCATCCCTGAGAATTCTGGAAACTGTTCTGCTTATTAAACTTTTAAAGAAGTTTCCTAGATCACTTGTACATCCTTCAAAGTTTGAGAACCATGGAGAGGGATTAGTAAGTGGGTTAAGATGATAATTTGGAAGTCTATGAAACTGAAGTATTATAAGTTTGCTTCTTCATATCAGCTACATTACACAAAATGCTAGAAATATACCGAAGTCAAAACACATTAGTTTGCAAAATTCCACAATTTTGGTTAATCAGCCAACACTTCTTCCCACAGGAAGAGCACATTTTGCTGTATAAGACTCTCTTTCCAACTCCTCAATCCTCTCCCAACCCCCAGCCCCTACATATGTATACTTGGACCTTTCCCGAGAGACACAAGAAGACGAGAATCGGGTCATATGCTAGACAATTCTAAAAAGTCACCACAGTTGTTACAGGGACTCATTGTGCCTGGGCTTCCCACGTGGTGCTAGTGGTAAAGAACCGCATGTCAATGCAGGTAGACGTAAGATACATGGATTCGATCCCTGGGTTGGGAAGAGACCCTGGAGGAGGGCACAGCAACCCACTCCAGTATTCTTGCCTAGAGAATCCCATGGATAGAGGAGCCTGATGGGCTATGGTCCGTAGTGTCACAGAGTGAGACACAACTGAAGTGGCTTAGCACACATGCATTCTGCCCAGAGGGCTTTGGGCAGGCAGACACTCATACAAGGAGGAGACAAAGTATTGGATGGGGGGACAGTAGGCTCCATCCTGAGCTACCAAGTCCCATCATGGTCATCAATCCCTGCCTTTCATTCTTAGTTGAGGAAATTGAAACACAAAGATGTAATGGGACTTGTGTAGTCACAGAGCAGAGTTCCAGCTGGTCCCTGGGTATCCCAGTCCCAGTCCTGCTCTTTCCACTCCTGCAGGCTGACTGGGCCACCAGAGGCCTGGGTGGAGTCAGAGGAGCGATGGTGAAGAAACTCTGCTTGAAGGACTGCAACACGGAGACCAGGACCCCCAGTCTCAAGAGTAGGACTCCAGCCCCTCTGTGTTTTTATCCCTCTCTATGGCTGGTGGCAACAATTACTCTCATGAAATTGCCTTCTAATGCCAAGCTTTGGACAACACTGGACAAAAGGCCAGCCCACAGGGAAAAGTGAATTTCAGAAGTGAACCCCAAACACAAATATGTAAATGGCGCGAGCATGGTGACTGCTGGTGTTTTTAAATGTTTTCTTTCTGACTGGACTACGCAGAATTTTGCTTCTTTGAGTTGGTTCAGTCCTGGCTGTAAATAGCATCTGTCAACCACATGCCTCTTTGGATCACCAGGGACAGAGCTCTAGCTGTGTGCATGAGGCTGTGGCAGCTTCTTGAGGCCTTGGAGCTCCACTTTTCTGCCCTGCCCTGTCTGGTCACTGTCCATGACTGACGTCAAATGATTCTTGTTGCTTGACGACAGGTGTCCTGCAGAGATCTGGCTTTCTGACACTGAGTTTGGGACCACCCTGAATCATCTGGGGAGGGAACATAAGAGGGGAGGGACCACCCCTTACCCCAGCTCTGCTGTGGTTAACCAAACCCTCAGCTATTTTTAAGCAAATACCAAAGCCTGCCCCATGTGTCATCACGGCTTTCACACATGCCACCACCTTTGACAAAGGCGATGAATCTGTGGCACTTTTTCTGGGAAATGCTGTCCATGATTCCCGCTTCACTGACACTTATCCTCCAAAGAAGACTGTGTCAGCAGGCATTTTGGAAGCTCACGCAAAGTTGGCCTTTCCCGTAAGTGAATAGATACACACACATACACAGATCTACATTTTCAGACACTAAACTAAGGATTCTGATAAGTTTCTGCACTGGGCAAAGCACATCTCCAACCTCATGCTGAGGGGAGCCTTAGAGAAGCTACCCATCTTCACCATCAAAACAAGATTATCCAGCTCGGGACCCTGAGACCCAGGGGGAGAAAAGGTAGACCCTCCGTATGTTGGATCAGAAGCTGCTTTTCCTTTGCTCTGTGGTCAGCCCAACTCCTGCGGTCTGCTCCAAGATCAGCTCTGGAGCTGTGGAGAGGTTGGGCTTCAAGAGAGAACACCAGAACACAGAGACCCAAGACCACTATGTCTTTCCCTGGGTCACTCACAGTTTTGACATGCTCCATATTTTTGTTTTGCTTTGGTGTAGAGAAAGCAAAAATTTTATGGCACTGTAAATAGAAGAGTAAAAAGGGGTTATGGTTACAGGTGCCACTGAGTGAAGTGAAGTGAAAGCCGCTCAGTTGTGTCCAACTCGTTGCGACCCTATGGATTATATAGTCCATGGAATTCTCCAGGCCGGAATACTGGAGTGGGTAGCCTTTCCCTTCTCCAGGGGGTCTTCCCAACCCAAGGGTCAAACCCAGAACTCCCACATTGCAGGCAGATTCTTTACCCGCTGAGCCACCAGGGAAGCCTCACAGGTGCCACCAAAATGTCCTAAAATTCTGGCATCGGTGTGTTGCTTTTTAAATACCAAGTACATTATCTGCCTTTACTCTGCTGGCTTGAAGGGGACATGCTTGCAGGGTCACCAGTCCTGCCTGGAGGTTGCTCTTGGCTCTGGCTGGCTGGCCTGAGGCCTTGACAGATAGCTCCTTCTGTGCTTCCCTCTTGCCTTTAGGGCTTCTTGGCACCACATTTACTAAAGCCACGAGACCTGTGATGGTTGAGGTTGAGGATCAGAGGCCTAGGCACAATCCTGAACCCAACACCCAGGGAGGTACCCTCTTCCCAGTTGGTTTGATTCTTTGCTTCCTATATTGTTGCTAGGAATAAAGGACTCTCATATTAGGCCACTCTAACAAGGCCAAAGTGACATCCCATAGGGAGAAATCGGGCCAGAAAGGCCATATTTTGAGAGGCTAAATTTTCTTTTAGTTTTCTAAGTGTTCTCTCTCACTGCTTTAGGGGGAACATATTTATTTGATTAAAACTATTTATTAAATAAGCATTTCTGTATTTCTTTATATCTACCATGTTCCAGGCACTGTTGAAGGCAACAGAGAATCTAAATGCCCATCTGGAGCTTACATTCAAGTGTGGAAGAAGGGGGCAGATGATAAATCATAAATCATCAGATAGTAAAACAAGCAAATAACCCTAAAATAAGAGTCTGTCATGTGGTCCTGTGTGCAGGATGTGGGTACCAATGACATTTGAGTACTAACTCTGATATGTTTTATTGCACTTTACAAATGCTGTTTTTCACAAAGTGAAAGTCTGTAGCAACCCTGAATTCAGCAAGTCTACAGGTACCATTTTTCAAGCCCATTACTTTTCAACTAAGGTGGCCACTGTTTTTGGTTTTTTTTTAAATATGTTATTACACACTTAATAGACTACAGTATAATATAAACACAACTTTTATATGCCCTAGGAACCCCAAAAATTCATGTGACTCACTCCAAGCATCCCAGGTGGCCATTACCCACAGTGGAGGAGTTGTCATCATATATGCACTCACAGGACCTCACTTTACAGGACCACCAATGTAATAGCAAAGAAGTAAATATAGTAGTAAAGAAGTCGGGATATCATGCACAGCATCTCTGAGGTATGCTTATGTACTGAAAAGGCTCCGAACATTACAAAAAGGTTAGATGTTGCTTTAAAATTTTTTTCTCTCCATTAAATTAAGACCAAAGTATGTCTCTTGGCTACTAATTTAAATCTTGTTTATATCTTCTATTTCTGGGAAGAGAAAAAAAAAAATGCAAGATTACTATTACATTGCATGCCTACATGCTCAGTCATGGCTGACTCTTTGCAATCCCATGGACTGTATAGCCCTCCAGGATCCTCTGTCCATGGAATTTTCCAGGCAAGAATACTGGAGTGGATAGCCTTTCCCTTCTCCAGGGGATCTTCCTGACCCAAGGATGGAAGCTATGTCTCCTGCCTTTCCTGCATTGGCAGGGGGATTCTTTCCCACTGCACCACCTGGGAAGCCCACCTTCTTTACTATTACATTGGTGGCCCCCTAAAGTGAGGTCCTGTGAGTGCACATATGATGACAACTCCTCCACTGTAGGTAATGGCCACCTGGGACACTTGGAAACACGGGAATTTTCTTTAGTATCTAACATTCCACATCATTAATAATCCATTGTTTAACTCCTGTCAGTAACAACATAGGCTCATTTTTCAACCATCTTATAAATGAACATTCTGAGATTGAAAGGATTTTTTAAAAAGGGTACCACCAGGAAAGCTGATTGACTAATCTTCAGTCCTATAAATGTCACCTCAACATTTATCCCACGTAAGAGGAATAGTATTTATCCCCCAAAGCTATAGGGTGACTGGAGCGTGGGTGTGGGGGATCATGATTAGTGTGAGAGGCAGGAAAACATTAAAGCACAAGTAGCAGAGAGGAAATGACACAGCCTTCCTACCTCTTATCCTCGAGTGCTTTCGAGAGCCTCTCTGGGGCCAGCAGCCCCAGGAAACCCCGAAGCTGTTGTGCGCCTTCGCCTCTGGGCTGTTATTTTACTGCAGTTCACTGGGGAGATCTTTTCCATCAACCCTATCTCTTTCTTGGCTTTGGGTCAGGTTGAGTCAGACCTGGAACACTTACTTTCACAAAGACCAATCTTTTGTCTAGACATACATGTCTCCTACCAAAGCTCACTGACCAAGGCCAAGGAAGAGACAATATTGCATGCAGGCTGTCTTGGATGACTGGACATTCCAGGCAGAGGGCTGAGAGTATGGGGGATGAGGAAAAAGCAGGGCCTGGGAATGGGTTGACAGCACATAGAGTGGGCAACTGAAGGCATTTTGAACTCTGTTTGAATGGGATAAGGGGACCACTCTGGAACACCCCTGGAAGGGTTTACAAATCCACACTGGTACTAGTTTCAAAGACCCCAAGGCCTTTGTTCATATTGCTCCCTCTGCCTAGACCACTTTCCATCCTTCATCTCTGCTTCCTTCTCCCCTTGCCAAATTTCTAAAGATATCTATTAGTTATTTTTGGCTGTGTCAGTCTTAGTTGCAGCACATGAGTTCTTACTGTGGTGAACTGGCTTCTCTCAAGTCGTGGCATGGATTCTCTAGTTGCAGCTCGTGGACTCAGTTGCTCTGTGGCATGTGGGAGCTTAGTTCCCTGACCAGGGACTGAACTTGCATCCCTTGCATTGGAAAGTGGATTCTTTCCACTGGGCCACCAGAGAAGTCCTTCCCACTGGACAATTTCTATTCACTCTTTAAGTCTTCTACTAAAAGTCACTCTCTCAGAAAAGCTTTTCCCAGTCCCCCCAGGCTAGGACAGTCACCATTTTATCCTCTCATCACACTCTGCACTTGGCCAGTGTCTTTGTCATCTCAGTACTACAATTATGATGTATCTGTAGCTCTTGGAAAATAACCACCCATATTCATTAGCTGTGGATGTAGTAAATGAGCTTATAATTGACTTAATTATAATTTTCAGGCAGCAATATTGCACAATAAAAATAATGTGTGTAATTATTCTTGAACTAATTGACCGCTTAACTGGTAAAGAATCCACCTGCAATGTAGGAGACCCCAGTTCAATTCCTGGGTTGGGAAGATCTGCTGGAGAAGGGATAGGCTACCCACTCCAGTATTCTTGGGCTTCCCTGGTGGTTCAGCTGGTAAACAATCTGCCTGAAACGTCAAAGACCTGGGTTCAATCCCTAGATTGGCAAGATCTGCTGGAGAAGGGGACAGCTACTCACTCCAGTATTCTTGCCTGGAGAATTCCATGGACTGTATAGTCCATAAGGTCGCAAAGAGTTGGACACAACTGAGCAACTTTCACTTTCACTTTCAATGATATCTCCCTCACTAGATTTTAAGTTCCTTGAGGGTAGAGACTGTCTGAGACTGTATATTCTTGGATACCTAGTATTTTATGGTTTACCTGACACATAGTTGGAGGTCAAAATATGTGCTGAATAAATAAATGTGTAAATTCATGAGACCATAAGAGGCTTTGGTAGCAAGAGGGAAAGTTCAAGAGGAAAAGCACCCAGAGAATAGTTCACAGCTGTTTAGCCCAGACAATAATGTCTAAGTATCTCCGCTTTTGCTGCCCAAGAGTTCAGTGTGGCTTCTGCTGCCCACATCATGTGGCATCTCTGGACACAGGGCCCTCTTCTTTCTTATTCCACCATTGCCTTTATGAACAGAGGGAAAAAGGAAACCTAGAAGCCACTCCCTGCTGTACTGTACCTTTCCNTAAGTATCTCCGCTTTTGCTGCCCAAGAGTTCAGTGTGGCTTCTGCTGCCCACATCATGTGGCATCTCTGGACACAGGGCCCTCTTCTTTCTTATTCCACCATTGCCTTTATGAACAGAGGGAAAAAGGAAACCTAGAAGCCACTCCCTGCTGTACTGTACCTTTCCCTTCTGAAAGCAAAACATGGTCTTTGGTCGTTTCAGAGAAACGTGAAATGCAGTTTACATTTGAAAAACAGCTCATTGTTAGAGAAAAAGATTGTCAAGCAGTGAATCAGACAATGGTTTTTCCCACGCTGACTCATCTTCAATATAGCATGTTGCAGCACAAACCATCTTTCTGTGAAGTTCCATTGCTCAGCAGATAANCCTTCTGAAAGCAAAACATGGTCTTTGGTCGTTTCAGAGAAACGTGAAATGCAGTTTACATTTGAAAAACAGCTCATTGTTAGAGAAAAAGATTGTCAAGCAGTGAATCAGACAATGGTTTTTCCCACGCTGACTCATCTTCAATATAGCATGTTGCAGCACAAACCATCTTTCTGTGAAGTTCCATTGCTCAGCAGATAAGATTGTGCCTATCTCTGTGTAGGTCTGGTCTCCTCAGAGATATGAAGGCTCTATGAAGGTAGGGATAGTTTAATGCATACCTTTCACAACCTCAGGATCTATCATGGTGTCTTGGGCACAGTGTAATCACTGATGTGACAGATAGATGCAGCAAGTCAAAAAGTCCTTGAAACATTCTCCATTAAACAGAAAGTATCTCCCATTAGTCCATCTCACAGGGCCTGAAAAAATGGCTTTCAAGGACTCTCCTTCCAACAGCCTGGTATCTTCTTGCCTTCCTCCCATGATGTGTACCAGCTCACTAAGGCTTCTCTGCCCTGCTCCACCCTCTTCAAGCCTCCCTCTCCCTTCTGACTCTTCAGAGGTGTCTTTGAGGACCACCACCTCCTTCTATACAGGGCCTTCTGCCAGAATTTTCTCAGAGTACATTCTTTTCTTGGTTACGAAGAGTCCCACATGTCCAACATCTTTTTGGGCAGTCATCTATACACAGAAATCAAGTCACTTCATGTGTATATTTTCATGAATAGGTGGGCAGAATCAGCTCTCTGGGGATCTTTCACAAGCTCAGTTTACTTAATAGGATCCTACAATATAAGGAGTCTGTGAGTCTAATCAACATTCTTAGTCTACACATCGGTATGAGGTAGCCAAGAGCCTTGAGCATTGGTGACCTTCACTATTATGCTGCTGGTGCTGTGGTGACATCCTTCAGTTTTTAATGTCTTCACTTGACTCCAGTTTAATTTTTCTTGAGTGTCTCCATTAATTTTAAGGCCAGGTCTGTGGTGTGTTGGACTGTCAACTATGCTTCCATATAAATAAGCAAGCTAAGACAATCTAGGCTGGTAGTCACAACCACTGGAGTTATAGTTCAAAGGTCAAGAAGTATGAAGGGAACCTTAGTGAAAAACCATCTAGTTGGATAAATATGGGCTAGATCCTGTGTATAAACTCCTCTCAGAATACTACTCAGTACAGTGGTTGATGGCCTGCTAGCTGATACCTTCCTATATAGGAAGAGTGAAAAAAAGTATGAAAAGAAAAGGTACATGGTGTAAATGGTCTTTGGTAGAAGAGGATACCAGCATTGGGGGACAGAGTTCTTCTTTTCTTCATTCAACATAACTCTTTTTAAAGCCAAAAATGTGTTCAGTGCTATTAAAAAAATAAACACCCAATGCTGCTCACCCATCAAATCTGCCCTCAAGTATGATCACACCACACTGAATATTTAGTTGCTGTTGTCCAGTCACTAAATCTCTTTACGACCCCATGGACTGTCACCAGGCTCCTCTTCCAGTCAAGAATTCTGGAGTGGGTTGCCATTTCCTACTCCAGGGGATCTTCCTGACCCAGACATCGAACTCATGTCTCCAGTGTCTCTTGTATTGGCAGGCAGATTCTTTACCACTGAGCCACCTGGGAAACAAATGGTCTGAGAGAATTGCTAAAGCTGCCATAATCTGACCTCCTGCCTCCAGAAAACACTGTGCTGTCATTTCTCCTATCCCTCAAGTAAGGAATATCCAAAGAGAACAGGTGGGCTCTCAGATAGGTAACCTGCTACGTACCTTCCATAGTGGTCACCACATCAGCGGTGATGGGCATTGCCCTTCATTCTTGTTCTGTGTGCAGCAGCCATGCCCCATCCAGCTAATCAAGCCCATGTGGCAGTGTCTCCTTGCTGATTCCTGGGATGCATGAGTCAACAGTCTCCCTACTGATCCCTGGCATGGATGAACATACAAAGGAAAGGCCTTAGGGTGCCTGATGTAACCATGAGCTTGCTTCCCTGTCTTCAGCATGTCCAGGAAGAATTCTGCCCCTTACCTTGGTTGACCATGCAACCTCATATGCCAAGTCTCAACATTTTCTCTTCATTCACATGAGCTACTACAGAGTGACAGACTAGCCAGGTCACAATCCACAGAGCAACAAGTAGAAGAACCAGGAGGGAGGCAAGGAAGAGCAAGCAAAACACCTCTCATGCCCTTAAATGTCAGACACTGGGCTGGCCACTTCATAAATATGACTACATTGAATCTTCAGAAGGATCTCAAGCAGGTTTTTGTTTCTGTTTTTTTTCCCCTGCATTTTGCACATGAGGAAATTGAGATGTAAAGAAATCAAGTAACTTTTCCAAGTTTACAAACAGAATGTGAGTGAGAATTTTAGCCTGAGTCCTTCTGATACCAAAGTCTATGTTTTTCCCCCTGAAACTTCCCTGAGAAAATGAGACCAGGACTCAAAAGACTTTTAACCTGTGTTCCAAACTCAAGAGGCCTGGGAAAGAACCAAATTGAAGCAGCATGCTGGTTGTTGACCCAAAACTCTCAAACATCCTGACTGGCCACCAATATGTCACCACAAATTTCTAGGTTCCAGAAACTAATTTTAAAGTTCAAAAGAGAAAATCGCCTTAAAAATGCACTAGTGATACAAAAGCAAAATAAAAATTAAATCTCTTTTTCAAAAGCATTTTTCTTTAGTATAGAGTGAGCATGTTTGTGTATGCAAGAGAGACAGAGAATATTGAGAAGGACTTTAAAATGTCAACATTCTCGGTAGTGTTGGGAACCCAAACACAACAGACTTAGGTCATTGCCTGAGAACTAGAAAAGTAAGCCGACTGGACAATAACCATAAACATGGCCCCTTTTAAAACTGATGTTGCTAGTGTCCCTGGGAGAATACAAAACATAAAATCAAACAAAAACTATGGTTTGGCAATAATTCTGACTTTTAAGAGGATTAAATAAACAAGAGTTTCAGTCAGAGAAAGCAATGGTCATGTTCAGAGTTTCAGGATCAGTCAAAAACAGTTTGAGATGTTTCAGCAGGATTCAGGGAGGTCTGAAAGCTTGAAAATTAGGTAAAAAAAAGATAGTTTGATTTGCCCCAGTGGACTCCATAGGAGTATGAACTTTAAAAAATAAGTTAGCATTCCTCTTTACTGATAGAAAAAAAAATAAGGCAAATTATCAGATCTAGGTAGCCAAGGCATTGGGATAAGAGTTTCATGCATATGTTTCCATTCCCCAAGTCTCCACTTGGAAGATGCCACTAACGGTTAGCCTCCTGTGTGGATAGGGCAGGTCCCTGCTGTGTGGGCTGACCCTCCTCGTTCACATCACAGAGTGTCTCACTAAGGCCTGGGACTCAAGGCCACAGAGGGGCCATTGAGAAGCCATCCAAAGGCATCTTATGTTCCCTCATGGACTTGGCAAGCTCTGAGGGTCACATCTCAGCTTGACCTAAAGGCTACAGCTTCCTCCATGAACTTTCATTCCCCTTTCTCTGACTCCCTCCTACCACAGGCCAAAAACAGCCCAGTTCAGTCTCCTACATCAAAGAATTCCTTTTATTGAAAGCAGCCCAGCTCCTCTACCATATATGGCTTGGGAGAGGAAAGGTAGGAAGGAAAGCACCACGAATATGTGCTGTGTTGGCTTTAAAAGGGTACCCTGTTTGTAGAGGGGGTTATCTTGTGTCCACATGCTCTGCTTTCTCTGGGTCTGAAGCAAGAGTTTGATGAGGTGATACTGAATCCCTTCGCTAGCACAGAGTAATGTTCCTCTAAGGGGACCTGTGACAAAATTGAATTTAAAAAAAAACCACATGCTCCCAAAATATATCTGAAAGAAGAGGTATGCCCTGCAGAGTTCCAACCAATTGGGATGGATTGAGGGGACAAAGGGCTGCATGTTTTCTCATTTCATGTGGAAGTAAAACAATGGAAAAAACCCATGATGGTTATTCCATATTAGGATCCATGTCTATGCAAACAGTGGGAAATAAGACATCAAGCCAAAACCCATCAGCCCCCTTTTCCCAGGAAACGCCTGGATCCATCTCCCATTTTTCCCCCTTTCAACCTATAGGAAGTGAACACATAGAAAGTATTCAGTGAAGACTTGTTGAATTTAAAGGAACTGAAATCAAAGTGTGGGCACACATTGCCAAGAGGAAAATAAACATCTCATTCCTCATTCCAAAACCACAGAGACACTGTACTACAAAAATACCTCAGAAAGCACATCCATAAATCCCCCCATATTATGGCACGGGTCTCCGGTTTTGCTAAATTCTCAGTGGGTGTGCCACTTTCCTGTCAGGATTTGCTAAGTAAAAATGAAAGCAGAAAAATGCCCAACCATCTCTGGTTCTTCCCTTGTGGGGAAAAGGGCCAAAAAAATAATCCTTGAGTTCTCACTTTGGAAGGCATATGTTAAAATTGTGACCCTGAATGCAAAGACAGAGTACAAATCTTCAAATGCTCTCTCAGGCTCCACATCTTCCACAGAGCTGCTGGAAGTAAGATTTAAAACTTTTAAGTGGCATTCTATAAGAAACAAAGAAACTTATAATTCAGATTGTGTTGTCCTAAGTAAGCCTACTTTCCTCCAAAATATTTCCACAATACCCAGGAGCCAAGACTCAGTACAAGCTTCGGCCCTTCCCTTGCTGGTATCAGCAAGTGTCTGTCTATAGCAAAGGGCCTTCATGGGGAGTTTGCCTGTTGGTAGACATCACTCCTAATTTAACAGCAAAATCATTCAAAAGGAATAGTTTTAAAAGCCCCTAAGTCAAAGGACAGCAAACTCTGTCCACCAGCCTCATCCAGGCTGCCACATGTTTTTGTAAATAAAGTTTCTCAGGCACAGAGCCCTGGCCATGCACCTATTAATATATATTGCCTGCATCTGTTTTTACTCTGCAATGGTTTCAGAGTTGAACAGTTTCAACAGAGACCCTACTGGCCCAGCAAAGCTTCCAACATTTACTATCTGGCCCTTTCCAGTAATAGTTTACCAACCTTGGCCCAAACCTGTTTCACACAACTTACTTTCAAACAGTGGTGTCTGATTATTTATCGAAACCTGACATATCTCATGCCAGAGAAGAATTGCACTTAAAATTACAACTGCTTTTTATAGAAACAGAACACTTGATTTTTATATGCAAGGAAAGAGATTATTACCAATTCTCAAGTCAATATACAGAACACAGTTTTAAAAGGCAGCTCAAAATTTGTGCTCAAAAAGGAAGGTGACTCTCTCCTGCCTACAGGTGCTATGTTGGCTGAGCCTTAGAGGAGGCTCGGAAGTAGAGAACTTTGATGGAAAGACTGTCATAGAGTGCAAAAAAGGTCCTGGGGCACAGATACGGACAAGTATGTGGGGAGCCCCCTCAGTGCAGCAATATAGAGAAAGACACCTGCCTTTACTGAGTCCCTCTCACAAAAAAGGTGCTGCCTCGCCAATCAGACAGCATCAGCCCACATCCAAGGCCACTTTCACAAGGATCAGGCTCAACTGCTGGAAAGGAGCTCAGAGACTAAGTCTAAGCTGGGCTGATACAGAAGCCCCTCAGAGTCTGAGACCCAGGCTCCTTCTCTCTGACCGTTCTGGCATCTCCACTCTGCAGTCCTCCTTTATAAGACCCGAGATGCACCCAGCCCCCCCACATTCAGTTCCATGGGATGGAGGGTGGGGGAGGGAAGGAGACACCTGAAGCCAGACAAATGCAGTGCTTTCTTCTGGGCAGTCAGGGGCCCAGATGCAACTTGAGGCTTTCTAGTGATTGAAGGATGAGAATCAGGAGACACTAGCATTTTCTTTCTTTTTTTTTAATTCAATTGTACTTATTTTTCTTACACAGAATCAGAGAAGTAAAAGCCAGTACCAAACTCTGGGTAAAATAGTTTGATCTGATTGATTTTTCTGCATATTCTCTGTATGCATAGCAATTTGAATGAAAAGGATGAGAATCAGGAGACACTAGCATTTTCTACAGTGAAGAAACACTGCCTCGGATGGGTGAGTCTAACAAATGTCGTGAAGGCAGTTATCAGTTTACAGAGGTAATAAATAATCTAAAAGGAAAAAAGAGGCACCATCATATTTGGAGAAAATACCTTACAAAGAAGAGAATGGGGTCTGATAATAAACTTCCCCAAACTTCTACCCTGATAAAGTTTGTCTCAAGATTCGTATAGTTCTAGGCTGATTTCAGACCAAAGGACATGACCTTACCACTAAAATCCAGGCTATATCTGGCGAGGGGTGCCAGCAATCATGTGTCATCCTGCTCTGAGCCTGTAACACAGAAGTCCAACGCAAGCCAGAACAACCAGGATTCTCACTTCCAAAGCCATCAGACAGGGCAAGCGCATGGCTACCACCTCCGCCAGAATTCTGAGACTGTCCACCCAGTAAACGGAAAACAACAGGAAAGAGGTGGGCAGACGTGCTCCCCCCACACCTAGGATGCAGCCAGCCTGCCCCAGATGACAGAGAGAAAGCAAAAAATGAATGTTGACACCTGTGATGAAGAAAGGGCACAGGCTGATCCCACGTTTCATTTACTCCAGGCCTCCTCCAAGCCACTGCTCGTCATTTTGAAGGTTTACTTGTCAAGACGCACACAGGCAGTGCTTAAGCCATACCAAAAAGGAAGAACATTAAAAACAGTCCAAAAAATGAAGACCATCTTTGCCAAAGGGAGTTGCTCTGTCATTTGTGGCAAAAGGCACTGGTGCTGCTGGTACCATCCAAGTAGAAAAGAGAAAATAAACAATCTGATTTAAAAATGGGCAGAGGAACTGAATGGACATTTCTCTGAAGAGGAACTGAATGGACATGCAGATGGCGACAGGTACATGAAAAGGTTTCAACATCACTGATTATCGTGCTGTGCTAAGTTGCTTCAGTCACGTCCAGCTCTTTGTGGCCCTATGGACTGTAGCCTGCCAGGCTCCTCTGTCCATGGGAACTCTCTAGGCAAGAATACTGAAGTGGGTTGCCATTCCCTTCTCCAGGGATCTTCCCTACCCAAGGATCAAACGTGCATCTCTTATGTCTTCTGCACTGAAACTAAATAGACATTTCTCTGAAGAAGACATACAGATGGCCCACAGGTACAGGAAAATGTGCTCAACATCACTGATCATCAGGAAAATGCAAGTCAAAATCACAAGCAGCTATCACCTTACACCTGTTAGAGTGACTAGTATCAAAAAGATAAGAGATAGCAAGTGTTGGTGAGGATGTAGAGAAAAGGGAAGTGTTATGCACTGTTGGTAGGAAAGTAAATTGGTGCAGCCACTATGGAAAACAGAAGGGAGGGTCCTTAAAAAAGTTTTAATAGAACTACTATATGATCCAGCAATTCCACTCCTGGGTATTTATCTAAAGGAAACAAAAGCATTAACTTAAAAGATACCTACATACCAATGTTCACTGCAGCATTGTTTATAATAGTCAATATGTGAAATTAACCTAGGTAACATATATATGTGTATAAATGATATATATGAATATTATTTATCCATAAAAAAGAATGTGTGCCATTTGTGACCACATAGATGGACTTTGAGAGTGTTATGTTAAGTGAAAAATTCAGACAGAGAAAGATACATACTGTATATTCTCACTTATAGGTGGAATCTATAAAAACAAAATTCAGGGGGGCATGAATTGGGAGACTTGGATTTTCATATATACACTACTGATATTATGTATAGAATAGATAATTAACTAGAACCTTCTATATAGCACAGGGCACTATACCCAATGCTCTGTGGTGACTCAAAGGGGAAGGAAATGTTTAAAAGAGGGAATATACATATGACTGATTCACTTTGCTGTACAATAGCAACTAACACAACACGGTAGAGCAACTGTGAGTGAGGGAGTGAAGGTGCTCAGTCGTGTCCGACTCTTTGTGACCCCATGGACGCCAGGCTCCTCCGTCCATGGGATTTTCTAGGCAAGAGTACTGGAGTGGGGTGCCATTTCCCTCTCCAGGGGATCTTCCCGACCCAGGGATCGAACCCAGGTCTCCTGCATTGTAGACAGACGCTTTACCGTCTGCGCCACAGCTATCCTCCAATAAAAATCTTTAAAAAATAAAATTAAAAATCATGACTCACAGAAAAAGAGAACAGGGTATGTGGGAGGGGGGAAATGGGTGAAGGTGGTCAAAAGGGACACACTTGCAGTTATAAGGTAAACAAGTCCTGGGGATGTAGCACACAGCCTGGCGACTAGAGCTGACAATAATGTATATTTGATAGTTGCTACAGAGAGGCAATCTTAAGAGTTCTCATTATAAGAAAAAATATTTGTAACTATGTGAGGTAATGGATGTTTACAAATTTTGTGACTATTTCACAATATATGCATATAGCAAATTCTTATGTTGTACATCTTAAATTCATGTTATATGTCAATTATATCAACAAAACTGGAAAAAGGAATAGAAAAATATAAATAAAGGTAATATACATTTCAAAAAAGAGAAAGAAAAATTTGTAACCCAGATTTTCTACTTTTTCCCACTAACAGGGAAGAGCCCACTCTCAGACCTTCCTAAGAGGAGGTTCCTGCCGGTGGGGAAAGAAGGAAGGTTCAGTTAAGGGCTCTACTTCCTGGGGGGCATGTGCACCCTGTCTCACTGGCCTCCCAAGCAGCTGCTGTACACTCAGAGATGGGAGATCAGTGTTATGATTTTCAATGCTTGATGTCCCCAGCAGCACTCATCAGCTGCTAATCCCAGAGGAAAGATGGTCCAACAAGCGATGGACTGCATCCATCTACCACGACAGCACAGAAGCTAGAACCACGGCCAGCCCTTGATTAAATCTTGGAGTCTGCTTTTTATTCTCACCCAACTTTCCTTTTAGCATCTACTGCCTTATTTTTTGCATCCTCACTGAGGAATCCTCAGACTGTTTATCAAGCACTTCACCCACGCACCAGCACTTGTCTCAGTCTAGACTTCCCTCCAGATCTCCTGCTGCTAAAATACATTCACTATGCCTTTCATTTTACCGCAAGAAAAGGGTCAGTGTTAGAAAGGAGCTGATATAACACTTCCCCAAGTAACTCCTGGGTGAAAGAGGAAATCAAATCACAGTTGCAGCATTTTTAGGAAGAAAAATAACAATATTGACAAAGCTACATACCAAAATGCACAGTGTGCAGTCAAAATTTATTCAAAGAAAAAACTGGTTTTAGAAATGTCTTAAATGTTAAACAAGATAGAATGAAAATAATCTGAACAGAAAATGGAAGAAAATATTAATAAATATGACTTTAGGAAAGAGAAAAGGAATACAAGTATGGCTAAGAAACAAATTATTATTATAAGGGAATATTCATACAACTCGATGCTAATACATGTTAGAGTGTCAGTGTATTAGAAAATTTTCTAGAATATTTAAATGGAAAAAAATGTCCCATCAAGACATATTCAGCTAATATGCCAATTGAAATTGGAAAGATAAAAAGAATACCATTTTAAAAATCACCACCCCTAGATGGTATATAATTCCTGAGTTTTCTGGATTGTTTCAGAGAATTTGAAAAGCTGAAAAGCTTTCTAATTAATTTTATGAAGTCGATAGAAGCATGGTATCTGAAACCTGACAAAGTCAACACAGACATACACACATGCATTAAATATTAATATCTTCTATGATACACAGAGGTCATAACTATAGTGTATCATATGATCTAGCTAAGTATTAAGAGAATAATTCAAAATGGCCAAGTAAGTTTTATTGCAAGAATACAAAAATCATTCCATATTAAGAACTATATAATTCACTAAGAGACCAAAGGAAAACAGATGACCATCTCGACAGATGACTAAAGGACATTTGACGAAATGTAACTTTCATTTCTTCATTTTAAAAAGTCATAGTGAAGTTGGAAAAAAACTTTTTCACTAAAATGATAATGATTATATCTATGGACAATCAATAATCAGCTTCATACGTAAGACTCAAAGAGTAGAGGCACTCCCCTCAAGATCAGGAAAAAGACAATGATGCCTGCTCCACCACCATCATTTTACATTGTTATAGAAGCTCTGGTCTATATAACCAGACAAAGAACTGTTGTAAACTGAGATATTAATATTATAAAGAAGGAGATAAAACATTTTTAGCAAAAGATGTGATTATTCATTTGTAAAATTCACAATACTTAATTGAGAGACCATTAGAACCCATTAGATTTCCTGAAGGTGATCAGTTACAATACAGAACAAACGCAGTAGTTGCTGCTGCTAAGTCACTTCAGTCGTGTCCGACTCTGTGCGACCCCATAGACGGCAGCCCACCAGGCTCCCCCATCCCTGGGATTCTCCAGGCAAGGACACTGGAGTGGGTTGCCATTTCCTTCTCCAATGCATGAAAGTGAAAAGTGAAAGTGAAGTCGCTCAGCCGTGTCCAACTCTTGGTGACCCCATGGACTGCAGGCCACCAGGCTCCTCCATCCATGGGATTTTCCAGGCAAGAGTACTGGAGTGGGGTGCCATTGCCTTCTCCAGCACCCCAGGATAAAACAGAAAAATTCATAAAAGTTAGTAATAAACTAAGAATAAATGCATCAAAAATAAACTAAGAATAAATCTAAGATTAAAAAAAAAAAGGAAACTGTAAATTCCTGAAGGAAATAAAAAGAGTGTTGAATACATACACAAATATGCAATATTCATATTTGGAAAAATAATGCCAATTATTCATAAGCTGATCTATAAATATTATGGGGCTTCCCAGGTGGCACAGTAGTAAAGAATCTACCCATCAATGCAGGAGATCCCAGAGACATGAGTGTGATCCCTGGGTCAGAAAGATCTCCTAGAGCAGGAAATGGCAACCTGCTCCAGTATTCTTGCCTGGAAAATTCCATGGACAGAGAAGCCTGGAGGGCCACAGTCTGTGAGGCTGCAGAGTCAGACACAACTGAGTGACTAAGTGCACACACACATAAATATTACGCAATTCCATCCAAGCTTTCTCTTGTCATTATTGTTTTGAAATGGTCTTTGCTGCTATTGCTGCTATTGTCATTGTTGTTGAGATTCTTAAATGAATATGCAGTTCACTTGAAAAAAGAAACATGGTAACTAAAAAATTATTAAAGAAGTGTAAGGACAAAGGACTTACACACTGCATAACCTGCAACTGTAATATTAAAACAATTAGTATGCAGCTAATGGTGATGTTGGTGGAGGGTGCTTAAGACATTGTTATTCTCAAGGAGATCCCATTCTTTTTAGGGTATTTGACATAAAAATGAATAAGTCTGTTAAAGCATAATACCAATTGTACAAAAAAAAAAAAAAAACCCATTAAGATAAAATGCTCTAATGATGCAGGAAGGGATTTCCTCCTCTCCTCTGAGAGGCTGGGAAGCCCTGCAAAAGCAGAAGCTGGTCTATGTTTCGGGCTCACTGGTGATAAAGGGTGGCAGTCCAAGAACTGGAGAGATCCAAGCGAGGTCCAAGAACAGATTGCTTTGAAAAAAGAGCAGTAGAGACTAAAGGCTATGCAGCTAGAATGGGAATCTATATCCAGATCTGAATATCTTTGGGAGGCAGGGATTCAGAGGGTTAAATGGTATTTTTAAGTAAATCTGGATTCCTGTGTTTCACGCTCAGAAGTTATAATTTGCTTTGCGGTTGATTCAGGGTTACAACCAGGGTTTAAAGTCACTCTTTTCGGCTACAGGTAGCTATGAAAACAAAGATGTTATACTATTCTGGCCATGTTTCAGAAAAATTCTTCTGGCAGTTGGATGGCGGTGGACTGGAAGGGAAAGACACTGGAAACAGTGGATGAAACTAATTCTCAGAGACGAAATATATTTGCCCTAAGCTGGCATCACAGGCTAATGGCAGAGCCATGGGTCTCCAACTCCCAATTCAGTGCCCTCCACCCCACCTCACAGGGTGAGATAGAATGTCTAAATGATGGCAAACAGTGTCTAAGCTATGTCATTTCCCGAAAGCAACTCTGCCTGTGGACCTGAGAAGACAGACCCTGACCACCTCTCACTGTAAAATAATCCTTGTAAACACTTGAGTTGGTTGAATGTGTTCTATAAAGAGAGGAAGTAATGAGCAGTACAGAGAAGTTCAGCAAGAAGACTCCTGGGATCCTCATTTTACAAAGCAGGATGCACAAAAGAGAATCCTTCAAAGTGATGTGAGGAATTAATCTGTGTTCATAGAGCACATCCGCAAGATGAATATGAATCTCTCAATCTGCTTTTCTTTTCCTTCATCCAGGAAGCTTGGGTTATTCAAGTAAAAGAGTGTGTGGGTGGGTGGGTGCACACACATACATCCTGTGCACCTTTTAGATTCCTGATGTCATTAGAAAAGTGCTTGAGAAATCCAACAGACTGGCTCTCCAGCCTACACCCACAAATGATGACGGAGCCAGGATCTCTCCAAAATCTATTGTATTCACTCTTCTATTTCATACTAGTTATGCAGGACCTAAGGGAGATTTCACAATGTTAAGAAGACAGTATCTTTTCACTTGTTTTTAAATGTCTATCAGATGAGTCAAGAATATTGCCCTGTAAAGAAATTATTTCTTTGCTGATTAACTTGACATTCAGTTTTGTCGAAACCCAAGATTATGACACGAACAGTTAATATCATTGCTTTGGAAGGGCAGAGGAAAAAAAAGATGCAAACAGGGAATGGAAAGAGGGAAGAAGAGAGGGGATAACAGTTTGCTTCTTTTGATTTCTCTTGCTTAATGTTCAATACGTAAGAACTAAATATTTCCCAAAATGATGGTGATGGCAACCAAGAGTCAGAGAAGATACAAGGACAGTCATCCCAGGGTGACCCTAGACCCAGACCCAAATTCAACCCTCCATGCTGACTTTCATTTCAGTGAGCTAATGAACAATTCTACTATGAGGATGTACAGTAAGTGCCAACCTGGGTCTAGAAAAAACATGAAACACCCCTTAGATCCCCATCATTTAGAGTCTGGATCTATAATACGACAGCCAGATAGCCATAAGAACTTTAAAACATAAAAACATAGTGGACAAGGCATTCTGAGACTGCGGAGGTCAAAGTCAATAATATTTAGCAACACAGGAAAATAAATGTAGGAAAAAATCAAACTCCATTAAGGCTCTGGTTACCCCATTCTATGTAGTGGGAGTCCTCAGTATTCCTCAGTCTCTTAGTGCTCCCTAGGCCAGAAATGATCAGTTATTCTTCTGCATTCAGCCAGTCATATACATGATCCAATCGGGATGATTTTAGTACAATTAATGTAGTTAAGGGAAAACTGACTTTATAATGTCCAGCCATTTTTTAAAACATCTCATAAGGTCATCACTAGTCATTTCTGTGCACATTTTTCACTCTCCCTCTCCGTCTCTGCACATTTGGATTCACCTTGACTCTCTCCAGTATCACTGCCTACTCTTCAACATTTCTTCTTGATGCGGTGTTATGTAAATGGGCAGAAAGAGATATCTAGGTCCAAATTCTGCCTCTACCATTGATTAGTGTGTATTCTCAGATAAGTTGCTTAACTGCTCAATGGATCAGATTCCTCCTTATAAAATACGAACAACTACCATATATGATTGTTTGTCAAAGATCAAACGAGATCCTCCATGTAAAGCACTTTCATGCCCGGCATCAGGTAAGTGCTTTAAATATAATATCAATGTTTTCAAATTCTAATGAATACAAGAATCACCTAGAACTTGTTGAAATGCAGATTCCTAAGTACCAAACACAAATCCTCTGATTCCATAGGCACAATAAGAGGCCCAGGAATCTTCTTTTAGAGAAACTATATCAGATAGTACAGAGAGTCTATAGACCACATCCTGAAAAACTCTCCTACAAGTGTCACTCTCTACACAATATAATATAAGGGCAACAGGTAGGCAGATCAGCTCTCAGAAGCTGAGACCTCCAAAGCATCCTAAACTACCATGATTAAGGAAGACAGATTGCAACATCAAGAGAATAGCTGAAGAGATAACAAAACAGCCCAGGAATCTCTGAAATCTTTCCTCCAAAGCCATCAGTGACAGCCAGGGAAAGGGTGCCAATTTCGTCCTCTTGTCTCTTTATATTTAGTGAAGTTATTTTGTTCTGTTGCTACCAGTTACCAGGAGCCCAGCTTAATCCCAATCTGCCCATTCTGTTGACATTTCATGTCTCAGTGGAGAGGACATTTACTGCTTTCCCAGTGACCTGTGTGCCAAGAACAGAGCCCTCATTCCTGGCTTCAGATGCGCATTCCTGCAGGAGCATCAGACTCCACAAAGACAGAGCCTGCTGCTGAGACCCTCCGGAAACTGGGAAGCTTGTTTCCAGTTTCCTTCACTGAGGCTTGTGATTTCTCTCATGAATTAGAGGGCTGTGCCGAGAGCTTTCTGCTTGAAGAGGCTCCCAGTTCTGAAGCCCTAACCTAAAGGGGTCAAGAAAGACCTGCCAGAAAGAACCCAGGGACAGCAATTCACAATGGTGGTACAGAAGAGTAGGTTCCAATAAGCAGGAACCAAGAAGCAGGGGAAGTGGCATGGCCTGTAAACAGCTCCCAGTGAGGCATGCAAGGTCCCTCTGTTGTCCCTCACACGCTCCTCAGCAACCGGGAAAGATGCAGCCTGCAGGGGAGCTCAAAGGGTTGTGAGTGATTCACATTCCTGCTGCCCTCTGCTCTTTGCTGTGGGATAAACAGCCCCAAACTCAGCTTCCTGGCAGAATGCGACCTGTCCTGTCCAGTTTCCTCAGTAGTTGTATAAGCAGCCAAGACACCCTGCAAGCTGACCCTGTCTCTGCCTCTCCTGCGAAGGTGGCCTAGAGATAGCCCTTCATGTCCTCACTGCGCTTGGTTAGTCCAGCTGTCAACCAAAGTGAATCATGAAATGTCTCACCAAAGCACCTTAAACCACACAAACGGAGAAAGAGAGCAAGAGAAAAAAATGGGAGAACTGAAGGGTTTTTTTAATGTTACCCTCCTTTTGTTGATCCATATATTTATATAGACTTACTGGTGCTTAATAAGAAAGAGTATTTTTTATTAAAAAAAAAAAAACCACTGTTAAAGAATGAGGTGGCATAGCACAATGATTATGAACACAGGTTTTAGAATTATGGATTCTAAAATATGCTACTTACTAGTTAAATATTTTGGAGCAAATTATTTAAATATCTTAAGCCACTGTTTTCCTATCTGCAGAATGAAGACAGTATTAATACCTATCAACAGGGTTATTTGGAGGAGAGCATAGCAACCCCCTCCAATATTCTTGCCTGGAAAATCTCCATGGACAGAGGAGCCTGGTGGGCTACAATCCACGAGGGTGCAAAGAGTCAGACATGACTGAGCTACTAAGCACAGCACAGCACAAAAGGGCTATTGGAAGGAGTAAATGATACAGTCTCTACAAAGTACTTACATAATAAGTACTCAATTAATTGCACTGATGTTATCTGTGGTAGCATGCCCCTTTATATATGAAGATACACCTGTCAAGTAGACATTCACAGACCTGCAGTTCTAAAGTAGGATGACTTATCTGGTAAACCTACTCCCCACTCACACACACACACACACACACAGATACACATGCACACTTGCTTTGCTGAGTCTCCTGCCATTATGGTACTTGTGGGTAAAAGGGGTAAAGAGGACAGTATGGGGATGGATACAGTCCATGATGTTGACCTCATTTAGCACCTCTTGCATCAAGCCGCAGGTAAGCAGATACGGTGAGCTGTAGTTATCTAAGATCCATGGCTGTGGAGATGGGTCCTATAACCCTATAGTTCTGGAAATAAGAATATAAAATTCCCCTTCTAGAGATAAGAATGTTCCCAAGACTTTTTAGTGATTAGTGACTTTATCAATGAGACATTACATGCGCACACACACACACCAGAAGTAAGAAGGTTAACAGAAATATTGGAGAGGCTCTTCCAACCTACCCAACTCACTGGGAAGTCAGCTACACAACACTCTTCTTGCCTAAGGAGGAATTCTTCCATCACTCTCCACTGGGTAACACTTGACAATCACTGTCACTGTGAACAACTGTAACTGATAAGAGAGTGATGGAATGAAAATAAATATATAACTTACCAGACTCTAAAGAAAACTGAAAATAAAATTGCTCTCTTCTTTCTTTTCTAACACACACACATTTGTTCTGTTTCACTGACTTTTGCATCACTCCAGTATCTTTGACCGCTTCCCTCTCAAGAAGAATCTGAGGCCCTGGGAAATCTTTTTCTGTTCACTATCAAGTCAGGTCTTGTACTCCTGTTTCCCTTCTGCTTCTCTCCTGTGCAGTCCCCTATCTGTGGGGTTCTCAAGAAAGTGTTGGAATGAAAATAAATATATAACTTACCAGACTCTAAAGAAAACAAAATAAAATTGCTCTCTTCTTTCTTTTCTAACACACACACATTTGTTCTGTTTCACTGACTTTTGCATTACTCCAGTATCTTTGACCACTTCCCTCTCAAGAAGAATCTGAGGCCCTGGGAAATCTTTTTCTGTTCACAATCAAGTCAGGTCTTGTACTCCTGTTTCCCTTCTGCTTCTCTCCTGTGCAGTCCCCTATCTGTGGGGTTCATTTATGTCCACTGGGCTCCTTTGTGGTTTCTGTTGAGCTCTGCAGCTGCCTCCCTGGAAGACAACTTCCTCCAACCTTGGCCAGAACCAATAGGCTGATATCCTTGAAGTTTCCAATGCATGTCCACTGAGGTCCTCGGTCCACTGACACCACACCCAAGTAGGATATATTATCTCTTTTGTGGACTTGCTTTGCCCAGTTGGATACCAACACAATCCTGCTGTGCAAGGATATGGTACAGAGAGTTTCATGAAGGACTCAATTTTCACCCTCTTTCCCATTCCCCTAGGACACAGACAGCACTCCAGGAAAAGCTGGGCCAGAAAAAAGTCACATATAATACAAATCATTCATAAATCTCCTTCTTCCCTCTGATGACCAATGGATTGAATCTCTTTGACCAGATCAAGTGTATCCAGTTGACTCTTTTTTTGGGGGGAGGAGGGGGGATGAGTTTTCTCTTGGGAGGCTCATCAGGCATTTATGCAATAGCATTTCTGCCCTACCAGGAGTCCCAGCATGTCTCTGAGGGTACCCTAAGATCCAGCTGAAACCTTCCCAAAATACTAAGATAAAAGTAATATTTTTCAGCCCTCCTGCTTCTCTTATGATTTCTAAAGGTCTGAACCTGAACTTCATCCATGAGAGAAAAAAAAAAGAGATCCCTGATACTCATTATCCCCAAAGCCCATCATTTTAAAGGCGTGAATGAACAAATGAAAGGCTGAGAATTTGAAATATGCTTTCTCAACCAAATGTTGACTCTAAAGCAGCACTGATATCAAACTATATTGCCTTTGATCTCCCATCCCACCTTTGTGTATCTTACTGTTCACCCTGCCCTTGGCTTTCTGCCAACTGGATGAGCACTGCCCCGGCTTCCCTCTGTTCTTACCCAGCAGTGGATTCGTCTTAAAATTTCCTGCTGATAAACACTTTTCAAAATGTATCTGTGAGACTTCTCTGGCAGTCCAGTGGCTAGGAATCTGTGCTTCCAAGGCAGGGGGCCCAGCCAGGTTCGATTCTTGGTCTGGGAACTGAAATCACATATGCCCTATGGCTCAGCGAAAAAGTTAAAAAAAAAAATTTAATGTATCTGTCTTGAGTTCAACTCCCACAGGCCCTGAGCCCCTAAACTAGCTAGTTAATCTCTCACTATAAGGGTGGAATGACAAACTAACTCTCTCAGGTGTCACAGTTACCACTAAAGAGAGTGTTTGAGAAGCAACAGCTTAACCTGAAGGCCCTGGGGGAGTGGTGTGGAACACAAGTGGGGGTGATGGGAAAGCAACAACAGGAATACTGGACCTCTCCCTCTTGCCCATCGCCCTCCAGTGTTTGCAGAGCCTGTCCTATTTTTATTGCGATCTCTTCCTTCTTATCTCTTATCTCCAACAGAAGGTAAACAATATAATCTTTCAACCTAATAAAATCTAATAACCTCTTAACAGAAGGTAAACAAAATAATCACCAAAACAAACGTTCCATCATTTGCTTTCACTTTTGGTGGTTTTTTTCCATTAGTCCTCATTTATCCATTGTTTTTGACCCTTGTCATTTTTCCTACACCAGCCATAACTGGAATGAACTCTTCAGAGTCCCAAGTGGTGGATCTTTACCCCTGTTTTTCCCCATGTCTCTAATACTTTCACTCTGATAATTATTATTAAAATAGGAAAATATTTAGCTCTGATTTCTGGAACCTTCTGTGTAAGCAGATCTGCAAGTATGTGGAAGATCAAAGCCCTTGGATGAATCAACATAAACATATGCTCCAAAGAGGAGATATAAACTTTCTTTTCCTTAAACCCCAGAGCCAGAGTTCTCTTCCCTTCACTTGACAAAATCCATTCTGTATGTCAGAGGTTTCCTGAGCCTTTCAGAGGTAGGCTTATGTCAGCATCATCTCTCATTAGTGAGCCCAGCTTTACAGTTGGAAGAAAGTACTCATTTTCAACAATTATAGTTGATTTACAATGTTGTGTTAGTTTCTGGTGTAGGGAGAGCTCATTTTTGAGATGACAACATACAGAGACAGAAAAAGGAGACCTGATTTTATAGTGATGAGATAACCCTCTCTAATGTATTTCCTTTCCATTTTTCTGTAACTGAAAGTGCATGTCCTTCAACAAAAAAAGTAATAAAGCACTTCTCAACCAGTCTCACCCAATGGAACTTAAACAGAAAACTTCTTTCCTTTCACTCCCCTTTTTCAAGAAACTATTTTAAAAAACACTGTTTGATTTCTGTGAAACGTTCATGAATTCCTCATATGGGGATGGTAGTGAGGATTTCTAAGCTTTTAGGCTGTAATAAGGTCTGGGTGACTCTTTCTTAACCTTTTAATCATTTATCATATGACTTGCTCACAGTCCACAAAGGTCATGTTACAGCCAAGTTAGAATTTTCTTTAAGGTCCCTAAATTTCTCAGTAAGATTAGGAGAGAAAACTTTAATTTGCACCTCTGGCCAAAACTTTCCTTTTACCCCATAGTCTTCATCTCTTTTCTCCAACATATTAGCACAGATTCAGTTTCTCTGTGAACCAGAAAATGCTAAATAAATTGCTTCAGTGTCTGAACCAATATAAACGATGATGGATGTCTCAAGTGTAGGAGGTCTGGAGCTGGAGTGGTTCTCCACAAAGCCAGAAACACAAGTCCTTTCTACCTTATTGCCCCTCTGAGCATAGCCTTAGCCTGGTGATCCGAGATGGTGGCTGGGACACTTGAGGTGGCAGGATGGAGGGAAGGATGAAGGAAAGGGCACCCATACTATCCCTGAAGAAGTTTCTCAGAAGCTGCTACACAACATTTCAGTTTACACCCCAGTGAACAGAACTTAGTAATATGGCCAAACCTAGATGCCAGGGAGTGAGATTGCCATTCTGAAAACAGTATAAACAGGTAAAAGTCTGACGTTCTATCTCCATGGGAAAAGGAGGTCACTAGCAAACCCATTTGTGTTACCAATTATTATAATATTCAATCACAAAAAATTTCCAATTAAGAGATGAATCTGGCTGAAATGCTGGCACTAAATCAGAAGACTCAGTGATAGATTCTAGGGTGAGAAAGAGAGGGAGGCTGAAACAGGAAAATAAAATTGGAGGAGGTGGCCTTTGAACATGGAGGAAGGAAAGAAGCTGATAATAAATTTAAGAATTATTTAGAACCTACAAGATATCAAACCCTAAAGCCATAGAAATTAAAAGTTGATCACTGTAGAAAAAGACAAATAAATCCATGGAACAGATCAGAGTCTAGAAACAGTGCTGTATATATATGGAGGAAGAATGGTTTATTCAGTAGTTTGAGGACAAGGGGATATCTTTTTAGGAAAAAACAGATCACCTTCTCTTATAACTTGGGTATTCTAGAAACACTACGTGAAGCAAGGCTCTCATGCTAATGGTTTTTGAAAATGCAATTCCGTAAGTGAAAGAATAGGGCAAAGAAGTGATAAAACGAAGGGTGGGGAACCAGCGTGACGTGATGGGCTACTGAGCCTCTACTGCGTCATGAAGAGACACAGCCAATCCCGCATCCGTGCAGGATGTCCACAGACACACTGCCTAAAACAGTGCCTCTGAACTGTTTGCTGGGAGAACAAATAGAGCATTCATCTGCTGATTTCCTTCTGTCTCCCATTTCCCACCAGCCACAGTGCTCACTGATACCCCATCTTATGCTGTGTACATTAGCTACCACAGTTTCCACCGAATAGTTTCCAAATAACATGTTTCTATAAGCAGAGCAGCGAGTTGTTTTCAAAGCATATTTCTTTAGGGATTCATAATGTAGTTTGATTGGCAGCTTTAGAAAAATAGAATCATTTACATTCAATTTCCCTTTAATAGCTACGGCTCACTAGCCAAAGAAAGTTAGAGATGTTAGAAGTCACATCAAATGCTAAAGGACCCATCCCTTTGCCTTTAATATTATGAAAGGGAACCAGTAAATAGCTTCTGGGTACTCATTTCCTCATCCCAGAAGTTGGGGAAAGCAGAGAGGACAAAGGAGCTTTCCATCCCCCAGGGCAGGATCACTCTCACCTTCCACTGAGAAATCCAGTTTCAGATCAGTAATATCCATCACTCAATGCTTATTGAACAAGAAGTTCCAGGCACCAGACACTGCTGAATTTCTATGATATTCTAAATTCAACTGGGCTAGCCTTGCCTGTTTTTCAATATTGGCATGACTGACAAGAGGGAAAATAGTTGCACAAGCCAGAAATATGAAAATAATTGAGCACTTCTGAAAGTTATTAGTTTGGATTTGATTTCTATTTGAGGCAAAAAGTAAAAAATCTCAAGTAAAGTTTTACTTGACGTATGCTGTTGATGCTTTTGAACTGTGGTGTTGGATAAGACTCTTGAGAGTCCCATGGACTGCAAGGTGATCTAACCAGTCAGTCCTAAAGGAAATCAATCCTGAATATTCATTGGAGGAACTGATGCCGAAGCTGAAGCTCTAATACTTTGGCCACCTCATGTGAAGAGCTGACTCATTGGAAAAGACCTTGATACTGGGAGAGACTGAAAGCAGGAGAAGGGGACAACAGTGGATGAGATGGTTGGATGGCATCACCAACTCAATGGATGTGAGTCTGAGCAAACTCTGGGAGATGGTGAAGGACAGAGAAGCCCGGTGTGTTGCAGTCCATGGGGTCACAAAGAATCGGACACAACTGAGCAAGTGAACAACAAATACATCATACTTAATAGACCCAAAATCAAAATAACAATGGCCAAGAAGAGTTCCCTTTAGGTCTTCATCCACTAGAACAGGAGCTCAAAGCAGCAGAGATTTGTGTCCATTTTGTTAACTAATTTATCCCAAGTCTTTAAAACAGTGCCTGCTACATAGCAAGTGCTCACAAAACAATGCAATAAACAAAGGAGATTTGTGGGAGAATGTATATTTCTCATCTCAGTTGGACCCCTACTGAATAAAACAATGAATTTCATGCATACTGCTCTTTTTTATATCTACTTTTTTGTGAATTTGAATCTGGTATCCCGGCACAATTCTCCATTTCAAGAAACAAGGAGAAATCCACTGAACTGAGCAAAGTGTTTCTGATGTTTCCTAGTCTTTGATTTATTAAAATTTGGAAACACAGCTCATGATTTGGAAACACGACTCCTTTACATGAATGTTTTAAAGTTTGTCTTTACATTTTAAATAGGCCAAGTTTAAGAGCAAACAAATTTACATTTCTTAAACCAGCAGAGAAACTAATGCTGACTAATTTGGATCAAAAAAATGGAAAAATATCATGTGAAACAAATTTTGTAGCCTACAAAATTAAGGGGAAAATTAAATAATGAGATTGAGAAAAAAAGGGAATTAAGGCAGTTCTGGTCATTATAAGGAGCAAAATTAAAGAACAGAATTGTTGGGTATGTTTGTCTGGGGAGAATCAGCTACAATGGTCATACTGTTCAGTCCTTAAATCCCAGGGAGGAAGGTTAAGAAAGTGTACGGCCCCTTAAGAGATTTCCAACAGTAGTGTGTCGAAGAGGAAATGCAAGTCTCAAAGCAGGGGACTATTATCAACATCCTGGGGAATGGACCCTTCAGTTCAGTTCAGTTCAGTCGCTCAGTCATGTCCAACTCTTTGCAACCCCCTGAATCGCAGCACGCCAGGCCTCCCTGTCTATCACCAGCTCCCGGAGTTCACTCAGACTCGCGTCCATCGAGTCAGTGATGCCATCCACCCATCTCATCCTCGGTCGTCCCCTTCTCCTCCTGCCCCCAATCCCTCCCAGCAGCAGAGTCTTTTCCAATGAGTCAGCTCTTCACATGAGGTGGCCAAAGTACTGGAGTTTCAGCTTCAGCATCATTCCTTCCAAAGAAATCCCAGGGTTGATCTCCTTCAGAATGGATTGGTTGGATCTCCTTGCAGTCCAAGGGACTCTCAAGAGTCTTCTCTAATACCACAGTTCAAAAGCATCAATTCTTCAGTGCTCAGCCTCTTCACAGTCCAACTCTCACATCCATACATGACCACAGGAAAAACCATAGCCTTGACTAAACAGACCTTAGTCGGCAAAGTAATGTCTCTGCTTTTGAATATGCTATCTAGGTTGGTCATAACTTTTCTTCCAAGGAGTGTCTTTTAATTTCATGGCTGCAATCACCATCTGCAGGGATTTGGGAGCCCAAAAAAATAAAATCTGACACTGTTTCCACTGTTTCTCCATCTATTTCCCATGGAGTGATGGGACCAGATGCCATGATCTTCATTTTCTGAATGTTGAGCTTTAAGCCAACTTATTCACTCTCCTCTTTTACTTTCATCAAGAGGCTTTTTAGTTCCTCTTCACTTTCTGCCGTAAGGGTGGTGTCATCTGCATATCTGAGGTTATTGATATTTCTCCCTGAAGAGGCAAAACCCAACATTCCTTAAAACAGCTTTCACTAATCTAGTGACTTCTCCCCATATATGACCTATAGTTAAAAACAGAATCTCACCATGAACTTTTTTACCCAAAGGAAAAAACACAACTGCCCTCCATGGAGCTGAACTCCAATAACACATCCAAATAGCAACTGAGAAAGTCTTGAGGAGGTCAAAAAGATGAAAACAGTCCATGCTGCAAAATTTATACACAACTTCTCGAGATTAGTGTTGCACCCACGAAGTGCCCCCTGCCCTGTGAAATGGAACAGTTCTGAAGTATAACACCAAAGTATCCTACTTAAATAGCTAGAACCTTTAAGAATGGAGTTGACAAAAGCAAATTCATCTATTTCCCTGCTACGGACTTTTACTGGTACTTAGTGTCTTTGGACTTTTGAAAATATAGGAAGTTCTTGCTTAATATGGTGCACAGAACTATAAAAATGACTTTACAGGTTGACCATGCAAAATGATCCAAATAATCAATAGGAAAAATTAAAATTATTCCACAGCTTATAAAAAAGCTTTGTCAATGCTTAAAGCCTTCCTTACTATTGGTTATAAGTAGTATTGGAAATGAAAAGATAGTAAAATGAATATTTACTTAGTATACCATAATTTAAAACTTAGAATCATTGAGTATTAAAATATTTTATTTCTTTGACAAATAACATATAATATCCCTTATACATGTCTAGTGACTTCTCCCCATATATGACCTATAGTTAAAAACAGAATCTCACCATGAACTTTTTTACCCAAAGGAAAAAACACAACTGCCCTCCATGGAGCTGAACTCCAATAACACATCCAAATAGCAACTGAGAAAGTCTTGAGGAGGTCAAAAAGATGAAAACAGTCCATGCTGCAAAATTTATACACAACTTCTCGAGATTAGTGTTGCACCCACGAAGTGCCCCCTGCCCTGTGAAATGGAACAGTTCTGAAGTATAACACCAAAGTATCCTACTTAAATAGCTAGAACCTTTAAGAATGGAGTTGACAAAAGCAAATTCATCTATTTCCCTGCTACGGACTTTTACTGGTACTTAGTGTCTTTGGACTTTTGAAAATATAGGAAGTTCTTGCTTAATATGGTGCACAGAACTATAAAAATGACTTTACAGGTTGACCATGCAAAATGATCCAAATAATCAATAGGAAAAATTAAAATTATTCCACAGCTTATAAAAAAGCTTTGTCAATGCTTAAAGCCTTCCTTACTATTGGTTATAAGTAGTATTGGAAATGAAAAGATAGTAAAATGAATATTTACTTAGTATACCATAATTTAAAACTTAGAATCATTGAGTATTAAAATATTTTATTTCTTTGACAAATAACATATAATATCCCTTATACATGAAATCTAAAAATAAGACATAAAGAACGTATCTATGAAACAGAAACAGACTTACAGACAGAGAGAACGGACTTGTGGCTGCCAGTGGGGTGGGAAGGATTGGGAGTTTGGGATTAGCGAAGGCTACCTAGTGTATATAGGATGAATAAACAACAAGGTCCTGCTGTAAAGCACAGCAACTATATCAGTAAACTGCGATAAACCATAAGAATATGAAAAAGAAAATGCATGTATATATCCATGTGTGTGTATATCTGAATCACTTTGCCATACAGTAGAAATTAACACAACATTATAAATCAGCTGTACTTCAAGTAAAAAATTAAAATATTTTATTTCTTTGAAAAAAAAAATTCCACATGAGATTGAACCGAGTTTGACTTTTTTCTCTCATAGCGTAACTACAGAGTGAGTTTTTCCTTTCTCTGCCTTGACAAATTGTCCTAATTTTTTCTAAATTTGGGTCAGCTTCCAACATTTTATCCTTCGTGCCTTCAATATTATGAAATATTTCCAAGCGTTCCTTTAACGTGAACATTTTTTTTTGCTGGCGTCACTTCCTCTAGAACATCTTGATCCTTTTCTCTCAGACATGCTCCTCCTATTTAAGTTCATCTTCACTAAGTTCCTCTGATTGCATCTCTAGAGTGCCTTGGTGGCACAATCAACTTCTCAGTCCGTGCCTGCTTCTTTAACTCTATTTATCTTTGATTTGAATTTCACTTCCAGCATTATCCGGTTTTGTTCTTTGCTGCATTTTTTATCTTTCTTGGCCAGTTTCCTCTTTAATTACCCACTTTTGTAAATTTTTGCTTGATGGGTCAGTGACGAGGAGCCAACGTGATTGATTGCATTGTAACATACATCTAGGCTGAAGAGGTAGGAGTGAAGTGTGTTCTTTATGCAATTCTTCATAGTTACTATACCATGGTAGCTGAAACATGAACTGAAACGGAGAACTAGTGTAGTTTAAGTAAACCACAGTAACTGAAATCCATACGTGTCAGAACTATACAAAGTGAGGGCTGTCTGTGTTACAAAATATTCTGCTAAAAGTCATTAAGCAGGTCCTGAAATCTCTTATCTTTGTTTTCATATTCGGGGTGAATTCCTAGATAGGAAACCAAATATCATATCTTATCAGTATTTGCTTGTAATGGCTGAGTGGCTTATATTTGACAACTGAATTGGAATTATCTAACAAATCTTATTGTTGACCTTCTGCCAAATACAAGTTCGAATTTGATATGTTGCTTTCTCTTTTCTCTGAGGAAAAAAGCTAATCTTTTGTTTATATGTATAAGATTAAAACCAACTATTTTTGGTTGGTTTTAGAAACACTATTCTCACCTTTCAAAACCCAACTCAACTGCTCCTTCCTCCATGAGCCTCTCCTGGACTCACATGGCAGGTGAGCCCCCATGACAACTGATCCAGATCTGTGTCATGGCTTTCCACACACCACTCTCTCTCGGGGACAGACAGGAGCCCTTGAAGGACAGGTTTATTCTTGTTCATCTTTATATCCTTCATAGCCAGCACAGTACCCAGTCCACATCAGATGAACAAATGTTTCTTGAATAAAGAAAAATCTCAAACTTAAAAAAAAAAAAAAAATTTTCCCTTTTTTTCAGAAAACAAAAGAATGCCTCCTAGTGTGGGATTCTAAGTAAGAGAAAGGCCCTGAAGAAATAAGCTGGAGATCCAGTTTGAATTCCTACCATTTGCATTCAGGAGTGCAAGAACCCCATTCCAAATTCTGGAGGGCACCTTATGTGCAGTGGTCAGATGGGCCTAGGGAAGCCCCAAAGAGGAGGTAACTCAAAACAACCTCTTATCTGCATAGGACCTCTGCTGACACACTGACTTTGGTGTTTGGACCTTCCGAATCTATAATGGGTAACACATGGGGTAAGGCAGTTATGAAAAAAAAAATACGGGTCACATGGTTCAGTGTATAAATCCAAGGAAAATGTTTTTTATATGAAATGGAGACAAGCATCTGTCTTGCTCATCTTGCAAAGTACAGAATGTTCCATGTGGACTAATCAAACTTTATAGGCCTACTATGCATCCTTGTACATTTCCTAATAACCTGTCCCTCTCAGAGAAGTTGCCCACTGGAAACTTGTCACTGACTACAGAGCCAGTGTTTTCTGTAATGCATGGAATAAAACGGAAATACCACAGGGTCCATCTGACTTTCTGAGGAGCAAGCAGGAAAACAACAACCATACATTCCACATTAGGCCTTTTCTCTCACAAACACACACACACACAAAGAGACATAAATCAGAGACAAAGGCAAGAAAGGATTTGGCTCATATAAAAAAAATGAAATAATGCCATTTGCAGCAATGTAGATGGACCTAGAGATTATCACACTTAGTGAAGTCAGAAAGAGAAAGACAAATACATATGATATCACTTATATGTGGAATCTAAAACATGACACAAATGATTAACTTATTTACAAACGAGAAACAGACTCACAGAGAACAGACTTACAGTTACCAAAAAGGGGAAGCAGGGTAAGGGAATAATACATTTAAAACAGGGGATTAACAAATAAAATCACTATATATAAAGTAGATAAACAACAAGGACCTGCCGTATAGCACAGGGAACTGTATTTGATATCTTAATAACCATAATAGAAAAAATATAAAAAATACATACGCATGTATGTATAACTGAATCACTTTACATGAGAAACTAACACAACATTATACATTAACTATACTTTAATAAAAAGCTGTCTAAAAAGTAAAGTGTATCGATTAAAAAAAAAAGATTTGGCCAAATTGTGGGTCAAAGTACACAAAACTCTTTTCATTACATTGATTCATTTATCTGAAGATTCCCACAAATATTTAATAACATTCATCTGACAAAAGGGATCGTTGCTGCCATTTTACAGGGGGAAAAAAAAGAGGAGACTCTTGATCTAGTTGCACAGTGGAACAAAGGCGAGAAACAGCTCTGCTGAGCCTGAACACTGACTACAATATAAAGGCTGTAAGAGAATCACGAAAGGCTGCACTTGATCTTAAAGGATGTGTTGGAACTCGTCAGACAGTCAAGGAGTGTGTTCATGTGTCTGCAGACATGCAGGCAGGAGATTTAGAGATGTGGGAGAGAAGACAGACATTTTCTGTACCCCACATCAAGGGTACAGCCTCAGCAAAGGCACAGAGATGGCTGTGCACATCTTGTTCCTGCCAGCCAAAGTGTGAGATGACGAGTGAGCAGCAGGATTTACAGCTGGACAAAGCCAACTGAAAAGCCTCAAAGCACCATCACAAGAATCGAGTCTAGATTTCACTGTATATACAGTACAACACGTGTCTCCAGATTTTCAAGGAGAAGTTATACTAAGACCTTGGTTATTTGAAAGAATGCCTTTCTGCAGCAAACAAAAATGTCCTTTGGAGTTTCTTGCTATTGCTGTTGTTGTCAGTGGTGGTGGTAATGCTGGTGGTTTAGCTTGGGGTTTTTTGTTTGTTATTTCTGGCAGAAGCTGTGCTTCTGCCTTGCCCTGCTGGCCCTATACTCATAGACTCAGCCATTCTGCTCACACATGCAAACCCAGAAGGACAACCTGGTAGAAAAGCAAGAATGTATCAATGGAAATAACTTGATACTGGAACCTTAACAGCATGTTCCACCCAATGGTTCTTATGGATTGAGCCAAAAAGATCCGTGACCCATCTACACCACCAATTTCCACTTACTAAGAGAAAGATCTCAATGATGGAAAAAAGGTAAAGAGAAGCATGAAAAAATCAAAATGGTAATAATATATCAGTTACACTAAGGTGAAACATTTAACAAACATACATCCATAAAATTTTAAATATACTCATTATGGAAGAAGAGCAGCAATTGAAAACTAAAACAAATCACTTCAAAACCTCACTGATAATGCACTGATAACAAGGCATCCTTTCCAAAAGCTGTGGAAATTTCAGTTCTTTGTGGATAGGTCCAGTGGGAGTTTTGCAAAATGTCAAATATTCCATGGCAACAAAAATTCTTATATAATAGTGTTTTGAAGGAAATACCAGTAGCCCTTCATAGCGTGATTATTATTTTATTTGTAAAGTAGACCTGAGACAAAGGTAAAAACCAAAGCATTCTTGGTATATAATGCTTGCCTGCAAGTTCGAAAGAAAGGAAATACATCTCTGTGTTAACCCATCAGGAGGATTGGCCCAAACTTGAACGCAACTTTAATCTGCCAAGGCAAAAGCCTCTGACAACAGCCTCCCATAGACCACACAACAGGACTTCTATCCTCAAGGCTCTGAAAATTTCAGGGCAGTGTGACTACCTCTCAACATTTGGACTTCAGACCTGAGATGGGAAGGCCTTGAGCTGATGGTCAGGGTACTCACTCTAAATCCTGCTCTATTTGGGCTTTGTGTCCATACTGAACTCTCCATGGTTTTCCTCTAGTATCTTCCTCAAGAGATGGGGCTTTGCTCCAAGAGTCTGTTGCTCTGAGCTCACCAGGCACAAAGTGAAGGTGTGAGTGGAAAACAGACAGTCACCAAGAATCCTTAATGAGAAATGTGATGTTCAAACAGCCTTAAAAAACAAATTGATGCCTTTCTTTCTACATAAGGAAAGACTGAGGCTCCTCAGAATCTTAAAAGGACTGCCTATTTTTTTGGTGATCATTTCAGTTGAGGGTGGAATCTGTTATATTATCTGATCATCAATCCCAAACAATATCTGATTTTTTTCTACTTATTTTTAAACCAACTGCTTTTAATGAAAAGTTCATCTAGATAGAAACTGCAATTCATTATGCTACAGCCACAGAGAGAACACAAAAATAACCAGGAATGAAGACTTGGCTTCCTGAGAGACGGACAGAACAATGAACAACAATGTCAGTGCTGATGATAAAAAACACCAGCTACGCGTTTTTAGGGTCACTTCCAAGCTGTTAATTATTGCTACACCCATCCTCATGGTCTCAAAACCAAATCTGGAGCTTCTGAGAATTGATTCATGCCACTTCCCATAAGGGCTGGATGTGGCTGGGGCCCTGTGAACAGGATGGTGTGTAAGAGTATGAATCCAAANGCTGCAAAGAATATAATCAATCTGATTTCAGTATTGACCATCTGGTGTTGAATTAAATTGAATTACGTATTGAATTAAGTTTCATAAATGTCCTTTTTTATCTGATACTTTATTTAACCAAGTCTCAGTTTTGTCATGGGGGAAAAAAAAAAACCTGTGAAAATTATAATTATTCACTTTGCAAGGATATTATATAGATTAATGAATAGACTCAAAGTGTTTGTAAAATGTAGGCTATATTGTTTATGTGTTAAGTTCTGTGATTTAAGATCAGCAGCAAGGCTTTTTAAATGTCAGAAATAAAGTTTGAGAACACAGTGCCACGGGAAAAAAATCTAAAAAGGCTCAAGCTAGGTGTGAAGTTCTTTTTCAAGTGATTTTGGTTCTGAAACATCACATTATTGGCTGGAAATTGAGTTTATAAGAATAAGATTAAGGGGAAGTGGATTGTTCAGTATTTTGTAGACAGATGTGTGACCGTCTATTTATAGGCATGTATATGTTATGTAGGTACCATGGGTGCACAAGTATATATTGTATAGTGTTAACTGCTTAGTGGTGTCTGACTTTTACAACCTCATGGACTGTAGGCCACCAGGCTCCTTTGTACATTTAATTCTCCAGGCAACAATAATGAAGTGGGTTGTCATTTCCTACTCCAGGGGAACCCCAGGATCGCACCCCAGTCTTTTGCATTGCAGGAGGATTTTTTACTGTCTGAGCCACTTGGGTCTTATATATGGTATAGGTGTACAGAATCATGATATACATATCATATATCTAAATATTATACACACACACACACAGAGGGAGCGGAGAGAGAGTGAAAGAAGAGTTAGTTAGCTGGTTAGTTATTCCCGGTAAAGCCACTGAGTTTGAGGTTAAGGAATGCTCTTTGGATTCCACTTCCAATTTATGATTGTTGGCGTTTTGCATTCTCTCCTTTCAAGTCACATTATGCATCCTTTTGGCTTCATAACCAAGCACATGCCTGTCAGTTCACTGGTGCTCAGGGGAATCTCTATTTATTGACTGTAGATTATTGGTAAAAAAACACACAAGGGTGCACATAAGAAAAATTTCTGTAAAGCTTAAAGATCTGTAAAGTTCTTTCATGTATATTTGAGATAAAGTCCTGTTTTCTGGCATCAGGTTCAATGATTGGTTGGGTAGTTGAAAAAACTTATTTCACTGAGGAAGCTTAAAAATAATACATATTAGATTTATTTTTATTTAGGTAGCTCTAAAATTAATTTCAATTTGTCAATATGCTTATATTATGCCAGGTCTTTTCCTTTATTCTGGATTCTGTGCTTTGAATTTCAGCTTCTTGCCTAGTGCACATCTAAAATTCATCATATGGGAGGGTAGTTTGGGGTAGAATGGATACCTGTATGTGTATATGTATGGCCGAGTCCTCTTGCTGTCCGCCTCAAACTACCACACCATTGTTAATCTGCTATACTCCAATATGAAATAAAAAGTTTAAGATAAAATAAAATTCATCATATATCATATACAGTTTCCAGATTTATTTTACTTAAAGAGGAAGGAGAATGTAAAGATACTTGTGAAGTACAAATTTCTTTGACCTATTTTATGATTTTCCCTTTAAATTTTTAGTTATCTTGATATACCTGAATTGATAAAGATTTTTGATGGATTTACATTTATGGAGTCTTTCCAAAGCATTCAACTTAGTTTTCATAGGAATGACTCTCTTTTTACATGTATATTTCCATTGATTTATATAATGATTTGAATATGTAGTTACCATGCCTAAGTTGTAAACACCTAAGTCCATATTCCATGAATCCTTGTCCAGAACTTTCCATTCACTGAATATATACATTTCTCTTAAATGCTTACCAATGGCAGACACTGCATTATTTATGTTTCCATAACAATGTGTGCTTACCACTTTTAATGTGACATTTGCTATAAAGTTTAATTCAATATTGGTGTAATTGTCATAGTTATCAGGGTCTATGAACCCCAAGACTCTCTCACACCCAGTGGCTTATAGACTTATGAGTCTGACAAAGTATGTAAAGGAGCAGTTTCAGGTGAGTAGAATTGAATGGGTAGATGCTAAATATAAGGATGCTAATTCATGTGTATGTGAGTACCTGTGAAAGCACTTTGACCTTTGAACCATCTGCCTAGACTCTTGTGGCTCTCACTTATTCTGAATGAAAACCATCTCCACCCATTCTATTGTCTAGCACCCTCCATATTGATTTACACTTTTGCAGAATGTTTGAGAAAGATCATAAATGCTTCCATAGTAATGCAGTCTGCCAGATGACTGCTTTTTGTCCATAATTTATATTGTACTTGTCATTATTATAGAGCATTTTATCACCATTCAGATCAATTAAAAGTTAATTAGTTTCAGATAGTAATACTTTTTTTTTTATCATCGTCATGGTGTATAAAGAAGAGGAATACAGAGCAGTGAAGTGTCCTGCCCAGACTTTGAAACAAACAAGCACACAAAAAAGGGATGGCGTTAGATTGTTTATGGCTGCATTTGTTAAATGACTTATGTCTGGAGATCAAAGAAGGATTAGCAGTCTTCTCTGCCAAATGCTTGTGTTTATTAACAGCAAAACCGTTTCCTTTCTTAAGGGCAATTGTTAGGTCCATATATCTTGCTTTATTCTATAGTTGCTTTGTCTTCACAATAGAATAAGATAATTGATGTTTCACTTTTTAAAAACACACCCTATAGTAGTTGCAACACTTGTCTGGAATATACAGCTCTAATATTTTTATTTTTCCTTTTATATAATATTTTCTTTTACTTATTTAATTGGAGAATAATTGCTTTACACTGTTATATTGGTTTCTGCCTTACAATAAGATATGTCCTCTCCCTCTCAAACTTCCCTTCTACCCTTTCCTCCCCATTTTCACCCTGCACCAGGTTGCAGCTCTAATGTTTTTAATATATTATACTCACAGGTGAGGCTGGAGGAAGTTCAGAAATACCTGCTTTAAAATGTGAGTTTTGATCTGATTCAAGAAAGAAGTGTCTCAGGAATTTAATTGCAGGGAAAATGTCCTAGCCACAACTTGTTATCAATGTGAAGCCATAGCTCTGGTTCATGAGCCTATGATGCCATTGTTGTCAGTGAGACTTCTAGTTTCATTCCCAATTGTTAGTTTCATTCCAGTGCCATGAGTCAATGATCTGAAGTGGTGTTGCCTCTTACACCTTACAGACAGGTGTAAGAGATGAGAATTACTGACAAAGCTCCAATCAGATAAGGAACAATCTAACCAGCTTGTGATGCCAGGTTTCCCTGAGAGGGAACAGAGAATGCTGCTGTTGTCTAGAATTAGAACTACTTTACTATGATTAGAATCTAAAACCATTTGAAAATTTGAATTTTACTCTAGGCAACAAGAAGAACCAAAATGTTCTTGTTAAGTGTTTCAAATACATAAGCTAGTCTCATCTTGAGAAATAGTGTTTTATGTGATAGATTGAGATATTCCTTTCTCTTAGATATGCAGAGGCTGCATGTAGCTTTATTAAATATTGAAAGCCACAGACACCCTAGGCATGCACTAGCCCTCAGGAAAATCACAAAGGGATGAAAGTAGTCTTTGAGATTTTGCTGTTGTTGTATAGTCACTAAGTCGTGTCCGACTCTTTGCGACTCCATGGACTATAGCCTGCCAGGCTCCTTTGTCCCTGGGATTTCCCAGGCAAGAATGCTGGAGTGGTTACTGTCCTCTTTTGCTATGGTCTTTTCCTTGCACCTCTCTTTTGGTTCCTAATAAGTCACCAGTGGGATGGAAAGAGCACTGAGCTTGGAGTTAGAGGAGTTAAGTTTTCATCTCACCATAGGAGGGATTAAGTTTGCGTCTCATCAGACCTACCCTAATAGACCATATGTAACAAAAAGGGCAAACTCTTACATACATATAAGAGCTTATATATATATATACATAAAAGAGTTTATATATATATGTACATGTATATATCAGTCAAATACTGTTTTAGGTGAATTCAAGCATTAACTCATTTAATCCTTAAAATCATCCATGATGTAGGTACTATTTTTATCTCCATTTTACAGATGGGAAAACTGACACAGAGTGGTTAAACAACTTGCCCATGTGCACATAGCCAGTAGGTGCAGGAGTCATGCTCATTGTTTTTATTTTGTGAATTGGCCTCTGCAAACCTCTCCTCACTCCATCCACTTGTTCTAATTAAAAATGAACTACTTGAAGTTCAACAGCATGTCGTGCTGTTACAAATTTATGCCTTTAAACATACAGTGACTTCTCTCTGAAATGTCCTTGTTCCCGTGTCTACTAAGTAAACATCTTTGTCTGTTAATTCCCAGTTCAGATATCATTCTTTTCACCAGCTCAGATAAAGTTAACCCATCCCTTTTGTGTGTATAATATGCGTATTTAATTGAAAATGTATTAAAGTTAAAAATTTCCCTAAGAAATGTACAGAATATTATACATATAGGTTTACAAGAAGAAGTCCTCAAAAGATAAGAAATTAGAACAAAGATAAAGCAGAGCCAAATGCAGAAATACAAGGTATCGTCTTTTAAAATATTTAATAGCATAGTTAAATTTGACTGCAAATACAGTTCTATGCTTCCAAGTGGCCAGAGACAAAAAGAGATTTTTGAGATTCAGAATGTCCTTGGGATACATTTTTAAAAAGTCAGATGCTTAAGAACTATATAGCTTTATATCATTCTGAAAGAAATTTCTCCCAGAGGTCTTCATCAATAAGCTATTAGCTGGTACACTAATAAATATGTTCAACTCCATTCAGGATTGCTATTCAGTGAGTATGCATTATTAGCATGGCCATCCTGGTTACTGAAATGCTGAAGTGCTTCCTTGCTGCTGCTGCTGCTAAGTCGCTTCAGTTGTGTCCAACTTACTGATTGATAAAATAACCATTGCCCTGAATGCCTTTTCTCTATCCCTCGGTATACCTTGCTTGTCCACAACATCCAGCAACCAGGGATGAAATTTGGCAAAGCAAGGATACTTCATAACTGCTCCAGCACTCCAGAGGTGTCCCTCCTGGTGGACCAGTGTCTGTGAGTTGGTTGTTGTTGTTCACAGGTTGTTCAACAACTCACAGGTTGTTCAATATATTGGCTACCATCTCTCAATTAAAACAATTCACTACCTGAGACTTAGAAATTCCACTGGCTACATTACATAACCACTTGGATTTCTCACAGATTCCTCAATGTTCAGTTCAGTTCAGTCGCTCAGTCGTGTCCGACTCTTTGCGACCCCATGAATTGCAGCACGCCATTGGGTGGGTGGGTTTGTGTGTATATAGGTGAGACAACCTCATCTCTGATCTCCACAATGTTTTATCCAAGAGGAAGAAATGGTGACTCAGAGAAGGTAAGTAACTAGTACAAGATCACAAAGCCTGTTGTAACCCAAGTAAGCTTAAAGTTAAACCCTCTGTTTTCTTCACAATAACATGCTGCTTCCCCTGCATGACATTTGAGAGTAAAAGCAGAGCCCATCAACTATTACAAAGCCACTTATTAATAAAATCTGCTGCCTGATTTCCCTAGAGAGTTAATTCCCTTTACAGACACAGACTTTACTCACTGAATTGCCAACAAAGAAGAAAGACATGGAGAAGGGTCCAAGTTTTGGAAGCCTCCCAGCAGCTTTTCAAATCTCTTAGCCAAACACAATGAGCCCTGACTTGTATTCTTCTTACCCATCAAGGGAATGCCAAAGTGTTTGTCCCTAACTTCATTATGAGAAGACCAATTTGTCCTCCTAAGCACATCTGTCATTTCCTGAGGTTTATCTCTATTTCTAGTTTTCAGTGTCAGACTTTAGGGCTTCTGCACCCTGAAAATGGCCATGTTCTTCCCACTGCCTGTCCACACCAAGAGTTTGGTTAAAGCCAATAGAATATGCAGTAGCGAGAGGAATGTCCCATTGTGACCTCAAGCTCCCTTCTTGGCTCAGAAATAAGCTGTGCTCCAGCCAGGAGATACTTTCTTTTCTTTTTCTTTGCTTTTATAAATTTATTTTTAAGTTTGAATACAGTAAAAATCAGTTATTTTTGGCTTACGGCTCACTAAGTTTTGACAGAGTTGTGTAACCACCAAAATCAGGATACAAGGCCATTCCTTTGCAAAAAAATCCCTGGTGATGCCCACTGGTTGTCAGATCCTCCTTTCACTCTTAACCCCTGGCAATGCCAACTGTCCTCTGCCCCCGCGACTTTACCTGTTCCAGATATCACCTAAATAGAATCATACACTATGGAGCCTTTTGAGTCTGGCTTAACTTAGCACAAAGCAGTAGAGATTAGGCCAAGCCTTTTTTATATGAATAGTTTACCTTTTTTATTACTGAGCACCACTCTGTTGGATGAATTCCCAATGGTTTGTTTATCCATTCCCAAACTGAAGAACATTTGGGTAGTTTACATTTTCAGGTTGTTGTGAATAAACCTTCTCTTACATAATTTACAAATTTGCATACAGGTTTAATATAAACTTGTTTTCACTTCTTTGGTGCAAATACCTAAGTGTACAATTGACAGCCATATAGTAAATGAATGTTCAATTTTATAAGAAATTGCCAAACTATTTTCTGAAGGGTTGCATAATTTTTACATCTCTGTCAGCAATGTATAAGAGTTCCAGTTGCTCCACATCTTCACCAGCACTTGGTTTTGTCAGGTTTTTCTCTCTGTCCCTTCCCCCATCTCCATTCTTCTCTCTTTCTCCTCTCCCAATAGGCCAATCATGAAACTACTTCTACAAAGATACTCTTGTGAAAAAAGTGAGGCTTCATGAACCTACATAGGCAGTCATAGGTTTGGATAGCCCAAAGCAGTTCACATGGTCAGGAATAGCAGAGTTATCTATATGGCCTCAGTCAAAAAAACCAGGACCCACGGGTTATACAATTCAAAAAGAGTTGCAATTTGAAACTCTCACAACATACGAAGTTAGGGATATTGCCTTATACATTTATTCACATAATACCATGCTTTATTCTTAACATACAACTAAACAAATGCATTCACTTTGCTTTATGAGCTTTCATATATTCCGCAGAGCATGTGGGCAGCCCCACTCATAAGGACTGTGTAAATGGACAACTTCACTGCAGAGATGGTCAAAAGCCTTAGGCACACTCCATGAATAGTTGGAGCCAAGACAGAGAGGCTCAGAATTTACAAATTCCAAAATGATGGTAACATGTTTTAAGAAAGTCATAAACCTATGAGCATCTTATGGAATTTCTGGGCCCTACTGCTAGAAAAGTGAGAAAATAAATAATATTAAAAGACTCCTTGAAGTCTGTCTATGACCTTACAGTGGTCTATGATCTTAAGTGGTTAAGAACCACTGTCCAAAAATACCCATGGTTTTTACAGGCAGGAGGTCATTTCTATCAACATCCTCCTCTTCTGAGCTGAAGAAAGGAACCCAAGAGTTGGTTACCAGTGAAATCATGGAGAAACAACAGCTGCACAGCTTTATCAATTGTATTAATTTTCTAGGGCTGACATAGCAAGATACTACAGACTAAATGGCTTAAACAATAGAAAATTATTTTCTTACAATTCTAGAAGCTTAAAGTCCAAGATCAAGATTTTGGCAGAATTGGTTTCTTCTAAAGAAAGAAAGATGGCTTACATATGGCCATCATTCTCCACTGTCTTCACATAGTCTACCCTCTGTGAATTCATGAAACTTTCACACATTTTAAACACATGTATCATATTACAGTTGCTACAGAAATTTCAGAATACATTTATGCATCACTAATTTGAAATTAACCACAGCTACTAAACCCACTGTCATATAATACATTAATGAAGAAGCACATATATTGCTATATTACATTTTTAAACTATATTTCAATAAAAAAAGTATTCTCCTTTGCAATTTAACATACTTTAAGTTTTTAAAAAATATTTTTTTTTCTGAGAAGGGTACTATAGGCTTCTCCAACTGCTAAAGGGTCCACGGCATAAGCAGTATGATTATAGCAATACACGGATATGGATTTATTTACCTCCAACCCTCACCACTGGGTCACTTAATCTTCACTGGTAGGGTCAGATCTATCCCAAACTCTCAGTTCAAACAGGCTTGAAAGAGAAAATGAGAAGGTCAAGAATTCATCAGTTCGGTACAAGTTGACCTTGTTGCAAGTTCTGTTTTTCCCTTGAATTATGTATTTCCTGTGACTACAGGCAGACCTCAGAGATACTGAGGGTTAAGTTTCAGACTAACACAATAAAGTGAACATCACAATAAAGCAAGTCACACAAAAACTTTGGTTTCCTGAAAAAGGAGAGTGAAAAAGTTAGCTTACAGCTCAACATTCAGAAAACTAAGATCATGGCATCTGGTTCTATCACTTCATGGGAAATAGATGGGGAAACAGTGTCAGACTTTATTTTAGGGGGCTCCAAATTCACTGCAGATGGTGATTTCAGCCATTAAATTAAAAGACGCTTACTCCTTGGAAGGAAAGTTATGACCAACCTAGATAGCATATTGAAAAGCAGAGACATTACTTTGCCAACAAAGGTCCATCTAGTCAAGGCTATAGTTTTTCCAGTGGTCATGTATGGATGTGAGAGAGTTGGACTGTGAAGAAAGCTGAGCACCGAAGAATTGATGCTTTTGAACTGTGGTGTTGGAGAAGACTTGAGAGTCCCCTGGACTGCAAGGAGATCCAGCCAGTCCATTCTAAAGGAGATCAGTCCTGGGTGTTCTTTGGAAAGACTGATGCTGAAGCTGAAACTCCAATACTTTGGCCACCTCATACGAAGAGTTGACTCATTGGAGAAGACTCTGATGCTAGGAGGGATTGGGGGCAGGAGGAGAAGGGGATGACAGAGGATGAGATGGCTGAATGGCATCACCGACTCGATGGACATGAGTTTGGGTGAACTCCGGGAGTTGGTGATGGACAGGGAGGCCTGGCGTGCTGCGATTCATGGAGTCGCAAAGAGTCAGACACGACTGAGTGACTGAACTGAACTGTATTGAGGAATGGCTTGAAGTCAGACATCAACTTCTCCTCTCTACCTGTGAAAGTCCTAGATGGCATCTTCTTCCAATAGAAGGCTCTTTTGTCTACATTGAAAATCTGTTCCTTAGTGTAGCCACCTTCATTCATTATATTAGCTAGATCTGGATAACCTGCTGCAGCTTCTACATCAGCATTTTCTGTTCCACTCTGTACTTTTGTGTTAGGGAGATGACTTCTTTCTTTAAACCCCATGAATCAACCCTTGCCTGTTTCTATTTTTCTTCTGCGGCTTCCTCACCTGTCTCAGCCTTCACAGAATTGAAGGGAGTTAGGGCTTTGCTCTGGACTAGGCTTTGGCTTAAGAGAATGTTGCAGCTGACTTCATCTTCTATACAGACCACTACAAATTTATCAGTGTCAGCAATAAGGCAGTTTTACTTTATTATTCATATGTTCACTGTAGCAGCACTTTTAATTTCCTTCAAAAACTTTTCCTTTGCATTCACAGCTTGCCTGACTGCTTGGTTCAGGAAGCCTCATTTTTGGCCTATACCAGCTTCCAACATGCCTTCCTCACTAAGCTTAGACGTTTATAGATTTGATTTAAAGCAAGTGATATGCAGCTCTTCCTTTCATTTGAACACTAAGAAGCCACTATAGTGTTGTTAAATTGACCTAATTTCAATATTGTTGTGTTTCAGGAAATAGAGAGGCTCAAGAAGCGGGAAAGGCCAGCCAGTGAGCAGTCAGAACACACACATTTACCGTTAAGTTCATGGTGTTATATGTGTTTTGCAACACCCCCAAAACAGTTACAATAGTCACATCAAAGATCATGGACCACAGATCACCATAACAAATAGAATAATAATGAAAAAGTATGAAATATTGCAAAATGTGACCCAGAGACATACAGTGAGAAAATGCTGAGAAAATTGGTACCAACAGACTTGCTCGATGCAGGGTTGCCACAGACCTTCAGTTTGTGCAAAATGCATTATCTGCGAAGAACAATGAAGTGAAGCACAATAAGATGAGGTGGGCCTGTAGACTGCTGCCTGGGCCCACAGTTTTTCTGAGACTGAAACCCAGAANCGAAATATTGCAAAATGTGACCCAGAGACATACAGTGAGAAAATGCTGAGAAAATTGGTACCAACAGACTTGCTCGATGCAGGGTTGCCACAGACCTTCAGTTTGTGCAAAATGCATTATCTGCGAAGAACAATGAAGTGAAGCACAATAAGATGAGGTGGGCCTGTAGACTGCTGCCTGGGCCCACAGTTTTTCTGAGACTGAAACCCAGAAACTTCGCACCCCAATCATTGCGCCTGTCACCAAAATGTAAAAGGTCTCCTGTAAACTGTAATAGCCAATGTTTCTAGCTTAATGAATTAAGAGACGAGTATTTCGGTCACGTTTTCTTCTATAGAAAGCTCTGAGGTTGAATGGCTGCCAGGAGATGGTTCACGAGGCACCATGGGTTAGATTATGAAATGACAGCCAAATTTCCTGTGTGAAATTTCCGTCTCCTTTACATCAGGAAGGTGTTTCTTATTGACCACGTTCACAAGGAGCACCGGTCCTTATCAGGTTTAGTGCTAGACTCCCAAAGGAATCAAAGTTATGTGAAGGAGACATTCTAATGCATTGCTATGTCTTCCTTCTCCAAGAGTATCTGAGGGATAGATTAGTGTAATTAATTAATGTAATTAATGTAATTCCTAGAAGCAAGGCTGGGAAGAGCTGTAAAATGACCTCGAAACTTCTAAAAACTGCTAATATGGGTCTGAAGAATTAAGGCAAAGAAAATGACAATCATAAACATGACAAAGTAGAAAGGGAAAATAACTTAGTTATCACAGAAACAATCTGGAACTTAAAACAATGGAAGAAGCTGTCCACTGAGGAAAAGTTCTTATTTTCCACAGACAGAGACTTTCTTCTGAAGAACCACCAGTTCTGAAGTTGTTCTTAATGATAAAAGACTAAGACTTCCTCAATAGCATTTCAGTAAATCTTTGAAGGAACTAAAGAAAATTCAGGAATGGGATAAAGCTAAAAGGAGAGAAGTTAGGTGTTGTGTTCATGACAAGATTTGTTCAATTCACAAAGAAGCCTTCTCAGACTTTCAGTCCTCTCTGGTACTCTCTCCAAGAGCCACTCTGCTGCTGGATTAACCTCTTGGAGTATGGAAACTTAAGCAGATGTGTTTTGGTTTTACTTATTTCACCTAAAAAAAAAAAATCACATTTGGCTCCAATAGCTGCTGCTGCTGCTAAGTCACTTCAGTCGTGTCCAACCCTGTGCAACCCCACGGACGGCAGCCCACCAGGCTCCCCCATCCCTGGGATTCTCCAGGCAAGAACACTGGAGATGTGTATAAGA
>SJYX01010814.1:476606-515658 GCA_006410675.1 Oreotragus oreotragus | reverse complement strand
GCCATCACCTCCTCCAATAGAGGTAACTACGATTTTCTTTCCTGTAGAGTTTATGCAGATTTTAAGACAAAGAGTCATGCTACCAAGTAAAATCTGGGCTATTGCACAGTTGCTTGGCTCATTGCTACAGGCGGGCTAGAATTAGGAAGTAAAGAATCTGAACATATCACACTCCATGTTCACAGCTGTATATGGGGTCCTGCTTTCACCCACATTTCCTCAGGAACTCTGATCCTGCAAATAAATCATTTCTAAATTCAACTTTAAGCAATGTTTTATTTATTTAATTTGTTTTATTTTATTTATTTATTTATTTGATTTGGCTGCATCTCACAGCATGTGGAATCTTAGTTCTCCAACCAGGGATTGAATACACGCCCCCTGCAATGGAAGCAGAGTTCTAACCACTGGACTGCCAGACCAAGCTCCACTGAAATGAGATTCAGGCCCTCGAAGGTACATTTCCTTAGTTTCCATCTTCTCCACACACAGAGGCCACTTACATGGAAAACAAATCGATTCCCCTAGAGACAGTCCCTTTTGTTTTGTCCCAAGTGCCACATTAGTGAATAAGCCTGCAATGTGGGATAGTAATCGCAGTGAATTATAGCAATGAATGAACCCTTCACCCTAAAGGGTGTCCAGGAAATAAATATGAATGCACTCCTGAAACACATATGTATAGGAGTCCATTATGCAATAATTTGCCAATAGTAGAATGTATTGTTAAGAACTCATCAGTTATCTGTGGTCCTCTTAAAATCTGTGATCTGGAGCCCAACCAATTTCTGAAAAGCCCCAGTGATTTAGAGCTGTGGTTCTTAAATTTAGCTGCATATCAGAATCATTTAGAAAGAATTTTTTTTTTAATCGCAGTTCCCTGAACACAGCCTAGACCAAATAAACCAGAATATGTGGGGGCCTGGGCATCACAGACAACAGCCAAAAATAATCTCCCTTGGTTACAGATTCCCAGGGCTGAGTGCTTCAAGGTCCGGAGAGTCCTTGTCTGGGCCACACATTTTAGTTGAAGCCCAAATCACACAACAGGAGGACGGAGAGGAGGCGGCGGATCTGCCTGCTGAGGATGAAAAGACCCCTGAGGGTTTAGTATTTATCCTCCACAATCGGTTCAGGATACTAACCAAGGTCACACCATGGCACCATTTTTCCCATTCAGTGTTGCCCTTAATATGCATTGTTTCCCGATTTCACACATATAAGCATATACATACAGAAGCTAATCATTTGCCCCAGTGCCACTGCCCTGGAATAGTCCTACCCAAGACACCTGCTTAGAGTCAAGCCAACCAGATAACTTTAAAGGAAATCGTTCCTCAAATGAGAAGTCTTATATGTGGCATGCTTTCAAACTGCTTGAGCAATTAAAAAGTAAGCAAAACTAACCTAGACTCCCTTCCCTTCGTGAGCTGAAAATAGCTCAAAGTATTTTTCAAGAATGAAGGATGAAGCACCAACCCACATAAACTGCTGACTGGTGTCTGTGGCTGATTTGCACAGCCATTTAGAACACTAGATGAATGAGGGTCAGGTCCTAATCTCATTTTTGTTCTGTTTTGAGGCCTCGGATTTTGTACTAAGCCCTAGCTACTGGTTCAGCAAAGATAAGATACTCCCTTCATGACCAAGTGAGCCAACACATGCCCAGCCCTCTAGAACATACAGTTAATTCATTAAAGACACTAGCTGAGGACCTAAAATGCAAGGGGAACTGCCCAGGTAAATAAATCCTTGTTCTTTTAAAGTATATATAAATACGCGGATAAAGCTGAGAGTAAGGGTCCATGATCTGGAGGAGGGGGAGGTGAGGACAGAAAAAAATTACATTTTCGGTCACCAATACCAGCTTGTATAATCCTCTTTTCCCTTTTTTTTTTAAATAGTAGAAAATTTCCCTCGGGACTTCCCTGGTAGTTCAGTTGTTCAGACTCCAAAGCAGGGGACACAGGTTCAGTTCCTGGTTGGGGAGCTAAGATTCCATGTGCCTTGCCAGCCAAAAAACTAAAAGGTAAAACAGAAGCAATACTGTAACAAGTTCAACAAAGACTGTGAAAAACGTTCCACATTAAAAAAAAAAAAAAGTGCCCCCTTATGAGGTTAATTCTTCCACAGGTGGTCTGGATCCCCTCTCCCTCTCAACCCAATTCCCCCCATCAGTTAGCCCGCTCACAGCTTAACTTCTCCCCAGGAGCTCCTTCTGGGTAACATCTAGATTCTCTCGCCTCCCCTAGCTAGAAACAATACGCAGAAGGAATAAAGAAGAGGAGAAGTAAGTCTGCGCTCTTCCCTGTGCCCTTCTAACTACTGCCCCGGCCTCCCACCCTCACATCCTCATCTGCCTGTTCTCCCACCAGCCCACTGAACCTGGCTTCCCTCGGCACTCTTCACTCATTGCCAAGATAAACCACCACCACCACCCCTTTCGTAAAACCCAAAGGAAACTTTCAATCTCTCTCTCTTTCCCTTGAGCCCCAACTTGCACTAGACACATCTGCCCACTACCTCCCTGAAACCTTCCCTTCCCCACCCTCTTGCATCCCACTTCCCCATCCTTCTCCTGCTCTTCCGGCTTCTCATTCCTGCTTCCTTTGGCTGTTTCTCTGCCCTTGCCCATCTGACCTGTTATGTTCCTCAGAGATCTGCCCTTGGTCTGCCTCTCACCCCACTCCTTCTTAGTAGGTGAATCTTCATGGCTTAAATGACCACCTATTTGTTGATAAACTTCCAAATCTATATTTATAGGCTTGATATTTCTGCAGAGTTTCAGATTTGAATAGCCCTCTGTGTACTCAACATCTCCCTTTGAGGGACTTCCCTGGTGGTTCAGTGGTTTGGGCTCTGTGTTTCTGTTGCAGGGGGCAAGGGCTTGATTCCTGGTCAGGGAACTAAGATCCCACAAGCCAAGTGGCAAAAAAAAAATATATATATATATATATATATATATATGAAAGAGAGAATCAATATAACACCTCCCCTTGATCTCAGAGATGTTTCAAGCTCAATACATACAATTATATACAATGCAATTCACTCTCTCCCCTAAACCTGCTCTTCTTCTGCTCCCTGTGCCAGTCAACAGGAGCACCATACAACTGGTTGCTTAAGTTAAAAAACTTAGCATCTTCCCTGTTCTTTCTTTTCTTCAGTCTGTCCATCCAATAAATAACTAAGTCCTGTTGATCAGAGGAGCCTGGCAGGCTACCATCTATAGGGTTGCAAAGAATCCTACATGACCGAAGTGACTTAGCACACACAAGCATGCATTGATTCTATCTGCTAAATAATCTTTTCAGTCTATTACACCTTTCTATTTCTACTGCCAAAGTTGAGGCCACTATCCCCTCTTAAACTGATCACAGCAACAAATCCCAAATATCCTCACAGCTTCCAGACTTACACCCTTCCAACCTATATTCTTTGTTGTCACCAGATTGATCCTTCTAAGATGAAATGCTGACCTCCCTCCCCATTACAAGCATTAAAAATCCTTAGTATATTCCCCAGTACATCAGAATAGAATCCAAATTCTCCACAATGGCTTCATGTCCTAGGAGATTTGGTGATCTGGCCTTGCCTCCCCTCTATAGCCTCACCTCATGGCCACAATTCATGGACTATAGTCTCCCTTAAAAGCAATTTTCTTTATTATGCCCATCATTGTATTCCCAGCCTTTCAACAGTGCCTGGAATATAGCGAATTATTAATAGATATTTTGCTTAATCACTTTGCTAATAATTAAAGTTTAACATATTAAAGCTAAAAGAAATGACAAGTCAAATTTGCAAAGTTTCTTCCTGGCAGGAGTTATCAGTATATTGCCTGGGGCTCTGTTGCATAATTATGAGGCATCAGGCCCTTCACTAAATATGCTAAGGAGCTGGTGACCACTATTTGGCAAGGAGGCATCATAATGAAAGGGACTGTATCTTTTTCCACTATGACAAAGAAGACCCATCATAAATTCTATTTAGACACAACATATGCTGCAATGAGAGGGAAGTATTCCAAGAAACGGAAAAAAATATTTCCCAGATATCTCAAACTGGGTTCAGAATTTCTGTCTTCAGATCTGAGACAACAGTGAGAGACGTAGAAGCAACTGGTCATCCTTAATTGTACCTGCTATCAGTTGATGGCTGAAAGGAAAAGTCTAAGATTGCTTCTGTGAATATCGGCACAGAACCCAGTTCAGATATTTCTAGACAGTATGGAGGTTTGGGGAATAACTCACAGACATGTAGTCTTGGACCAACCTCAGAAGCAAATTGTTTATCAAGAGTAATGCAGAGATTTCCAAGGAATGTGTGCGTGCATATGTGCATGTGGTGTGTGTAAGTGTGCATGTAAGAATGTGTATGTGTACGTGATTTATTGAAGATCAAAAAGTGAGCTGAGATTCCTGACATATCCAATTGGCTTATAGCCACTCCCATCTCTACACTAGGACCATCACCACACGCACACACATCATATATTTATTTATATTAAGTTGGCCAAAAAGTTAGTTCAGATTTTTTGTATGCTTTGGCAAAACCCAAACGAAGTGTTGGCCAACCCAATGCAAAACTTACTGAGTCCATTTATTTCCTTAACTCTTTGGTTTTCCGGAGAAGGCAATGGCACCCCACTCCAGTACTCTTGCCTTGAAAATCCCATGGACGGAGGAGCCTGGTGGGCTACAGTCCATGGGATCGCTAAGAGTCAGACATGACTGAGTGACTTCACTTTCACTTTTCACTTTCACGCATTGGAGAAGGAAATGGCAACCCACTCCAGTGTTCTTGCCTGGAGAATTCCAGGGACGGGGGAGCCTGGTGGGCTGCCATCCATGGGGTCACACAGAGTCGGACACGACTGAAGCGACTTAGCAGCAGCAGCAGCAGCAATCCTCACAACAGCCCTGCAAGTTTGATGTTTTTTTCTCCATTTTACAGACATTTAAGCTGAGCACCTGAAGATCTAAGCTCCTTCAACAAGTTAAAAAAATAAAAAAGAAAGAAATCAGAACGTGAACGTTGGTCCATCCAATTCCAAAGCCAGCCACCCTGTCATCAACACTTTCCTCCCTTGAACTGTCACTCTCTCCTCGTACTGGTTACAAGAAATGCCAGTAGGAGTGGCACTGCTTTACGATAAACCACCCTAATAAAAATGCTTCAGTGATTATTTTTGAGATGTCAAATTGAAAATGTACAGATTTCCTAGGACAAACAACCTGCCAAGTTTGATTGCATAATCAAAGGGCTGCAAGAAACCAAGGAAGCCAAATGTGTGTTGGAAAGACTACAGATGTCATTTGGGAATGCTCAGCACTCCGAATTTTCAGGCTGAGACAGCCTCACTTCCACCGGAACCACAGCCTTATAAGGCTAAACCAAGGTCAATGACTTCCTCAGCTGAATCAACCTGACACATATCGCCTGTTCTCTTAGCTCACTGGGATTCCACTGGCGGAGCATCAGCCCCGTCATGGAAAAAACACCATTGCCAGGAGGACTGAGTGAACTGGATCACAAACACCCACCTTCTCATAAAGCTGCTATGAGACTTGCAGTGGGAAGATGGAGGGGGCAACAAGCTGGGGTCAGGAGTGGAGATATTTAGGCTCCCGAGAGAAATTAGTCACAAGTCATTCCTTCATCTCCACTTACAGCCATTTTGGGGAGCAACAAACTCTAAAAGGATGAAAAACAAAGTCCGCCTCCCACTCACATCCAGCATGTGCTCTGAAGATCACAGGAAGGCTTCTCTTCATTTGTTCTGGGGCACACAGGCTGCCTGTGAACAGCTGTGCCTTCCGATGGACAAATTAGACAGTCAGTGTTCCAGAAAAAGAGTGGGCTCTGGGGAATTAAATCAGCCATTCATTTGATTCTTTTCCATTAGACCTAGTCTCATTGTACCAAAACTCTAGGAAAATAAAAGGAACTTAGCAGAAATCAGCTCCACAAACATTCACAAGGACTGCCTGGTTCTGAGAAGCCACCTCGACCAGAGGTTGGGAAATAGCGAAAAGGTTTGAGGCTTCAAAGTTGAGCACATGAGCATGCTTCCAAAAATGGAAAACTAATGCCATCGCCAAGTAACTTCCCTTCCAGTTATCATTACTCTCTACAGATTATGGAAAATATTTGTCTGAGATGTTATTTCAACTGCTCTCATTCTCAGTAAGTATAGTAGGACTATCATGAAGCATGTGTTCATCATTTCCCCCCAGAAGTAAACTGTTGATCTTGAAATGTCAGGTGCTAGGGAAAGGATGAGGAAATTTTCAGAAGAAACCCAAAGGTCCTTCTAAGGGGAAAGACACTGCAAGTCCAAGTCTTTGAGATTCTGCTTAGTGGAACATCATCAGGGTGGACTTTGGTGACCACCTCCCCAACCAATGCCCAGGACATGAAAAGGCTTCCAGCCCCTTTAAGAGGAAACATCTTGGTAGAAAGATATTGGACCAGTGGGCAGACTTGTACACCAAGATTCATCTCTGAGACAGAGTTGTGTTTCTGGGTCTTTAAGACTGTAACCATCAGAACTAGTACTGACCCAGCCCCACTGAGCAGAAGCTTGTGTCCTAGGGAAGACAGACATAGGGGAATCGAAAAGACATGGACCAGCTTTTGAGTGACTCCTTCTTGGGTCAGGAAATACTGCAGAATCACTGTTGCTAGGGTTGCTGCTAAAGAAGGAGTGCTACCCTCCATTATCATGTCTGTGTATCCACTTAATTTGCATTTTCCTGAGTGGGAGGCCTGATACGAGCTCTCCCACCTGGCAGCCTGATACCACGCTGCAAAGCTACCAGCTTAAGGGGTGGTCATAGCACCATCTAGCCTCACGGAGTACAGCAGCCATGAGAACGTGTCTTGCAAACCTTTTTCTACCGGGGATGGAACCGACCCAGGCCCTCAACTACTACACTTTTAAGTCTCTTGCTGTGTTCACACCATGAGTCCTCTGAGAGCTACTCCCTGCCACTGATGAGGACTCTATTCTGGGTGACAGAATATCCTTTGGTCGGTTTACTTGGGCACAAGAACTTCCCAGATGCCTCCTTAGGCTACAGAGCAGTGTAGCCAGCTTCTACCTATCCTTCTCTCCTGATCCCTTTCACCGACTTGGTCACATTGTGACCTGACTGCTAACGTCAGCTTTTCCCTCCCTAAGTCCTTTCACACAAGCAGTCCCCTAGGAAAATCTTTGCAGCGTGTAACACTATCTTGGCATCTGCTTCTCAAGTACCCTAACATAAAAAGAAACATTTGAATTGTGTCTACAGGAACAAAGTGGAAGAGGCAAGGATTATTGCTCAGATATAAATTAAAATAGCATCCTTAGTATAAAACACCCTGAAGCACTTGAAGACTCGTTGAGGTTATGATAAGTATGGAAGCCAGGGAACACTACAGATAGGTTCAAATTGATCAATTGTATTTGTGACTTTATTTGTAGGCAACACTTTAAATAAATATCTGCTATGCAAGTTTAGGCACAAAGGGATGCATCAAAGCAAAAGGCCGTTCCCTACTCCAGTAACAGAAGGGAAAGTAAGAAGAGATGACATGTACTAGGGAGTAGGCCAAGGTTGCTTGGCCAAGGTGACCTCCCAAATGAGCACTCCTAATATCCCATTGTAACCTGCAAGCACAGCCTGGCTTCCATGTGTGGAGAATTAATGAATTTCTCCAGACTCCATTTATTGAACTCAACACCATCAAAGCCTAATAACACTCGTTAAATGATGACACATCAGTCACCAGCCCTGGGACCCTCCATGTTCTGTCTGGTTCATCCAGAAGTAGAATGATAGCCCTCCCCAGAGAAGAGCTTTCTACCCAGTGCCAATTCACATGTAATTGATAGCTGGAACTTCAATCCATCAAGCGCTCATTCTGTACCAGTCATTGCACAAAGCATTTTACATTCAGTCATCTCATCTAGCCATTTATTCATTCAACACATCTGCTGAACACCTACCCTGTGCCATCATTCTTCCAGGAGAGAACAAGACTAAAAGGTCCCAGCCCTCATAAAACTAGTGCTGTAGTGAGAAAGACAGAAATAATTTTTAAAAAGAAAGCAAACATAGACACATGTTTCAAGCAATGATAAATACTATAAAGACAACTAAAGCAGAGTAAGGTGCCAGGAAGTTATAGATAGAGGGGCAGAGTGCATTTTACAAGAAGTAGCAAGGAAACTCATGCAAGAAAGCGATATAATGGTAGAGATCTACAAGAACTAGGAGAGCTAGCTGGGTAACCAAGCTATCAGTAAACAGTCCCCTTAATCTCCTTTAATCCACACCTCAAATGTGTGAAGTAGATGGCATGCATGCATGCTAAGTCGCTTCAGTCGTATTCAACTCTTTGGAACCCCATAGACAATAGCCCACCAGGCTCCTGTGTCCATGGGATTCTCCAGGTGAGAGTACTGGAGTGGGTTGCTATGCCCTCCTCCAGGGGATCTTCCCAACCCAGGGACTGAACCCATGTCTGTTATATCTCCTGCATTGGCAGGTAGTTTCTTAACCACTAGCACCACTGGGGAAGCCCCAAAGTAGAAGGCATTATCCCTCTATTATGCAAGAACCTTAGAGAGGTTACATACTCAAGTAAATTTCATTCTAAAGCCAGTGTTAGCATTACACCTCAGCCGTTAAAGTGGACTCTAAAATATTCCCACTTATATTCTAAAGTCAAAGAGAAAGCCCAGGCTTTATGCATAGCCTGTTCCTGCTGACACACTTGTTGGGTTACAGAGAAGACACTTACGAGATGACAAAGAGCTGGCTGTGCTTGGGAAGTTCCTAGCCCAGTGCTCTCCACCACACACACACACACACGCACAGACCCACACACACGCGCACACATGCACACACATGCACACATACACTCTGCCAGGTCTGCAGCAGCGCCAGGGCATCCTTGGAAGCAGCGTAAGGCCTCTCTGCCTAGCAGAAGGCTGGCACTGCCTGGAGACCTTAAAGCCTGGAGCAGTGGACACTCAGTGGAACCAGAACCACAAGGAAACTGGCCAGGTCCTGTTTCCTCACAAAAGTGTTCACTACACAAATGAACAAGGAAATGTTCGGGTCGAGCAAATGGTAGAGTATTGCTTGAGCTTAAACATGGAATTTTATGAAGTTATCAGCATCACGTGTAAAATAAGCCTTACCAAAGCTTATAATAGAAAGATGTGTCATCAATAGCTGCTGCAGTCATAAGATATGAACACAAAGTTAACCACTCAGAACTCTGTTTCACAAACATTTTCCTCAACAGCCCTTGACACATAGTAAGTCCTCAAAATGGAAGCTATTATTATTATATTCATTAAACATCATCATTATTATAACTCTTTATCCTATCCCACAGTCCTGGCAGCTGGGAAAGGGGGTGATAACAAGGACCCAGAGAAGCTGTACTTCCCCACGAGGGTTCACCAGCCAGGGTGGAGGTCCCTGTGGGAGATTCTAAAATCAGCCTTCAGCAGGGAAAATGATGACTCAATAAACTCATAGATATTTATGTCACGCCTGCTTTAAAGAACATGGGGGTGATAACAAGGACCCAGAGAAGCTGTACTTCCCCACGAGGGTTCACCAGCCAGGGTGGAGGTCCCTGTGGGAGATTCTAAAATCAGCCTTCAGCAGGGAAAATGATGACTCAATAAACTCATAGATATTTATGTCACTCCTGCTTTAAAGAACATCTTTTCCTCCTGGGTAATAACTGAGTCCCATAAATAGATTCTAAACTTCTACCCATTCACCAAAAATAAACTTGGAGGACTTTCACAGCATGGCAGTACGACACACCATTAGCTCTACTGGGTCAGTTGATTTTTGCCTTCTTCCCAACACCTGCTTTATTTTAATCCCAATCTAACTCAGAGGTCCATGTAAAAATAAAAGATCCAAGCCTATGCATTCATGGTTTCCTGAGCCCTGAATAACCAGGATTCTCTTCCTGTGTTACCAATAAACTGTGGAGGTTAGGGGCTTTTTATTTTGTTTTTTCATGAGCAGACACTTTTACCACCTTCATTTCTGGCACATGACCTAAAAATCTGTTTCACTGAGTTTTTTAATAACAACCTGGGTGTCTCTAGGGTGTTGTCTATGGGGTGATGGACATTTTTATGTAAATCTTCTAAGCTGAGAGCTAACATAACCCCAAGGACAGGGATCCTCTTCAGTCCATATAGAAATCCACATAACATCATCCTTAATAAAGGGTAACTATTGCTTTGACAGTTTGTAATTACTAGCTCAACATGTTTTGGAAGTAATATTTATGCACATTTATTTTCATTCAATCTATGGGACAACTGTTGATGTACAAGTTGGGGTTCGCATCTGATAAGGACTGTATATAAAAAGTATACCTTGGAAACTTCATTCTCTTCTTGATTCCCTGGTGCTCATAGTCAACTGAGTAATCAAGTTCTATGCCTGAGAAACATTGTGCATTACCTCACCTAAGTGTGGGCACTTTGAGAATGGAAACTGTCTTTTAACTCTCAAGTCTCTCTGTAGCCAAACAAATCTGGTAAGCTCTAAGAAAAATTTGAGGGAGCTGCAACACACTTCCTGCAGATAGATCTACTCCTCTTGGTTTCCCAGGCATGGGTTTTGATAGAATGCATCTTCTTAGGTATGCACCTCCTTAGGTTTGATAAGGGCTAACAGAGAGGCCTGGCACTGATCAGAAATCCTCCTATAGTTTAAGAGATGGACTATATCTAACGAATAAAGTAGTGATTTATCAGGCCAGATATAATAAACTATTTTCAGAATGTGCTTCATTGCAGTTTTACTCCTTTTTGTGGAAAAAAAAAAATACGAACTGGACATGCAGGAATTAACCTGTGAACCAGAGCCAGGAGAAGAAATTTGCATAAAACAGCCAGCCAGTCAGTAAGACCTCAGGATCCCTTTTTCTTTGTGGTCTCCTGCCACTCTTATTAACTCGGACTATGGTGTTTCCCTTTTTCCTCCTGACCCTAATGTCTGCTGTCTCTGGCCTTGGCTTAGAAATCTCTGTTAGAGTTGTCATCTCTCATGGTTGCATGCACGCTTAAGTTGCTCAGTCGTGTCCAGCTCTTTGAGACCCATGGACAGTAGGCCACTGGTCTCCTCTGTCAGAGGGATTCTCCAGGCAAGAATACTGGAGTGGATGTCCATTTCCTTTTCCAGGGAATCTTCTGGACCCAGGAATCAAATCCAGGTCTCCTGCATTGCAGCTGGCCTCCTGCATCACAGGCAGATTCTTTATCATCTGAGCCACGACGGAAACCCCAGTCTCTCATGGTTGGAAGGTAAATAAAGACGGTGTAGTCCAAGCCTCTACTACTTCCCCCATCACCCTTCCAGGGCAGGAAATCTCCGTCCAGTATCTCTGAGCAATAGTCACAGACCCACCATGATGGAGACTGCTGATTATTAGGAACGTCTTCCTTGGATTGGGTCAGTTTTCCCTCTCTGAAAATTTCATCCTTTTATGTTTATCCTGCCTTCTCTTCGCTTTTCTACACACCTCACACTTCCACTGTCTGGACACATGCTCTGAATTCTTCCCAAGGGCCCACTGCTGTGTGGAGTTTGCAGATGTACAAGGCTCTGAGTGTACATCTTGAGTGCTCTCAAGTGTCAATATCTTAAGTGATGCCCATGACAAGGATGATTCTGGTTATGGTCGTAAAGCATGGCGAGACTGTTTTGTGAATGAGACAACATCACTTTGTCTGTTTATCCATAGCTCAGAAAAGGAGTGGTAGCATACAAGCTGAGTTTCAACGCTAACTGGTGTTGGGAAATGTAATGAATTCCTGTCTTTTTCACAAGAATTCCTATCAAGCAAGCTCACCCCCGTGTATTGATGGCTGTTTACAATAGGCTGATGATAAATGATAATTTCATGAGAATAATATACTTTTTAAAGGGAAGTAACAATTAATAGTTTAAAAAAAGTATAGCAAGTTTTATGCAGAGGAAGTTCACTGTGTCTCTTTTATCATTTCGATTATGTAGACAGAGAAATGTTTGTTCTTGGCTCAGAGGTTAAAGCGTGTGCCTCCGATGCGGGAGACCTGGGTTCAATCCCTGGGTCNCAGAGGGATGATATGGGGTAGGAGGTGGGAGGGGGGTTCAGGATTGGAAACTCATGTACACCCGTGGCTCATTCATGTCAATGTATGCCAAAACCAATACAGTATTGTAAAGCAAAATAAAGTAAAAATAAAAATTAAAAAAAATTTATTGGAGTACAGTTGCTTTACCGTGTTGTAAAGCATAGTTTCTTCTGTATGGCAAAGTGAATCAGCTATATATACACATATATTCCCTTTTTGGGGGGTTTCCTTCGATTTAGGTCATTATCATCACTATTTCTTACATAAATATATCCTTAAATATTATCCATTTCTATTTAACTTTCTTTGAAACTTCTAACTATAAAAGCCAGAGCAGACATTAAGAATCTTAATTTCTTTAATCAAGTCATTTGATTTCCGGTTTTCCTGACAGACTGACTTCGTCCTGCACTGTTAGTGGGGAGACTTTGAATGTTGTAAAGCATAGTTTCTTCTGTATGGGGTCATTATCATCACTATTTCTTACATAAATATATCCTTAAATATTATCCATTTCTATTTAACACTCTTTGAAACTTCTAACTATAAAAGCCAGAGCAGACATTAAGAATCTTAATTTCTTTAATCAAGTCATTTGATTTCCGGTTTTCCTGACAGACTGACTTCGTCCTGCACTGTTAGTGGGGAGACTTTGGGGAAGACAAAAGTCTTCCTTAATAATGGAGGCTAGGTATCCAACATATCTGTGGGGTGGGAAAGTTAGGATTCCAGGCCCACTTGTCTGCTTTTTATTGTTGTTCTCTTGGGGATGGTCACCATTGCAAAGTATTAATTGCTCAGCTGTGTCTGACTCTTTGCAACCCCATAGACTGTGGCCTGTCAGGCTCCTCTGTCCATGGAATCCAAGCAAGAAGACTGGAGTAAGTTGCTATTCCCTTCTCCAGAGGATCTTCCCGGCCCAGGGACTGAAACCAGTCTCCCTCATTGTAGGCAGATCCTTTACCATCTGAGCCACAAATGAAGCCCATTGCAAAAGAGTCTAGTTTAAATTACTTTTACGAAAAGTGATTCATAAATTATTTCAAACTAGATATCATTGACTAACAACTGAATAGTGAATCAGAGATGGAAGGTGCTCTGGAGATGACCAACTCAAGCTCCTCATTACATAGAGGGGAAAGGGATACAACTTGTTCGGCTAGATATCGATGAAGTTAGAACACTGCTAGGACAAGACATCCTCTGTCTCTTAATTCAGTATGTTCTTAAACTATACCTGAGACCAATTGTGTGGCTGACATGTGTGAGGATGTGGGGGTAACAAGGACACTCCAAGTTCCCCATGTCATCCATCCTCCCCCAAGCTCCGAGAGCTGCCCTCATGATTTAGATCAAAGTCAGCAAGGATACAGGCTTCCCAGGTGGCTCAGTGGTAACGAATTCACCTGCCAGTGCAGGAGATGTGGGTTCGATCCCTGGGTCAGGAAGATCTCCTGGAGGGAGAAATGTCAACCCACTCCAGTATTCTTGCCTGGAGAATATCATGGACAGAGGAGCCTGGGGGGCTATAGTCCAGGGGGTGACAAACAGTCAGACACAACTGAGCATGCACAGTAAGGAAAGAACTAATGCTCTTGAAGTTTCCTCCATGTCTCATCTGAAGTGGAGAAAACATATGATCAGCTCCTCTGGAGAGGGCAAATCTGGAGCTGCATTAAGTTATATTTATTTAAGGGTATATAACTCAGCAATAAAAAGAAATAAACTACTGACACACACAGCAATGTGGATGACTCTTAAAGATACTGTGTGGAGAGAAAGTAGCCAGACATGAAAGAATACGTTCTGCATGGTTACATTCATTATAAAATCTAGAAGAAGCAAAAAATCTATTGTGATCAGAATAAGAAATACATAGGTGCCAACGCTTGTAATTATTATATATTCCTAATGGAGAAAACTATTATCATTTTTAAATGTCTCTATTTCAAATAACAGTTTTATCTTATAATCTTTCCATGATATTAGTATAGTCAATTCTCTTATAGCCACTATTTGCATGATACGCTTTTTCTATCCTTTTACTTTTCTCTGTCTTTTTAAGTAAGTTTTTCAATTGAGGTAAATTTACTGAAAACAAAATGCAGAGATTTTAAGGGATCAGTTCAACGACTGTCGACAATTATACCAAGCAGTGTGTCCAGCTCCCAAAACAAGATATAAAATCCCATACAATTCTCTCCTTGCACTTTTCCAGTAAATTTTCATCCTCTCCCTTTGGGATAAGCAGAATCCCAAAACACACGAAGCCAAAGCTGATAGAATTGCAGGCAGATTTAGAAAACTCAACAATTATAACTGAGGACCTTTCAGTAGAGAAGAAAAAAATAGAGCAGAAAATCAACAGAGACATAGAAGGCTTCAACAACACTGTAAATCAAGTAGACCACTCCACGCAACAGCAAAATACACATTCTTTTGAAATGAAGACAGAACATTCTACAGAAATAAGTGTGCTAGGTCATGAAACAATCCTTGATAGATTTTAAAAGTTTGGAATCATGTAAATTATATCTCTAATCACAGAAATTCAATTAAAAATCAATGACAAAAAGAAACTTGGGTAACAAGTGGAAATAAAACATACTCCTAAATAACCAACAGGTCAAGGGAAAAAATCAAGGAAAATTGGAAAGCACGTGAATGAAAATAAAAACCAAAAATAGCAAAATCTATGGGATGTGGTTAAAGTCATGCTTCGAAGGAAATTTATAGCTCTTAATGATTATGTTTAAAAAAAAATCTCAATCTACTGTCTAACCTTCCACCCCTAGGAAACTAGAAGAACAAATGAAACACAGCAAAGAGAAGGAGAAAAAATAAAAGCTTCAAGTGTAAATAAGTGGGATGAATAATAAAAACAATACAGAAAATTAATTAAATCAAAAGTTTTTTTTTTTTTTAATCAACAAAATTAACAAACTGTTAGCTGGACTGACCACAAGAAAAAAGAGAGAGAAGACTCAAATTACTAACATTAGGAATGGAATGATAAACTTTACAGAAACAAATCTTACAGAATCTTACAGAAATCTTACAGAAATCAAAAGTGATATAAGGGAATAATATGAAAAACTTCAGTGCTAACAAGTTAGATAACAGCTGAAGTGAACAAATTCCTAGAAAGACACAAATTATCTGAACTCAAGAAAGAGAAAAATCTGAATAAACTTGTAACAAATAAAAAGATTGAGTTAAGTAAACAAGAAATTTCACACAGAGAAAAGTGGAGGTCTCTACCAAAGCTTCACCGGAAGTGCAGCCTTTATCAGCAAAGCCTACCAAACATTTCCAGCATTAACACAAATCCTTTACAAAATGGGGATAAGAAAATAGAATCAAAGAGAATACTTCTCAGCTCATTGCATGAGGCCAGTTTTAGCCTGATGTCAAAGCCAGATGAAGATATTACAAGGAGAGAAAACGGCACATGAATATCCCTTATAAATATAGATGCAAGCTTCCTTTTAAAAAGTATTAACTAACTGCATCCTGCAACAGATAAAAATTATTATATACCACAACCAGCGGGATTCATCCCAGGTATGCAAGGTTTAACATCGGAAAATCAGTTTATGTAATATACCACCCAACAGAATAAAGAACAATCACATGATTATTTTAATAGACTCATAAAAAGCATTTGATAAAATCCAACACTCTTTCATGACTAAAACACACACACACACTTACACACAAAGACTAGGAGCAGAAAGATACTTCCTCAACCTAACAAACTGCTAAGTCACTTCAGTCGTGTCCAACTCTGTGCGACCCCATAGATGGCAGCCCACCAGGCTCCTGTCCCTGGGATTCTCCAGGAAAGAACACTGGAGTAGGTTGCCATTTCCTTCTCCACAACCTAACAAAAGACAGCTACAAAAACATCTATAGCTATCACGCTAAGCTATAAAAGACGAGGATGACTACTCTTACCACTCCTATTCAACTCTATACTATAGACTCTAACCAAGTCAATCACACAAGAAAAACAGAAATCATCCAGGCAGGAAAGTAAGATGTACTTCTATATCCAGAAGACATAATCTTGAATACAGAAAATCCCAAGTAACCCAGTAAAAAACTATTGCAATTAAGAAATGAGTTTAGCACCACTGCTGGATACAAGCTCAAAACACAAATCAACTGTATATCTATACACTAGCAATGAAAAAATCTAAAAGATTTCCATTATAATTAGCATCAAAAAGAATAAAATTCTTAGAAATTTTATTTAACAAGATTCCTTAAATTTAACAAAGTATGTACAAAATTTATATACTGAAAACTACAAAACACTGTTGACAGATACTAAATAAGATTGAAATAAATAGAAAGGCATCCTATGTTCATGCTTCAGAAGATTCAAGATGGCAAAAATTCCCAAACTGATCTACAAATTCAATGTAGTCCTTACCAAATTTCCAGCTGACTTTTCTCACAGAAATCCATAAGCTAATTCTAAAATTCATATGGAAATGCAAGGAACCTACAATAGCTGTAACAATCTTGAAAAAGAATAACAAAGTTGATGGGCTCACACTTTCCAATTTCACACCTTCCTATAAAGCTACAGTAAGCATAACAGTGTGGTACTGGCATAAGGATAGATACATAAATCAGTGGAATAGAATTAAGTGTCCAGTAAACTCTCACATTTATGTTCACTTGATTTTCAACAAAAGGACCAAGCTAATCCAAAAGGCAAAGAACGATCTTTAACAAATAGTGCTGGATAACTAGAAACTCACATGCAAAAGACTGCATTTGTCCCCCTACCCCTACACCTTACATGCAAATTTGCAGAGACAGAAATTGCACATGTATGAAATATTCTCCCACCCTCTTCTGGCCTAACCCTCCTACTCAATCCACCTCAAATGCCACCTCCTCAGTGAAGTCTCCCCTGATTCCTGCCATATTCTCGAGTCTAAGTGATAAGTTCCTCTTTTACGCTTTCACTGTGCGTGCGTGCATGCTTAGTCGCTCAGTCGTGTCTGACTCTTTGTGACCCCATGGACTGTAGCCCACCAGGCTCCTCCGTCCATTGGATTCTCCAGGCAAGAAAACTGGAGTGGGTTGCCATTCCCTTCTCCAACGCCTTCACTGTAGCTTGTACATATTGAATACTTCCCTTATAGCAATTACCTCATTGGTTTAAATCTAAGATGGAAATATTTCCTGAGAGTTGGCCCAGAATTCCTGCCACATATGGCATTTCCTTCACATAAAAAGTCATACATTAGCAGGGGACTATGTTTACCCCTGGAGAAGGCAATGGCACCCCACTCCAGTACTCTTGCCTGGAAAATCCCATGGACAGAGGAGCCTGGTAGGCTGCAGTCCATGGGGTCGCGAAGCGTCGGACACAACTGAGAGACTTCACTTTGACTTTTCACTTTCATGCACTGGAGAAGGAAATGGCAACCCACTCCAGTGTTCTTGCCTAGAGAATCCCAGGAATGGGGGAGCCTGGTGGGCTGCCGTCTATGGGGTTGCACAGAGTCGGACACGACTGAAGCGACTTAGCAGCAGCAGCAGCATGTTTACCCCATGGATTTGGGCCCACAGAACTTCCCAGGCAAGAATACTGGAGTGGGTTGCCATTTCCTTCTCCAGGGATCTTCCTGACTCAGGGATCAAACCCCAGTCTTCCTCACTGCAGGCAGAGAATTTACCTCTGAGCCACCAGGGAAACCGCATGTTTACTTCATTCCTTTTCCCATCTGCTTACCACAATAGAGCCTTTTACTAACCTGATGACACCCTTCAGTCTTCTGAAGACCCTGCAGCAAATACTTCACAATAGCCAGACCAACGGCCCGTCCCTTTCTTTTACATAGAACAATATTATTTCTCTATCAGTTAGTTCTGACTGGCATCAAGGTTATCACTACTTTTATTCTCTGGGCCTGATAGAGCACCAGCGGTATTCAACCAATCTAAGAAAAGGGGTTTCCAGCCAAGTGCACAGCTAAGATTATTGCCAAGAATAGATACCCCATGGAGCCCAATGACAGAAGAATATAAATGAGGAGTAACATTCTGGCTGCTACAAATAGAAGAGCTTCCTGACTTCAACAAATATCAAAGGCTCACACAGAGAAAACTAAGTCCTCAGCTGTACTATCTGGGTCAAGAGACCCAAGAGGATAGCATGCTGCCCTCAGAAAGGTGGTGGGGCCCTGACCACCAACGGCTTTGATACCTGACACCAGAGATCCTCGGGACCTCTGCAGCCTCTGCCTCGGGACTTCTCAGCCACCACAATACAACCAAATAATCAGCTGGTTATTACTTACTCTCTCAGACATTCTCTCACTACTCCTACACACACTCACTGGACTTGCCTTGTAGCGGAAGCGTTAGTGGTGCTTTATTAAAAACAGACATGAGAAGCAATCATGTCTCATCTCTTAACAGGACTAGAGAGAATGCCATCTTCCTCCCTCGCCTCCAGACCCAGCCCTTCCAATTCACCTCAGAGCTGCTGCCAGGAGCAAAGAAAGTGCAAATCTGATCATGTGACCCATCTCATTTACTACTGAGGCTAGAGCATTCCTGGCAGTTGTTTGAAGTCCAAACTCCTGCTCAAAGCATTCAAGGGCTTTCACAATCTAGTGCCAATCTACCTTTGCAGCAATATCCTCAATAGTGTCTCCTCATACACTGGGGGCTCTGACCTCCCCAGACAGCTCACTGTCCTCTTGAGATGCTGCATATTTTCATCATATATGATTTTCCGTTCACTATTCTATTTACCTAGAATCAATCCCCTTCTCACCTTGTCCACCTGACGAACTCTCAGTGGAGAAGAGACTCAAATGTAATTCATCCTTCGGATCCTTTCCCCAGCCATCCCAGGCCAAATTAACCACTACTTCTGCGCCTCTATGAGCTACACTCATAATGGTTTTCTAAGCAAATAGGTGGCAAAACCAAGACTCAAATCAAGTCTTCTGACTCTAAACCCTAAGGTCTTTATGCCATGCCACACTGCCAAAGGAATCGTGCTTCAATTTGGAATCCCTAGATAGCTGACCAAAGGTGGGTACCCAGTAAACATGCCTTGGGTGAATGAATGACACCCTATAGGTACTTTCCAGCATCCGCCCACATTCTATTCTCCAAAGTAGAGTGTACAAAGGAAACTTAGCTTTTCAGATGCAATCAGTTCCTGAGGTACTATGAGTTATTAATCATGCCCCAATTTAGCGACACCACAAATATATGCCATGTAATCATATAGGTCCTCCAATGAAGCTTATGATGCTTGTTTAGCCAGGGAAAAGGAAGAGAAGAAAAAGATAGCAATGTGTAATGTTTAGGGAGAGCCCTGGCCCAAAGAAGCATTTCCTTTTCAACCCTCCAATACACCTCTTTATATAGCCACTGAGCTTTTGAGCTCTCCAAGGGCCAGGGGCCAAGTCTGAGCTGAAAGTATCACATGCTATTTGGGAGAATGAAGCCAGGGTGTCTACGATAATATAAACACAGAGACAAATAGGACAAGCAGGCCCTAAGAAGAGAGACCAAGCCCAAGAATATCAAAGGATTTTGGACTGTGAATCTACTATCTTGTCAAAGCGGGGGGAAAAAGTAGAACATTTAAAAAAAATAATAAACTCCTTGATTTTACCTTTTCACACCAAAAATCTCTCTTTAAAGAAGTGGCAAATAAATTCATCACAACTAACTGGGTGTTTAGTAGAATGTTGAGATACCAGCCCTTAAAGGAAGAAAGAACAAGCAATTCAAAATGGGCTTTCCTGCCCTAGGCTGAGAGTCTGAAATTGTCTATTTTGCCAGTGTATTCTGTCTGCCAACCTATCTGCAAAGAAAGACACCATTTAAAATTTCACATCCACCCAAGATGGCTGTCATACAAAACCTATACTCACAGGCTCCCCTCAAAATCTGGTAAGAAATAAAGAAAGAAGAAAAACTAAGGAAATATTCTGGCAGGTCTTCTGGACTTTAGAAATTTCATAAGCAAAGATTTTGCCAAGATCTACTTGACAGGATTATAGATAGTTAATAAAGCAAGGGTTTGAAGAAATTCCAATTTGTAAGAACCATTTAGTGGTTTTTTTTAATTAGTGTAATTTAAATGTAGGTATGATCATGATCCATTAGAGATGTGATATTATGGGCTATTCTCACACATGCACATCTGGAGGCTTCCCAGGTAGAGCTAGCAGTAAAGAATCCACCTGCCAATGCAAGAGATCCAAGAGATCCGGGTTTGAGCCCTGGGTCGGGAAAATTCTTTCCTGGAAATGGAAAATTCCATGCACAGAGCAGCCTGGCAGGCTACAATCCATGTGGCTGCAAAGAGTCTGAGGTGACAGAGCATATTTCTAGAAAAATCACTACATCCAGAAGGTTTTCAAATTAACATGCTTTGAATGTAGGTATGATTATGCTCTGTTGGAGATGTGATATTATGGGCTGTTCTCACATGTGCACATTTGGAATGGCCACAGCTAAGGACCATGAATTAAAAGCCTGATTTAATGCAATATTGTCACTCCACAGTGGAAGAAAGATGCCAGCCAACACGGACACAGAACGGTGCAGCCTAAGGAATAAGGTTGGAGCTGGTTAGATTCTAATCCTGGACAGGAGGACTGTTTCTTTAGGGCCTAGCATGCTGTAAATCCTTAATAAGTTTGCTGTTGCGTTTGTTTCTTTTTGTTGTTTAAGGGAAAAATTGACAGTGTTTAACTTGCTCTTTATATCCAAAACAGTACAAATCAGAGATTTGCTAACGTCTTGTTTATTCTTTTTCACTTAGTAAAAAAAAGTGGCACATGGAGGAGGGATCAAATGGATCCTCAAAGCTGTTAAAAAGAAAATTGCGTCCCCTGCTTTAAACTTGATCACAACCTCACTGAGGACTTCAGACATGGGCCTTGCTGAGTTTCTCAGATTGCCATGGATTAATATAGCATAGGTAGAAACTGCACTCTTTTAGCAAATAGTTGCTGAGCACTCCCACTCTTAGCCAGTCGTGGTACTTTGTGTTGGGAATGCAAAGATGAATAAAATGCGCCCTACTCTCAGGGAGCCACTTGGTGAATTTCATCCAGCCGACCAGCCTCTGCCCTCAGGCTAATGCCTAGGATCCCTGACTTCAGCTCTTCTCCCTCCAACCTTACATGTCTTGATCCGTCACTGCCACATTGATGCCCCTTGGATCTATAAACTCGACCCTGACTTCCAACTTCTCTCAGGTTATATCGACTTACCAAAAGGTACATTTAAATTTTTATATAAGATGCTATGGAAAATCCCAAGTAAATGTTTTGGCCAACCCAAAATACACCCAACCATTGCAGATGTATATCCTACCACTGCTTCCTGCATGAACTGATCCAGGCACCTTTCTTTCCCAAATTGCTCATCTATCCAAAACAGCTCCTCTTTCTAATTGTCCCCTTCCCTTTAATATAATACTAACCCCACTCTTTTAGTTTCCCAGACTTTACTTTCCACTTCTTTTTTCAGCCCTTTAATTTTTCTCACGAGCTCCTAGCATCTGCCCTTTAGGATGGCTTTGAGGTCCATATCACCTTTCATCACCTAGGTCCCTGTCTCACTAGCCCACAAATAAAATAACTGTCCTCTTTGATTCTTCCAACTAACTTTTGTATAAACTTCAAGATATTCTAAAAGTATTCATTATTATTTTCCTGTTCATGAAACTCTTGGCTTTCTTTTGCCTGTCTTGTTAGATATACACTCTTAAAAAAAAAAAAAAGTCTATAGTCTGATCTTTCCATAACGAGGCAATGTTACTTTCAACCACCCTTGTAATCCCCATCCTCTGTTCTAATCAAGCTAACCCATCCTGGTATCTTTGTTCAAACTGGCCCCCATCTCACCAAATCACAGCCACTGTCCATATGGACACAATTCATTTAATCAAGTATTCAGCAAGTACCTACTGGGTAATACACTCTGTGCTGGCCCTTAGGAAACAGCAGAGAACATGACAGGCTCATGTCTTGTCTTCACAAATCTTGTATTTTAACCTCCTGAGAAAAAGTTGGATCATTTTCTCACACTCTGTACCTTTAAAAATCTTGGTAGAAAAAATATTTTTAGGTATTTTTAAATGAAAGTATTATAAATTTAATGTGTACTTTCCTAATCTGATTGAAAAGATATCCAACAATAGGTTTCATATAAATGAGAGAGTGTGAAACTTCTTTATAATCTCATCACCCACTCAAGAAACCTTGTAAATCTATTTGTCCATTACAGAATTTTCCTTCTTTAAATATCTATGTTCCTTAATATATTCCAAACAGGGACCCAGAGTTTTGCCTTATGTTTTTTTCATAGTCCTCATGACAATAAGAAATTAGTAAACTTCACAAGTATACCAGAGTGATTGACAGAGTATCCAGATTCAAATATCCACATTTAAAAACAGATCTATATAATTTAAAACCTCAGAAATCCAAAAATTCATTATAGTAAACTTTAACCACAACAGCCAACCATACTTTGAACTAGAAGAAAATCTGTCTCTTTTGAGATGGACCTCCTTTTCAAGCCTCTGCAGTCCAGAGGTATGAGGACAGGCAAAAAGGAAAGGGCAGAAAATAAAGAGTAATTAGAATGTGAATGATAATATAAAGAGTCACTTCTTTCTCCCTCTAAATGATATTTTTATCTTTGGGGACTGAAATGAACTTGTCACCAGACGTCACATGAGCTATTGGAGCCAAAACCTCCAAAAGTTTTTGACAAAACTCTTAGTTTCTGACACAGCTATTTTTAGTGAGAGAACATTGTCTTAGCTTCTGCAACATTTCCCAGAACAACGGTAAGTCTGAGATCAGACAGAAGGGAAATTTATTTTGATTTAAACATTTACTCAGTGAGAGATTGAGCTGACAGCCATATTACGTGCATGAAAGACACTTCCTCCACCCCCACCAAGAAAGCAGAAGCATTTCAAAGGGAGTCATATTGCACTAACTTCTTCCTTAGAAGAGCAGTCCATCTGGACTGGAAAATTGGGACCAAAAGAGATAAATTGGCTTGATTCTGAATTTCTAACTTGGTCTTTAAGAACTAGAATGCTGGAACTTTACTTGTGGTCCAAGGGTTTATAATCTGCCTTGCAATTTGGGGGACGTGGGTTCAATCCCTGGTCAGGGAACTAAGATCCAACATGCAACAGAGAAACTAAGCCTACACCCCGCAACTGCTGGGCCTGCATGCCACACTGAAAGATCCCACGTGATACAGTAAAAACCCTGAGTGCAGCGACTAAGACCCGAAGCAGCTGAATACAGTAATTAATTTAAAAAGAACTAGAAGGCCTTCTGATCCACTCTGAAGGTAAGAGAACATTATGAAAAGCAAGTCTCACCTGGACTATTGCCTTTATATCTCCGATCTTTCTCATAACTTCCAGGTACATTCTGGAAGGGCCCTTTAAACCCCCAAAGCTGAAGTCAAACTGGAGTGAAAACTGTAAACTCTATAACTACACAAAATCTTATTACCATTCAAATTTTTCTTATACTGTTTTCATTACATACTGCTATCTAGTTATTTGCATACCTCTAATTTCACAGCTCCAAAGAGTATTTGTCTGCAACTGAATAAGCCACAGTGCAAACTGGTTTCAAACTTCTCCCGAATAGTGCAAAATTAAACCCATGAGGTTTTTCAACAAATGTTATCTACAACCTAGAAATACATTTCCAATGTCATATAAATCAAATATCAAAATTACCATATTTTGCCCTTCCCCAACCATATCTGCAGTGTTTTTTTGTTTGTTTGTTTTTACTTTACAGTACTGTATTGGTTTGGGCATACATTGACATGAATCCGCCACGGGTGTACGTGAGCTCCCAAATATGAACCTCCCTCCCACCTCCCATCCCACATCATCCCTCTGGATCATCCCCATGCACCAGCCCCAAGCATCCTGCATCCTGCATCGAACATAGACTGATGATTCATTTCTTACCTGATAGTATACATGTTTCAATGCTATTGGATTGCCTGCAGCACTATCTCTGATAACCGGGCTCAGAACTCTGAGCTTAGCCTGTAAGTGATCTCTCAGAAATATTGAACTGGGAAAAAGAAACACTGAACCACTGGACCCTGGGCACAGATGTGAGGGTGTAGTGACTCAGGGTCAAGGGGGTATTAAGGACCATGAATGAGCTAAAGTCATGGGAAGTCTGGCCAGTGGGAAAAGAAAAATCGACTTGATGCACAGAGAAAATCAAGGGCATCATAAATGAAAGACCATAGAGTCTTCATTCTATGAGAACTGGCTGTACTTCATTGCCTACTCCTGGATTCCCAAAAGTATGTTCTGTGTCCTTATAATAAATCCATCTATCCATAGATTAAAACGAGTTGGTCTCTCTTAAAGGCAAAGAGATGAAACACAAATCGCTGTTGATACTGTGGAAGAGACTTTTATACTCTTTGTAATAGTGGAGAAAATCAGTTTCCTCAACCTGTGTAGTAACAAAAATCACTTGGCATGTTCAAAATACAGATTATCAGGCAGCTTCCCTGCAGATTCTGACTCAAAAGTTCTGACTCAGGCCCAAGAATATGCAGACAATTCTGGGACCAACCAAGTTTGAGTCACGCTAGATTAGGTGAATTCCAAGATACTTTCCATTGCAAGGTCAACAAGTATTAATATGAACCAACCACTTCGCTATACACATTAGTTGTTCAAGTGTACAGATTTGGATCAAAGTCATAGTGCTTGTCCTTAGAGAAAAAAACATTTCTAGAACACAGTAGACTAGCTCAATCAATAGAGGAAAGCCTTAGAGACAGAAACACAAAGCTAAACCATGTGAGTATATGCATTTGTGCCTGCGTGCACTTTGATCTAATTTTAGAGATTAGAACAAATTCCTTCAAGAAACATTTGCACTATGTCTGCAATACATAATTAAATCCATATAATTTGGTAAATACATGGATTCTATCTCCCCAATACACAGAGCTGAACATTACATACTGACATGTTGCAGGGAGGAGCATGATTTCCTTGAAGACCAAGAAGAAAACAGTGAAAATACGGTCAGTGAAAGGATTTGAAAGTCAAGATTCTAAAAGATGGTGCAGACCTTCGTTCATTCATTAGAATTCTGCAAAGGGACTGTGAAAGTACTATATCCAAATTCTAGGGAAAGTGTATGGAAATCCATAAGAAATGCCCTGTGTGGCTTGGGAGAATAAACAAAATCTTCAGGTTGAGTTGAGCCTTTACTTTGAGCTCAGCCTCTAGTTCTAATAGGAACTACAAATAATTCTGTGACTTTGTTTAGAGATATGTCTCTTTTGAAAGTAATCTAACCTCCTACTTAGAACATAGTCCTTCAACCCCTGGAGGCCCTGAGATAGGCAGTGTTCCAACATGGTTAGGACCTTAATACTTGAATCAAATGCTTATAGACGGACTAAATCTTAGTAGTTGTGTGACTTTGGTGGGCAAGATATGCTTTCTCTGAGTCTCTGTTTTCTAATCTATAAGATGGGGCAAGTGTTAGTCGCTCAGCTCAGTCATGTCTGACTCTTTGTGACCCCATGGACTATAGCCCTCTAGGCTCCTCTGTCCATGGATTCTCCAGGCAAGAATACTGGAGTGGGTAGCCACTTCCTTCTCCAGAGGGTCTTCCCAATCCAGGGACTGAACTCACGTCTCCTGCATGACAGGCAGGTTCTTTACCATCTGAGCCACCAGGGAAGCCCATAAGATGGGGAAGCCAACATTCAAAGACATGAAAGTAATTCACCTGAAATGACGTAATTGGTAGATGAGGAGGCAGGACCTTAAGGTGAGGCCTCTGTTCTGCTCTGCATCTGTGTCTGAAAGCCAATCATGGAGCCAGTGGAGAGGCTCCTAATACGCCAGCCTCCCGCCTGTCAAGGGGTAGGGATCTCACCCAGGAGTCTGCTGCCAGAGGTCCGACAGTGAGAGGGAAGCATCTGCCCCTCCCTGCATGCTTGAAAGACAAGCCCAGCATTTTCAAATTGCACATTACATGGTGAAAGTATTTTTAATGACTTCAGCCCTACAGTACTTCAAGGTTCCCCCCTTCCTCTCCAAGAAAACACGGACACTGAGCTTCCAAATGTCTCCCCAGAGAGAAAATAAACCTCTTGCTCTTGGTTCTTCCAAAAGAGACTCAATTTCTTCTTGGAGAAAAAGCAATCTCTTTCATCAAAAGATTAGATTTAACCCATATCCTTTCCCTGCCCAGGTTTCCTTTCAGTCTGTTTCTCTCTTAAGCAAAAGCCAGGGAACATGCCCCTTCTGGCCCCCACTGAGTGCCATCAGTGGACCTTAATCCTACCCTTCCTCCCTCCATACAGGGGCTGTGCAGCCCCATCGGCTGGCCGACTCAGGCACAGGTGGGCCAGGGGTCTCTCACTCAACAGAAGGGACAAAGCAGCAGCTCTGAGAACTTCACTTAAGGCTGGATGCAAAGAGACGCAGTGACACAGGGGTGATGGGAGACAGCAGGGGTCCAAGATTACAGCCTGGGGCTCCTACTCGAGTCCCTCTCAGAGCCTCAAATGTCTGCTCGGCTGGAGGTTGCGGCCACCACAGGGGGCCCCAAAGGCTCACTCAGACCCATTAGGGGTGGGAAACTCGAAGGAAGACATGCTGAGCCAGGTACAGCCTCGCATCTCAGCTCAGAAGTTTTTACTTTCACTCATTCTCTTGAACAGGATTATAAATACCATTTGCAACTCTTCTCCTCCAAGGTCTGGCAGAGGCCCTTGGTGTTGTCTGGGACAAATATTGTGCCAATTTTAGAAGTAAGGAAGAAGAGGCTGACAGGACAATGACAGGCTCAGGACTTCTTGCAGATTTTCTCAGAAAATTATGAAAAGAATGTGTGTCGAACCAGGATATTCACTGTGGAATCAGGAGTTTAGGCTGGAATCTGAAAACTACCATTTTGGTGTTAGTTTACTCACTGGTGAAACAGGACTCTTGAGAACACTTGCCTTAGAAAGACATTGTTAGGATTCAATGAGGTGATCTGGTAAAAGGATGGAGCAGTCAGAGTCCCATCAGGAGACAGAAGCCCCATGGTAATATGACAGAGAAGGCTAATATAAACAATCATTACATATCTACAGGGGATTCGCTATGAAAAGAGGATAAAAAAGAACTGTAAACATCACCCCAGGTGTAAGTGAGAGGACCTAAAGGGATTCTGAGGCTCAGTCCCAATGTGGGGAGAAGAAGTTTCCTCCATACCAACAAGCAATTAATTCTCGGACACCAGGTAGTGGTCCTACTGTTCAACTCAATTCTGACACTCTCTACATGGAGATATAATCAGATTTCAGAGGTTAATGCTTAGTCCTACAGGACTGTTCCCCACCCCTAGCACTTCAGACCCCAATCACAAGTCCAGGTTATCACTTGTGCTTCTGACCTAACAACTATAACTCAGAGGCCCCCACAACCCTCTCCTTGGATTCAAATAATTTGCTTGAGTGGCTTGCAGAACTCACAGAAACATTTTACTTACTAGATTTCCAGTTTATCATAAAAGGATATAACTCAAGAACAGCCAGATGGAAGAGACACATAGGGCAAGGTGTGGGGAAAGATTGTGGAGCCTCTGTGCCCTCTCCAGGGGCCCCATATCTCCACGTGTTTACCGATACCGAAATTCTCCTAATACTATCCTTCCAGGTTTTTACGGAGACTTCATTACACAGGCAGGACTGATTAAGTCATGGCCATTGGCAATCAATTCAACTTTCAGTCACTTTCCCCAATGGGACTGAAAATTCCAACCTTCTAGCCAATGTTAGTTCCCCTGGCAAACAGCCTCCATTCCTTAGGTGCTTTCTGAAAGTCACCTTATTAACAAAAACCCAGTTAGTGAAAGGGGCCTGTCATGCATAACAAGACACTCATTTTACCTTTATGACTCTGAAGCATTTCAGTAATTGAGGACAAGAAATCAGGGTTTGGGGAGCCGTGCATATGGAATGATGGGTGAAGACCAAATATATATGAGAAATATAGTTTGATCCCTGGAATGGCCAAATATCTACTTCTTATAAATCACAATATTGCAGAACCAAAGGAAAGAAGAATTTTGAAGGAGCAGACCCTTCCCCAAAGTTGAGGTTCAGANCATATGGAATGATGGGTGAAGACCAAATATATATGAGAAATATAGTTTGATCCCTGGAATGGCCAAATATCTACTTCTTATAAATCACAATATTGCAGAACCAAAGGAAAGAAGAATTTTGAAGGAGCAGACCCTTCCCCAAAGTTGAGGTTCAGACCTCACTGGCGAGGGCATGGCTGCCAACTGTGGATGGGGTGGAAGCTATTGACCACAGCTGGTCAACAGGCAGCAGGGCAGCAAACCACAAAAAGGCAACCTCCTTCCTGATGAGATGCTGTCAGCTGGGGAACCACTAGCTGGAAACTGAGCACCTGTGGGTTTCTAGATGCTATCTTAGGAGCAGTCCAAAAACGGCACACCAAAAACCAGAGAAGAAAGCCAGTGCTCTCTGGCAGCTAGAAAGGAAGAAATGTCCCAGGGGGACAAGCAGGACCATGAGCAATGGATTTGGAACTGAGTGGTAATCAAGTGATAACTGGCCAAGAGGGCTAGTTATCATCATCATCATTATCCCCATTGCCATCATTCCATCATCACTTCTCTCCTGGACTTGTTTGCCAAAGTGAAGCGAAAGTGGAGATGGAGGGATGGAGGCCTTGATAGGTGTCCCACCCCAACTCTCTGTGAGCCGAGCTCATTGGCTAAGCTTGGAGACAAGAGCAGAGGGTTTGGAAAATGGCACCAAGAACTACCCAAAGTCTGGACCTTTGTGCTTGCCACACCAGGACCTGTGAGGCTCTCTTTCCTTGCTAAGCTCATCCACACTCAGGGAAAGCTTCCCTAACTATTAGAGTCACTAATTGCCTTTCCAACAGGATTCACCCAACCCCAAGAGCTATGTAAGCAACACAGAGACCCAGAAAAGCACTGGTANTCTCTGATAACCGGGCTCAGAACTCTGAGCTTAGCCTGTAAGTGATCTCTCAGAAATATTGAACTGGGAAAAAGAAACACTGAACCACTGGACCCTGGGCACAGATGTGAGGGTGTAGTGACTCAGGGTCAAGGGGGTATTAAGGACCATGAATGAGCTAAAGTCATGGGAAGTTTGGCCAGTGGGAAAAGAAAAATCTACTTGATGCACAGAGAAAATCAAGGGCATCATAAATGAAAGACCATAGAGTCTTCATTCTATGAGAACTGGCTGTACTTCATTGCCTACTCCTGGATTCCCAAAAGTATGTTCTGTGTCCTTATAATAAATCCATCTATCCATAGATTAAAACGAGTTGGTCTCTCTTAAAGGCAAAGAGATGAAACACAAATCGCTGTTGATACTGTGGAAGAGACTTTTATACTCTTTGTAATAGTGGAGAAAATCAGTTTCCTCAACCTGTGTAGTAACAAAAATCACTTGGCATGTTCAAAATACAGATTATCAGGCAGCTTCCCTGCAGATTCTGACTCAAAAGTTCTGACTCAGGCCCAAGAATATGCAGACAATTCTGGGACCAACCAAGTTTGAGTCACGCTAGATTAGGTGAATTCCAAGATACTTTCCATTGCAAGGTCAACAAGTATTAATATGAACCAACCACTTCGCTATACACATTAGTTGTTCAAGTGTACAGATTTGGAATCAAAGTCATAGTGCTTGTCCTTAGAGAAAAAAACATTTCTAGAACACAGTAGACTAGCTCAATCAATAGAGGAAAGCCTTAGAGACAGAAACACAAAGCTAAACCATGTGAGTATATGCATTTGTGCCTGCGTGCACTTTGATCTAATTTTAGAGATTAGAACAAATTCCTTCAAGAAACATTTGTACTATGTCTGCAATACATAATTAAATCCATATAATTTGGTAAATACATGGATTCTATCTCCCCAATACACAGAGCTGACGTTGCAGGGAGGAGCATGATTTCCTTGAAGACCAAGAAGAAAACAGTGAAAATACGGTCAGTGAAAGGATTTGAAAGTCAAGATTCTAAAAGATGGTGCAGACCTTCGTTCATTCATTAGAATTCTGCAAAGGGACTGTGAAAGTACTATATCCAAATTCTAGGGAAAGTGTATGGAAATCCATAAGAAATGCCCTGTGTGGCTTGGGAGAATAAACAAAATCTTCAGGTTGAGTTGAGCCTTTACTTTGAGCTCAGCCTCTAGTTCTAATAGGAACTACAAATAATTCTGTGACTTTGTTTAGAGATATGTCTCTTTTGAAAGTAATCTAACCTCCTACTTAGAACATAGTCCTTCAACCCCTGGAGGCCCTGAGATAGGCAGTGTTCCAACATGGTTAGGACCTTAATACTTGAATCAAATGCTTATAGACGGACTAAATCTTAGTAGTTGTGTGACTTTGGTGGGCAAGATATGCTTTCTCTGAGTCTCTGTTTTCTAATCTATAAGATGGGGCAAGTGTTAGTCGCTCAGCTCAGTCATGTCTGACTCTTTGTGACCCCATGGACTATAGCCCTCTAGGCTCCTCTGTCCATGGAATTCTCCAGGCAAGAATACTGGAGTGGGTAGCCACTCCCTTCTCCAGAGGGTCTTCCCAATCCAGGGACTGAACTCAGGTCTCCTGCATGACAGGCAGGTTCTTTACCATCTGAGCCACCAGGGAAGCCCATAAGATGGGGAAGCCAACACTCAAAGACATGAAAGTAATTCACCTGAAATGACGTAATTGGTAGATGATGAGGCAGGACCTTAAGGTGAGGCCTCTGTTCTGCTCTGCATCTGTGCCTGAAAGCCAATCATGGAGCCAATGGAGAGCCTCCTAATACGCCAGCCTCCCGCCTGTCAAGGGGTAGGGATCTCACCCAGGAGTCTGCTGCCAGAGGTCCGACAGTGAGAGGGAAGCATCTGCCCCTCCCTGCATGCTTGAAAGACAAGCCCAGCATTTTCAAATTGCACATTACATGGTGAAAGTATTTTTAATGACTTCAGCCCTACAGTACTTCAAGGTTCCCCCCTTCCTCTCCAAGAAAACACGGACACTGAGCTTCCAAATGTCTCCCCAGAGAGAAAATAAACCTCTTGCTCTTGGTTCTTCCAAAAGAGACTCAATTTCTTCTTGGAGAAAAAGCAATCTCTTTCATCAAAAGATTAGATTTAACCCATATCCTTTCCCTGCCCAGGTTTCCTTTCAGTCTGTTTCTCTCTTAAGCAAAAGCCAGGGAACATGCCCCTTCTGGCCCCCACTGAGTGCCATCAGTGGACCTTAATCCTACCCTTCCTCCCTCCATACAGGGGCTGTGCAGCCCCATCGGCTGGCCGACTCAGGCACAGGTGGGCCAGGGGTCTCTCACTCAACAGAAGGGACAAAGCAGCAGCTCTGAGAACTTCACTTAAGGCTGGATGCAAAGAGACGCAGTGACACAGGGGTGATGGGAGACAGCAGGGGTCCAAGATTACAGCCTGGGGCTCCTACTCGAGTCCCTCTCAGAGCCTCAAATGTCTGCTCGGCTGGAGGTTGCGGCCACCACAGGGGGCCCCAAAGGCTCACTCAGACCCATTAGGGGTGGGAAACTCGAAGGAAGACATGCTGAGCCAGGTACAGCCTCGCATCTCAGCTCAGAAGTTTTTACTTTCACTCATTCTCTTGAACAGGATTATAAATACCATTTGCAACTCTTCTCCTCCAAGGTCTGGCAGAGGCCCTTGGTGTTGTCTGGGACAAATATTGTGCCAATTTTAGAAGTAAGGAAGAAGAGGCTGACAGGACAATGACAGGCTCAGGACTTCTTGCAGATTTTCTCAGAAAATTATGAAAAGAATGTGTGTCGAACCAGGATATTCACTGTGGAATCAGGAGTTTAGGCTGGAATCTGAAAACTACCATTTTGGTGTTAGTTTACTCACTGGTGAAACAGGACTCTTGAGAACACTTGCCTTAGAAAGACATTGTTAGGATTCAATGAGGTGATCTGGTAAAAGGATGGAGCAGTCAGAGTCCCATCAGGAGACAGAAGCCCCATGGTAATATGACAGAGAAGGCTAATATAAACAATCATTAACTATCTACAGGGGATTCGCTATGAAAAGAGGATAAAAAAGAACTGTAAACATCAGCCCAGGTGTAAGTGAGAGGACCTAAAGGGATTCTGAGGCTCAGTCCCAATGTGGGGAGAAGAAGTTTCCTCCATACCAACAAGCAATTAATTCTCGGACACCAGGTGGTGGTCCTACTGTTCAACTCAATTCTGACACTCTCTACATGGAGATATAATCAGATTTCAGAGGTTAATGCTTAGTCCTACAGGACTGTTCCCCACCCCTAGCACTTCAGACCCCAATCACAAGTCCAGGTTATCACTTGTGCTTCTGACCTAACAACTATAACTCAGAGGCCCCCACAACCCTCTCCTTGGATTCAAATAATTTGCTTGAGTGGCTTGCAGAACTCACAGAAACATTTTACTTACTAGATTTCCAGTTTATCATAAAAGGATATAACTCAAGAACAGCCAGATGGAAGAGACACATAGGGCAAGGTGTGGGGAAAGATTGTGGAGCCTCTGTGCCCTCTCCAGGGGCCCCATATCTCCACGTGTTTACCGATACCGAAATTCTCCTAATACTATCCTTCCAGGTTTTTACGGAGACTTCATTACACAGGCAGGACTGATTAAGTCATGGCCATTGGCAATCAATTCAACTTTCAGTCACTTTCCCCAATGGGACTGAAAATTCCAACCTTCTAGCCAATGTTAGTTCCCCTGGCAAACAGCCTCCATTCCTTAGGTGCTTTCTGAAAGTCACCTTATTAACAAAAACCCAGTTAGTGAAAGGGGCCTGTCATGCATAACAAGACACTCATTTTACCTTTATGACTCTGAAGCATTTCAGTAATTGAGGACAAGAAATCAGGGTTTGGGGAGCCGTGCATATGGAATGATGGGTGAAGACCAAATATATATGAGAAATATAGTTTGATCCCTGGAATGGCCAAATATCTACTTCTTATAAATCACAATATTGCAGAACCAAAGGAAAGAAGAATTTTGAAGGAGCAGACCCTTCCCCAAAGTTGAGGTTCAGATCTCATTGGCGAGGGCATGGCTGCCAACTGTGGATGGGGTGGAAGCTATTGACCACAGCTGGTCAACAGGCAGCAGGGCAGCAAACCACAAAAAGGCAACCTCCTTCCTGATGAGATGCTGTCAGCTGGGGAACCACTAGCTGGAAACTGAGCACCTGTGGGTTTCTAGATGCTATCTTAGGAGCAGTCCAAAAACGGCACACCAAAAACCAGAGAAGAAAGCCAGTGCTCTCTGGCAGCTAGAAAGGAAGAAATGTCCCAGGGGGACAAGCAGGACCATGAGCAATGGATTTGGAACTGAGTGGTAATCAAGTGATAACTGGCCAAGAGGGCTAGTTATCATCATCATCATTATCCCCATTGCCATCATTCCATCATCACTTCTCTCCTGGACTTGTTTGCCAAAGTGAAGCGAAAGTGGAGATGGAGGGATGGAGGCCTTGATAGGTGTCCCACCCCAACTCTCTGTGAGCCGAGCTCATTGGCTAAGCTTGGAGACAAGAGCAGAGGGTTTGGAAAATGGCACCAAGAACTACCCAAAGTCTGGACCTTTGTGCTTGCCACACCAGGACCTGTGAGGCTCTCTTTCCTTGCTAAGCTCATCCACACTCAGGGAAAGCTTCCCTAACTATTAGAGTCACTAATTGCCTTTCCAACAGGATTCACCCAACCCCAAGAGCTATGTAAGCAACACAGAGACCCAGAAAAGCACTGGTAAAAAAAAAAAAAAGAAAGAAAGAAAGAAAGAAACCTATTCTCTGATGTCTATCTTCCCACCAGAGGATCCCTGGCAGCCTTTGTAAGCAACATGAGAAGACAGCCTTACATCATCAATCCCAAACACAAAGGGATATGACGCTGACCCACCTCGAAATGAGGAGATCTGAATTACTCACAAAGGAAAATGTTCACAATTGTATGAAGACCATATCTGGTTTGATATCATCTTGGAACAGCTATAAAGACTCTTTTTTAAAATAAGATACATTCTGATGGCTTTAGCATCACCCTGCTTGTAACCCCTTAAGGTATTTTCTGCTCCCAGCTCCTACAGGGAGGTGACAGCATGTGCCATAGTTTGGATGAAATTGAAGGCAACTATAGAGGGAAGGCCCTGAGGGCCTCGATCATATTTCCCTTACCAGCATGTGCCAAGGACAGGCCTGGGAGGCCACAGCACTGGGGGCCCTGAGTGGGAAGACATTGGAGGCCACACAGGAGGCAGCAATAACCCATCAACATTCAATGATGACATTCAGAAATAAAGCGACAGGCCTGGTGTCCAGAAATTTCCCTTTGAGGAAGAGAATGAGGAGCCTCCTATCTGACTGCGGGATTGACAGGGAAGGAGGTGTGTATTTCAGCACAGCATGTATAGCTGTGCTGCAGGCCAGGCTCAGCGGCAGTTTTCCATCTACATTTTTGAGGCACTTTCAATCTCTTCTAAAAGGACATTTCTCAAATAACCTGCCTGCAAACCCCACTGCCACTAGGACATGCTTTTCTTTCTCAAGGAGGTGCCACCAGCAAGCCACCAAGGGCCATGGTACTCAGCCAACCTGGGAGAGCCTGGCTGAAACCTTCACTGGAGATTTTCAGAATCAGAAGGCTCGTAGGGCAAGGTGGGCTGGGTTCATGTCACAAAGGAATACCTCTAATTCAACAGCTTATCTTCCCACCCAGGGCTCTGTGTGATGACGGGACTTGTCTGAAAACACTGTAGGTTAACAGTAAGAAGTGGATCTGACATCACCTTCTCCCTCACCTCAGGCCCAGGTTCCTCCCCACCTCACACTGCATGCAGATATCTAAGAAAACACTCAGAGCTTAGTATCTGGATAATCTTGCATTTTGCCTGTCTGCTCTGTGTCCAACCAGTCATGAGAAATTGCTTCAGTTGAATAGGGTATGGGAGGAGTTGTGTTAGAATGATGACCAGACTTAGGGCAAGGGGAGAGTCTAAATCAGGATGACGGTCAACGAAGTAGTCCAGGAAAATAGATGGACACCTTTCCCCAATGCATCTCAATTGTCATTTTCACCTGGCCTGCCCTAAAACCATTACTCCTTGCATATTAATGCTATGAACAAAATTAGTAGATAGGAACATAAATTGACAAGCTCTAAAGGAAGAGCATATATCTTAGTCACTCTGCAGTCTCAGAGTACCAAAGCCAGTGGCCAGTGTGCATCTGTTGTCCACGGCTGTGTCACAAACCACCCCAAAGTGCTGAAAGGAATACCCATTTGCTTGCATGCAAATGCAATTCATCCCGCCCACTCCTTCCCACCTTTTCCTTCCCTATGTCCACAAGTCCATTTTCTACACCTCTGTTGTTATTCAGTCACTAAGTCGTGTCCAACTCTTTGTGACCCCAGCACGCCAGGCTCCTCTGTCCATGGGATTTCTCCGGCAAGAATACTGGGATGGATGGCCATTTCCTTCTTCCTGCATCTCTATTCCTGCCTCACAAATAGACTCATCAGTACCATTTTTCTACATTCCATATATATATATATATACAGTAATAAACAATATTTGTTTTTCTCCTTCTGACTTATTTCACTCTGTATGACAGACTCTAGGTTCTGAAGGACAGGGAAGCCTGGCATGTTACAGTCATGGGGTCACAAAGAGCTGGAATTGACCTAGCGACTGAACAAGGTTCATCCACATCACTACGAGTATGACCCAATTTCATCCCACTTCTAAATGAGGAGCAGCAAAATGGAATTGTAAACAGTGTGGATCGAGGGAGGTGGGGTCCCTTGTTGGCCAATTTTTACAATTTGCTCCACGGGGCTTGTCATCTGGGAAGGACAGTCTGGTATAATGGAGGGGGAAGTAAGAGCTGGTGGTGAGATGTGAGTGTACTCTCTGCCTCTTGAGTGTGGCCTCAGGCAAGTCACCTCTTGAGCTTCTAATAATAAGGATAGAGTGACTTGGTTAGAAAAGACAAATGAGATAACTAAATTAAAAACACATGGAGACTGCGGGGTATGATGTAATTCTAACCATTCTGAATCCAAACACTAACGTTGTGTGAGTTTATTGATGCCTGCCTTCCTCTTAAACAACATTCAAGGCAAACAAGGGGTGGCTGCCGGGGGGCATTTTAAGAGTCCTAAGAATAGTTGTCTTGTCTAACAAGCTGAGGCTTCAGGCCCAGCTCAGCCACTTTCTCATGAGGAACTATTTGATCTTTCTGACTTTGAGTCTTTCAAAATAAAATTACATTTTTGCGAGGTTATGGGCTGTTTTTCTTGATTTTTGTCAGGATTATCATAAAATGCGCTAGCACAATCAATACTACCATTATTATTATTATTCAAACATTTAGACTATGACCAAAAATAAAATCTGAAACTCGTAACTTGAGCAGCCAAAATTTCTAGGGAAATAGAAGTTTAGTCTGTGCCCGAGCAGCTTTTTAGACCTAGTTTTATGTTTTTGAAATAAAATCAAAACTAAAACTTGTTTTTTAAGTTGGAGTCATTTCTTCTTTAAAGACAAAATGCTATTACCTACATCAGTTTCTATGCCTGGAAACCCTAGCTGCAGGGAGAGAAATCCCATCCCAAGGATGAGAGCTCCTGGGGCTTCGTGGTGGCCTCGCCTGGGGCTCTCTTCTACCCCCAAGAACTTGGCCATCTGGCCTGCATCTTCCAACCAGTTGCCAGGGCATCACAGCTGGGTACTTAAGCCCAGGTCTTTGGCAACACTGGCTCAGGAAAGATGCACTTGGGGTTGGGGGTGTCCTGCCGCTCCCATCACTTGACCTGGGTGTAGCTGCCCTGTTATGCTTTGCTGCAGTTTTCTGGAGCTTGGATGGCTGGAAGCAGTCTTCCCAGTTAACACTGCGTGCAAACCCCCACCTCTCCTCTAGCCAAGCTCTCTTCTGCCTCTGCCTGGACCTGGGCTTGTAACCAGCACTGAAGTCAGCTGGACCTGGCTGCTCCCACAAATCAAAATGGCTGGCTCTGAAGACCAGGGTCCTGGGAAAGGGAGTGAGGTCGAGGGGAGTGACTAATGAAAAAGGAAAGATCAAGACAAGCTCAGCTTCCTCTAGCCAAGAAGAACCTAATCTGATTAGAACTGAAGGGATGGGCTCCTGAATAAAACTTGCACCAGATGTAGATGGTTTCTATCCAATCTCTGTATCCCAGGGTACTTTAGAGCAGTTAATGATAACAGAGCCACATGGTGGGTAGATGGGGGTGCTGACCTGCCTGAGCAAGGGTTGGTAGAAAGGAAGAACATATCAGAATGAGACTCTAATTCTGGCTCTGACACTTATTGACTGCGTAACTTTAAATACATCAATTCCCCTCAGTTTCTTTATCTGTAAAATAAGCATCTGACAGATCAGAGGTTTTTAATCTTGTGGATCAAGATGTTGTTGATGTGGATCAACAATATGAGCCCATGAGTCTGCTGAAATGGGGTTCCAAACTCCCCCTGATTATCATTCTCCATGTAAATAAATGTAATCCAAATGGTCTAGCTGAATCCAATGCATAACCATTTGGGACATTTTCCCATCCCACTCAAACACACATCTCAGTATTTCTTAATCTAGGTGGGGCCTTCTCCACTTACAAACTTTCATCCTGTATTGTTCAGCCAGCTTGAGCTTCTCTTGTCAGCATCCAAGCTCCAAGAGGCAACTATAGGGTATCATCAAGGAAAGAAACCTAAGGTCAGTATTAAGTTACTGTAGGAACTGCAGAGAATTCCAATAAAATTACACAGTTTGAGAAGAATCTGGTTCGTGTCGTCACAAATATATGGTTCCTGCTGAGGTAAGCGGTGACCACGGAATTCCTGTTTGGGAAACAAAATGTTCCTTGCAGACAATTTAGCCATTCCTGCCTCAGAGAAAGTCTAAACTAAATAACCACCCACAAGCAAGCAATATAAATAAGATAGTAATATCACTTGCTTAATCCAGTGCAGGACCCTTCTAAACCCAGGCCAGTTAGCACTTGCTTAAAGCAAGCACCATTTCTCAAGAAAAAATGAGTCATGCTGATGTAACAGGATAGAATGAAGGCAGTCAGTCGTTTGGGTCATGTGGTGCCACTAGATGGGGGGCAAGGGAAGAGAGAGCCCCAGAGACTGCCTGGTAAAAATATCCACACTGAGGTCAAGAAGTAAAGAGGGCAGGTACCCTGGAATAACCCACTGGGCTTCTTTCAGAAGTTACTGGCAATGAGCTGAGGAAACTGTGAGACTAGGAGTTCTTGATATTCCTTCGTTGTCAAAATTCTTGCTTTTGGTGATGAAACAAATTGCCAAGAAAGCACCGAACCTCTCTCTGCTCTGGACCAGAGAAATCAGCACCCCCCTCAGGACAAACAGGCTTGGGATGCCCTGAATGTGGGTTCCTTCTTTCCTTCCTTCCTTCCAGAAAGACCCCGTGAGTGCCCACTACCTGCCAGAACAGTCCAGGCAGGGAGATTAGAGAGACAAGAAACTCAGAGTCCAGGAACCTGAAAAGAGGACAGACCCCTCTGTAGCCCTAGAATAAATGCAAATCATCTCCTGAAAAGTCAGTGAAGAAGCTGAAAAGTAGCCACTGGTTTTTGTGAAATGGAGATTTAAAAATAAATAAGAGGCTGGCCCTCAGTCTTCCTGGCAGTCATCAACCCTGATCATCAGCTGGCAACAATGAAGAAAAGCAAGCTAGTTTTGCCTTTTTTTTTTTTTTT
>SJYX01010814.1:437723-469267 GCA_006410675.1 Oreotragus oreotragus | reverse complement strand
GAGCTCCTGGTCTTGTTTTTGCTGACTGTATAGAGCTTCTCCATCTTTGGCTGCAAATAATGTAATCAATCTGATTTCGGTGTTGACCATCTGGTGATGCCCATGTGTAGTCCTTTCTTGTGTTACTGTAAGAAAGTGTTTGTTATAATCAGTGCATTCTCTTGGCAGAACTCTATTAGCCTTTGCCCTGCTTCATTCTGTACTCCAAGGCCAAATTTCCTGTTACTGGCAGGTGTTTCTTGACTTCCTACTTTTCCATTCCCATCCCCTATAATGAAAAGGACATCTTTTTTGGGTGTTAGTTCTAGAGGGTCTTATAGGTCTTCATAGGACTGTTCAACTTCAGCTTCTTCAGCATTACCATCCAAGGCCAAATTTCCTGTTACTGGCAGGTGTTTCTTGACTTCCTACTTTTCCATTCCCATCCCCTATAATGAAAAGGACATCTTTTTTGGGTGTTAGTTCTAGAGGGTCTTATAGGTCTTCATAGGACTGTTCAACTTCAGCTTCTTCAGCATTACCGGTTAGGGCATAGACTTGGATTACCATGATATTGAATGGTTTGCCTTGGAAATGAACAGAGATCATTCTGTCGTTTTTGAGATTGCATCCAATTACTGCATTTCAGACTCTTTTGTTGACTATGATGGCTACTCCATTTCTTTTAAGGGATTCCTACCCACAATAGTAGATATAATGGTCATCTGAGTTTAATTTACCCATTCCAGTCCATAGGACTATAAAGAAAGTTGAGTGCCAAAGAACTGATGCTTTTGAACTGTGGTGTTGGAGAAGACTCTTGAGAGTCCCTTGGACTGCAAGGACATCCAATCAGTCCACCCTAAAGGAGATCAGTCCTGAATATTCATTGGATGCTGAAGCTTAAACTCCAGTACTCTGGCCAGCTGATTTGAAGAACTGACTAATTGGAAAAGCCACTGGTGCTGGGAAAGATTGAAGGCAGGAGAAGTGGGTGACAAAGGATGAGACGGTTGGACGGCATCACTGACTAGATGGATATGAGTTTGAGTAAGCTCTGGGAGTTGGTAACAGACAGGGAAGCCTGGAGTGCTGCAGTCCATGGACTCACAAAGAGTTGGACATAACTGAGCAACTGAACTGAACTGAACTCTGAACCATCTTCCCTGATGGCTCAGATGATGAAGAATCTGCCTGCAATGCTGGAGACTCAGATTCAATCCCTGGGTTGGGAAGATTCCCTGGTGAAGGGAATGGTAACCGACTCCAGTATTCTTGCCTGAAGAATCCCATGGACAGAGGAGCCTGGGGGCTACAGTCCAACGAGTCACAAAGATTCAGAGAAGAATGAGTGACCAACAGTACTTTGATTCAGAAACCCTGAGCTTGAATCCCAGTTCTGCCATTCAGTGGTATGCAATTTTGGGTAAATTACTTCTTAGTTCACAGGATCCTCATTTGTCAAAAGGCACTAATAGCTCCTTAAAGTCTATTGTGAGGATGTGAGGATTAGGTGAAATAAAAATAAAACCCACACAGAATTCCATGCTTAAAGGAGAGCATTTCTCCCCGACTATGGTGTAAGTTCCATATACATGAGTTTCCACTGATGGAAGTTGCAGGTTATCCAGAGATGTGTCAAAGCAGTGAATAATCATTAGCGGGTCTGATACGTCCACACTTTAGTAAAAGCCAGACAGTTTTGTGTTTTTTTTCCAGAGCATCTGCTTAATTTTTAACAATTTATTTTTAAATACTAGAAAGTACAGTCATTCATTTCAACCAAGGAAACTAGCGAACTGTGTGACTACAATTGTACAGTGATTTGAGGAGCTATTGACTGTAATATGGCCAAGAATGCTTCTAGGAACATAAGTCTCATTAGAGTCCAAACAATAGCTAAGCCCCATGGTGGGGTATAAGAGTTCACTCTGGACTGAGTGTATGTATAGTACACACAGCAGAAAAATTTGTTACTTAGCATTCTCACAAATGCTTTAGAACTGGGAACAACTGTTTAGAACAATTTACAAGCCCTAAACACCTCCGAATCCAACTATTCACTTCACGCTTGAAATGGTTCAATGAAATGAGACCTGAGGATCCTTTCACCTTAATATTCTATGATTCACTAATAAAGTATGTTCTTTTTTTACAGATATTTTCAGCACTCAGTCATCTACACGGCTATCTGCTTGATACTCAGTTAGAATCTAATCAGTGAATTCTGAGACTTTCCTCAACATTCAAAAAATTAAGATTATGGCATCTGGTTCCATCACTTCATGACAAATAGATGGGAGAAAAAATGGAAACAGTGACAGACTGTTTCCTTGGGCTCCAAAATTACTGTGGATGGTGACTGCAGTCATGAAGTTAAAAGATGCTTGCTCCTTGGAAGGAAAGCTATGACCAACCTAGACAGTGTATTAAAAAGCAGAGACATCACTTTGCCAACAAAGGTCTGTATAGTCAAAGCTATGGTTTTTCCAGTAGTCATGTATGGATGTGAGAGCTGGACCATAAAGAAAGCTGAGCACCGAAGGACTGACGCTTTCAAATTGTGCCAGAGAAGACTTGGACAGCAAGATCAAACCAGTCCATCCTAAAGGAGAACAACCCTGGATATTCATTGGAAGGACTGATGCTGAGGCTGAAACTCCAATACTTTGGCCACCTGATGTGAAGAGCTGATTCACTGGAAAAGACCCTGATGTTGGGAAAGACTGAAGGCAGAAGGAGAAAGGAATGACAGAGGATAAGATAGTTAGATCTATCTTATAGATAGATCTTATAGATATAGAAATATCTATCGTATAGAGAGTTGGCATCACTGACTCAATGGATGTGAGTCTAAGCAAACTCTGGGAAACAATGATGGACAGGAAAGCCTAGTGTGCTGCAGTTCATAGGGTCACAAAGAGTCAGACATGACTGAGTGACGAAACAACAGCAGCAAAACCTGATGCAGAAAAATCAGGAGTTCACTGCTGAGTCAACAGCTTGAACACAGATGGGCAGCATTCACCCTCCAACATGAAAAAGCGTTCTTCTGGACATTTCTTGGATTTTGTGTTTCAAACACAAGAATCAGTAGTTCACACTTTATGGTTACCTCTTACATCTGTTCATAGCACATTATTTCATGCCTAACTATAGACATATGAAATACTAGTAGTAGAGTAATACAAATACAACGGAGTTGGTGTCAGACAGACCTGGGGGCAAATTCAAATTTGTAATTTCTTACTTGGATGCCTTGGACAAGTCATTTAACCTCTCTAAGCTTCAGCTTCCTCACCTGTAAGGTAAGGTGTTAATGCCAAACATATAGGGTTGCTCTGAAGACCAATGAAATAACATACAGAAAATAACCCTAAATTTGGCTGAGGATGTAATACATACTCAACAAACACTGAAAGGAAGCTAGAAAAGAAGTGTTCTTATCTTATGGAAAGCCACTGAGAGTAGATTAGGACTTACAAAGGTTATTCAGCAGCAACTACAGGGGTCTCTTGAAGTCTGAGGGGAAGGATTTCAACAGTCTGGTGGGTAACACAGACATCCATTCATTCCAGAAATATTTGTCGAGCACCACTACATGCCAGGAATACAGCGATGAGTAGGCAAACACTTATCAAATAACCATACAAAGGTCAGACTGAAATGGTGATACGCACTCAAAAGAAAGGTTACTGGCACCTGGAGGTTCTATAAAAGTGAGGAGTCGCAGAGGCATGGAGGAAGGGATGCTTGGCCTGAGATCTGACGGCTGAATGAGTCGGTGTTCATTAGGAGAGAAGAGAGAAGGAAGAGAATTCCAGGCTCATAATTTTAGTGGAATTGGAGATTTTGATTCCTGAAGGTTTTGAATGAAGTACTGAGGCAAAGGATAGAATATACTCCAAACATAATGCAAAATGATCAAAGGAGGTATTCTGAAACTAGTTGCATAATCCTTTTTTTTTAACCCTTCACCCTCTCTGAAAATATAAACAGGTCAGGGTTATTGGAGATGAGGTGAGAGATTTTGGAGATAGCTGTCGCATGCCGTGAGCCCTGCCTCACTCCTTGGGGAAAAGCATGTGGGTTGCGGGGGTGGGGGGAGGGTCCCTCCCTCCCCTCAAACCTAAGAAAGGGAGTTTCCCAATGCAACTTGGAAAGCTTCATCTGAGTCCCCATAGGGTTCAGGGAAGAGTGAGGACTGAGGTCTGATCCAGCTGAGTTGTCAGCTAGCTGCTCTGAGGTTGCCACTGCAGGGGGTCAGCCCATACTCCTGGGAAGATCCTGAGAAGCAGAGCCCAGATCAACCTAAGACCCCAGAGCTCAGGGACTGGACTGCCTGGCTCCAGGCGGAAGACGAAGGCACGACTGGGCCCCACTGAGTCCGAGAGCCTTACTAGTCTCTCAGCACTTGCCATGAGAACCAGGAAAGATGTCATTTCATCAATACTATCTAAAGCTGTCTCATATAAGCCCAGCTATCTGAACATTAGTAGTAGTAAAGTCGCTCAGTCATGTCCGACTCTTTGCAACCCCATGGACTGTAGTCTACCAGCCTCCTCCCTCCATGGGATTCTCCAGGCAAGAGTACTGGAGTGGGTTGCCATTTCCTTCTCCAGGGGATCTTCCCAACCCAGGGGCTGAACCCGGGTCTCCCGCATTCCAGGCAGATGCTTTAACCTCTGAGCCACCCATCTGAACATTAAGGAGAGTAAAATTACAACAAAGCACTCAGTCATCCCTGGGCAATGAGACAGGACTGTGATGATACAGCTAGAGATACTAGAGACATTTTAAGGTTTGGGGGCAGTATTATTGTGACTTTGGTTTGTTTTTAAAACAGCTACCAAGGAAGGGGTCTTATTTATCAACACTACTAACTTCTACACAGCAACCAAGTCAGAGATAGGAAAGTTTACACTGTGAGGAAGATTCACAAATTATTCCTGCTTTTACAAAACCATCCAAATTGAATTTGCATGCCACCTCTGTCCCTGAGAAAGATGTCTACACCTCAAGAACAGCTAATATGGATCTCTTTAATACTATGATGATAATATAGTATTAATTTATCATTTGTCATATGCCCAGCATTGTTAAGCTTTGGTGTGTGGTTCTTAAAAACGGTTTTTGTTAGGGAAAGATGGATGACTCTCCTGTCTGCTGCCTTTTTGCCCAGTGCTATTTTTGTTTCACGTCACACTTGTTACCTTTTGGTACCCTCATGAGTCCTGCCTTCAAAGACAAATTCTCTTGGCTCCTCTTCCTCCCCATTCTCTCCTGGAGCTCACCCCCAAGGCTGTGACCAAGAGCTCCATGCATCCACAGAGCAGACCCAGCTTTGCAGCCTCACTGGTCAGGATGCTCAGTTAGCTACCGCCCAGTGTTCTGGTGCAGACTTCAATACATTTGTTTATATTTGTGAGCAGAAATTTCTTCCAGATTACCTCTCATTAACTACAGCCCCTTACACACACACAACCACACACCACCAACTATCCTCCATCTTTTCCTTGCCCAGGGAGCATGTCCCTGAGAAAGATGTCTACACCTCAAGAACAGCTAATATGGATCTCTTTAATACTATGATGATAATATAGCATTAATTTATCATTTGTCATATGCCCAGCATTGTTAAGCTTTGGTGTGTGGTTCTTAAAAACGGTTTTTGTTAGGGAAAGATGGATGACTCTCCTGTCTGCTGCCTTTTTACCCAGTGCTATTTTTGTTTCACGTCACACTTGTTACATTTTGGTACCTTCATGAGTCCTGCCTTCAAAGACAAATTCTCTTGGCTCCTCTTCCTCCCCATTCTCTCCTGGAGCTCATCCCCAAGGCTGTGACCAAGAGCTCCATGCATCCACAGAGCAGACCCAGCTTTGCAGCCTCGCTGGTCAGGATGCTCAGTTAGCTACCGCCCAGTGTTCTGTTGCAGACTTCAATACATTTGTTTATATTTGTCAGCAGAAATTTCTTCCAGATTACCTCTCATTAACTACACCCCCTTACACACACATAACCACACACCACCAACTATCCTCCATCTTTTCCTTGCCCAGGGAGATAATCCAATGCCCCATCCCGTTGCTCAGAGCCCAGACTTGCTCGAGTGGTAAGGAGACTGCCTTCCACCCTCTGTCTCCTGAGTGTTTCACAAAGTCTTCCTTTATCCACCGCTTAAGTATGCTGGATTCCTGGGATTCCATCTTTGTCCCAGTCTTCTTCCCATCTACATGCTTTCCTCCCTCTCCATGGTTTTGCTCACATCTCCTTGCTCACACCACCCAGACCTACAGCTCCAGGCAAGATCTCTCTCCTGAGCACCAGGTTCTATACCACTGACTACTTCATCTCCAATGCTTCCCTTGGTTTCCTAACTGGATCGTGAGGCCCTCAGAGATGAGAACCATGCCTCGTTCACCAGCATGTATCCCTCAAGGCTTGCCCTTCAGGAAGCACTTAGTGTATTTTCACTATGATGCAGAAGTGAGTGAATAAATAAATGGATCCTATGCATGTCTATGTAATGAATACCAAATTAAGGTAAGAAGAGAAAAAAAAAGAGCCTCCAAAGGAAGAGCCATGTGCTGCTTTGTCTTCCCACCGAGATAGAATGTCCTGAAGAGCCTGTGGAGCGCTGTATTCCATAAGCTGAAACATATGTGCCAGAAAGTGGCATGGTCAAATACATCAGATAAACACGAGACTTCTAAAATGTCAACAGGATTCTTTGATCCTCTAATATGCTAATGTGCAGTTCAAATGTCCAAAAGACAATGCTTTTCAGCCTTTGTCAAATATGTTTGAGTGTACTTCTATTTTGGCTTGTGTGTTTACTGTAAACCAGGTGTTCTGCACACTGAGACTCTGTCAATAATCACCTGGGGAAAATGAAGTCCTAGAACATCAGACCTTTAACTTGTACACTACTTATAAGAACGTGATTTTAAAAAACAACTTCAGTTCAGTGGTAGAATTGAGGAATATTGGATTTTTTTGGTAAGAACAACTCAGCAGATCATGTAGACCACTTGGATTCAAAAGAGACTTTGGGCTTGGCCTGGTGTGGCCTGTATCCCAGAGGGTTAGGGTGGAGACATGGATATGCTTCAGGGTCACATAGATTCTCTATCACTCAGGCCACCCCTGTTAACCCATTTGCTATACTGAAAGCCACTTTTGTCCTGCCTCCCCAAGCAGAGTCATCTTTGGGTTGCAAAGCCCACACACGCTGGCTCTCAACGGCTGTTCCTCTCTAGGGCCTTGGGGTGGACTCCTCACGCTATAGCAGCTGCAGGAAATGCTGAGTGACATCACCTCCTGCTAAGCCAAGAAGCCTCCACAAGGTCAGGCCTGGAGCAGCCATGTATAGACAGAAAACACACAAATAGCCCACCTCTTCCCGCCCTGGGGAATGAGCTCACAGCTCGGGGGATCCCAGCTCTACACATGCCAGGTGATGTCAGGATTAGTGTCCCGGTGGTTCTGACATGCTGCAGGTGCTTCATTCATGGGACACTACCCAGTCTGTACCAGATGGCAGCGTGGGAGATGGAAGTCCAGCTCCAGACTTTCCCTTACTCTAAGTTTTAAGGCCTTTGGGGGACAGACTCACCCATTTTCTTGGACTGGGTTCCACGGATGTTGGGCCAATCAGAATGTGAATAGGGTGGAGATGGAGAAGAGTTTCCCTAGAGATTTCTCTACAAATAAAAATTCCTGGCAATTTCCTCCCAATTCTGTTGCCAACTGTAATTCTCTGGGTCATGGAAAATCCTACATTGTTGTTCATATAGGGGATATAGTAGGAAGAGTTCAAGGAAAGCTGATTGGCTCACAGAGAGGTGAGCAGAGTCATAGGGAACAAGAGAAATGTTCCTGCAATGAGTTGGACATCCTGAAACACCTAACCTGGGCTTCCCTCTTCCCTACCCTGCCAAAGCCAAGAGGCAAAGAGAATTCAACATCAGCCTACATTTCAGTCCCATGAAAAAAAAAGAAAGTTTCTCTACTGTTGTTTATGTTCAACTACTGTTCTGCTTGTCCTGATTATATCCTGCTTTCTCATCACAGGTAGGAAATGGGCATCATAAAACAAACAAACAAAAAAAAGAGGTCCTAGTTTGATGTCCATGTCTCAGTCCCCTGTAACTTCCTCATCTTTTCAGAGCTAAGCCTTTTCTATGTAAGGGGGTCATGTTTACCTGCCTGATGGGATGAAGTCCCCAGGGACCCCACAGGGTACCATGGGAAGATGTCCCCTTCAAAGGAAGAAGTCCCTTCACAACTTGAATGTCTACACCTAATCTAATGATTAAAGCAGATGGAGGGGGCTTATCAAGGAAATGAAGGAAACAGGAAGGGAGACAAAGAAACAAGGTGTAAAGAGGAGGGAGGGGGGGAGAAAGGAAAAGAGGGAGAAAAAGAAGTAGGAAAGGAGAGGACGAAAACTGGGGCTGAGCAGAAGCCCATCAGATTCTATAACTAAATCATGGAAACAGTGAAACCTGACTCTTCTGAAAATGGGAGAGTGAAAAAGCCTCCCTGCCTTCCCCGTGATCTGTGTCCTGGTTCAGGAAGCCTAAAAACTGAGGAGAGCTGGGTGGCCATCCAAGCTCCAGCCCAAAGTCCTGATGGTCTGCATGTTGGAGGCTACACTCCAAGTGGGGCTGCTTGAAGGACCCTCTCCCCTGGAGGGTCCACCACTGCTGGTCGGGAATGGCCTTTAGGAAGCTGGTTCATAGCAAGGTCATTCCCTTCAGAATTTAATGAGCAATCCAAGGTTCGGACACGACTGAGCGATTTCACTTTTACTTTTCACTTTCATGCACTGGAGAAGGAAATGGCAACCCACTCCAGTGTTCTTGCCTGGAGAATCCCAGGGACGGGGGAGCCTGGTGGGCTGCCATCAATGGGGTCGCACAGAGTCAGACACGACTGAAGCGACTTAGCAGCAGCAGCCTCAGAAGTATGGAGGGGGAACCCAAGGTGTGAACCCTGACTCCAAAAATAATATGCCAGAATTTTACTTTTCTTCATGTCCTTCAGGAAACAGCAGTGGAAAGTAACCTCCAAATAAAGGTTCCTGCATGTGAGGGATCCAGGGCAGAGGGAAATGCTTGGACCCAAACAAAAGAGCTACTCTACTTAATGTCAGTAGCCACTTATGGCAAAGTGGAAAGATCCAGAGTGAGAATCAGAATGCCTCATCCTCAACCCAAGCAGGGACAGCCTTGTCTTCATCTATCAGTAACACATTTCAGTTCAGTTCAGTCCAGTCACTCAGTCATACCCGACTCTTTGCACCCCCATGGACTGCAGCACACCAGGCTTCCCTGTCCATCACCAACTCCCAGAGCTTATTCAAACTCATGTCCATTGAGTTGGTGATGCCATCCAACCATCTCATCCTCTGTCTCCCCCTTCTCTTCCTGCCTTCAGTCTTTTCCAGCATTGGGGTCTTTTCCAAGAAGTCAGTTCTTCACATCAGGTGGCCAGAGTATTGGAGTTTCAGCTTAAGCATCAGTCCTTCCAATGAATATTCAGGACTGATTTCCTTTAGGATGGACTGGTTGGATCTCCTTGCAGTCCAAGTGACTCTCAGGAGTCTTCTCCAACACTACAGTTCAAAAACATCAATTCTTTGGTGCTCAGCTTTCTTTATAGTCCAACTCTCACATCCATACATGACTATGGAAAAACCATAGCTTTGACTAGATGAACCTTTGTTGGCAAAGTAATGTCTGCTTTTTAACATGCTGTCTAGGTTGGTCATAGCTTTTCTTCCAAGGAGTAAGCGTCTTTTAATTTCATGGCTGCAATCACCATCTGCAGTGATTTTGGAGCAAAAAAAAAAAAAAATAGTGTCTCTCTTTCCATTGTTTCCCCATCTATAAAGTGATGGAACTGGATGTCACGATTTAAGTTTTCTAAATGTTGAGTTTTAGTTTTCTACTAGAATAAAATTTCACTACACATCTTCTAGAATGGCTTACATTTAAAAGATTACTCATACCAATGGAGGGATCAAGTTAGCTTAGTATGAGATATGGAGTTCACCTCCCCACCATGAACATATCAAAATTATAACTACATATGGAACAATTCTCACTGAAAACTATCTAGAAACTGGCATAGGGTTCCTATACAACCAAGGTTATAAGGAAGATACATATGAAATTGGGTAGAAAAGAAAGAAAAGTGATCAGGTTAGATCCAGTGCCCCGGGAGGGGATTTGGAGAGAGATGACAGGGGCTGACACCTGCCCTGGGAAATGAGCAGCTGGAGTCATAGATGGGGCTTCCCAGTCCTGGGGTCCCACAGAGAGGAGACAAGCCCCTTTGGCTGGTTGTAGGACCACTGGGACGAAATAGAGAGGGCCAGGGGAGTCCTGGACTCTGCTAATGAGAAGCACACATACACCAGCTAACCCCCAAGGCAGCGGGGGAGAGACTCTGTCCTAGCGGCTGCCAGGTTTCCTGTGAACGCCTCACTGTGCACCCCAGCCCAAGCTGAGTGAGCTTTTTGGCCCCACTCACTCCATACCACAGCATGGCACTGGATCTAGGGCACCCGTGACTAAGGGCGAGACTCAAGTAGGGGGTGCAGAGATGACCCAGCCCTGAAGCCTGGGTGGGGCAGTGGTGGCCACTGCTGGTGCTCTGTCAGACAGCGCCTCAGAAGCCATCCAGACCTCTGAAGGTGGCCTCTGTGCCATAGCTGGTCTCCTGACACAGGCTGAGTGTCCATGCAGGCCCCCGCCAGCCCTGAGGGGCAGCTCCACAACACGGCGGAGGAGGCAGGGGGCAGCGATCTGCTGTGAGGGTTAAAGGAGACTCGTACCAGAGGCTGTGTCTGAGTGGGGCCATGGACACCTGCACGGGCAGCTCATCAGATCTCTGTCTACACGCGGGCCCTATTTGCATCAGCACTGCATTCCTCTGAGACAAAGATCCTGGTGCAAGGAAAGGGAAGACACACACTTAGAGCGAACAGAGCCAGCTTGGACTCAACCCTCAGCAACTCTGCTCAAGCAACTGGGAGTCAGACCACCCCAACCCCTAACAGGGCAGGACAGCCACTGAGCATAATGGAGGGCTCACCTCACACCTGGTGCTGACTCTGGCCTCTCCATCTCCAGCCTGACCCCTACCAAGGCAATTGCTAAAAGTGCACACCAAAGGCAGTGGACACAGGCAGTCCATACAGGGGCGTTGCCACATGAGAACATACCTTTACCACAATAGATAACTAAATTCATATGAGCAGAGAAAGTTAAGCAAAATAAAATTGCAAAATACTACTCTCAACTGAAAAAGGGAAAACTTTTGGAAAAAAAAATAGTAAAATAGAAATAATTTACCAGATACAAAAATTCAAAACATTGGTAAAATAATAAAAATGTTAACTGAATTAGGGAAAAGGATTGCTACAAACTGAATATTTTAACAAGTAGTTAGAAAATATAAGAAAAGATCGAATCAGCAATGAATGATGCAATAGCTGAAATAATAACACATCAGAAAGAATAAATAGCAAACTAAGTGATACAGAAGAATGCATAAGTGATCTGGAAGATAGAATAATGGAAATCACCCAATCAGAACAGTAAAAAGAAAAACTAAAAAAGTAAAAGCAATTTAGGGACATCCAGAATAATCTTCACATACCAACATACTCAGGCATACCAACATTCATATTACAGGGATCCCAGAAGGAGAAGAGAAAGAGGAGATTACAAATGTATCTGAGAAAATGATGGCTGAAAAATTCCCCAACCTAGAGAAGGAAACAGATATCCAGGAACAGGAAGTACACAGGCTCTTAAACAAGACAAACCCAGACAGACCCACACCAAGACATAATTAAAATGGCAAAAGTTAAATACTAAGAGAAAATTCTAAAGACAGCAAGAGAAAAATGAAGAGTTGTATACCAGGGAGTCCCCATAAGGTTATCTGCTGATTTCTCTGCAGAAACTTTGCAGACCACAAGGGAATATCACACATATTTAAAGTGCTGGAAAGAAAAAACCTGTAACATAGGATACTTCTCAGACAAGCAAAAACTAAAGTAGTTGCTTTATCAATGCTAAACTTGCTCTTAAAGAAATGGTGAAGGGTCTCCTCTAAGTGGAAAAGAAGGCAGAAGCCATAAGAAAGGGAAAATCCTACTAGGAAAGGCAAATATATAGTGAGGACTGAGGACAAACCATTTAATAAACCAGTACATAGATTAAAAGAAAAAATTGTAAAAGCGACTATAACTACAAGGGTTAAGAGATAAACATGCCAATGTAAAATATGACATCAAAAACACAAAATGCATGGAGTAAAAAATGTAGATCTTTTAGAATGTGTTTGAACTTAAATGACTACTAGTTTAAAACAAATAGATATAATTATAGGTCAACACGTATAAACCCCATGGTAACCACAGATGAAAAGTGGTATAATAAATACACAAAAAATAAAACTAAAAATAAACATGAACATACTACTAAGGGAAATTATCAAACCACAAAGAAAGACTCAAAAGGAAGAGGAAATGAACCCAGAAGAACTATAAAAATGACTGGAAAACAATTAATAAAATGTAATTATTTTAAATGTCAAGGAACAAAACACTCTGATCAAAAGACATGGGGTGGCTGATTGGATAAGCAAATAAGACTCTTCCATAGGCTACCTATCAGAGACTCACTTCAGGGCTAAAGACACATACAGACTGAAAGTGAAGAAATAAAAGATATTTCATGTAAATGGAAATAACAAGAAATCAGGGTAGCAATACTCATATCAGACAAAATGAACTTTAAAACAAAGTCTATAACAAAAGACAAAGAACAGCATTATATAATGATAATGGGAACAATATAGCACCTTAGTTTGCTCTTCCTTATATAGCAACCTCTGGGCTTAACACAGCAGTTCAGATTCACTGTTCCAGGTAGTTTCTTTTATGTTGCATCTCATATTCAACTCAAGAAACTATGACCCATCCTGAAGATGAGAAATATACTGTGTTAGAACCTCTTTAGTCGTAAGGATAAACCGTGCTATATTTGGTTTTCATCATAGGTACTGACTTCAGAATCCTCATGTAAGATGAAATTCCACTATATCTTTTCTAATTTTCAGAACAAATCCATGAAATGGTTGAGGCACATATTATTATCTACATTTGACAGATGAGGAAACAGAGCCTGAGTGAGGCTGTGATTTGCTAATAAGGAACAGCTTCATTCCAAGAACCCATGCCTTCAGACAGCAAGTCTAGGACTCCTTGAACCGTATCACCACCTCAACATGCTGCCATTTTGCTCACAGACAAAAACATTACTTAGGGCCTAGATTTGCCTCACAACAACTCTAAATTATTTTCACAGTGCAAGCAGAATTCCCTGCTAGTTAAGTCCTAACTCTTCCTTAATATTGCCTATCTTAATTAAAAAGAAAATGCTAAGCCAAACATGATAGCCTTGTGACTCTTACCTGCCAACCATAATCAAAATTTACTTTAATTCACCACCAAGCTGTCAGTCATCCAAACTTTGTGAAGAAGGGAACTGATGAAGCAGCTAAATTATGATGACATGATTCTACAAAAAGAGGAACCAACATCCTGGGAGAGTTCTTCAATGCCCAGAGGCAAAGAGAAGGGTCTAAAACACATCTTAACCTATCATGGCACTCCTTGGACATCAATATACATTCTGCCATATGGACACATTCTAGCTGAAGCCCCTAATAAGGGCTGATGGATTTCAAATAGGGCATAGAGATTAACCTTTCTTTTAGGCCTCTTAAAGAAAACATTTCTGCATGGGGATGTGGAGAAATTGGATACAATCACCTCCAAGGATAATTTTCACTCTAAAACTCTAAAAAACTGTCCCCAATCCATTTACCAATGCATGAATTGCCTCCGAAACTCATGTTGCGAACAGTGGGAAAAGTAAGAGGGACTCTGGCTACTCTCCGTATCTCCACTGATGAGGTCTCAGCCTCAAACAGATCCAAATTTAACAAGTGCCACTATCCCAAGTGTGACAACTAGGATGGAAACCATTCCCTCTCTGACACAGATGAGAAGCCCAGAGACCATAACCCAGAAGCTAGGAAATATGCTCTAAGAGTCATATTTTCTATAGGGACCTAGTTCCTATCTTAAATGAGTTTTCATCCTATAAGAAAACACAGGAGTTCAGCAGGATCAGTTCACACGCAGCTTCACAAATGTCATAGCAATCTCATTTACTCTGAACTGAGGCTGGAAAGTTCCATGAGCTCCAGTGTTTGGGGCTGCAATGCTTATGCTTATCCATCCTTTCACTGAACTCAGCTGCAACATAGAAAGAGGCTTCAAGAATTAGGGGAAATCAGAGTACCTGAGGAGAAGGCAATGGCACCCCACTCCAGTACTCTTGCCTGGAAAATCTCATGGATGGAGGAGCCTGGTAAGCTGCAGTCCATGGGGTCGCTAAGAGTCAGATATGACTGAGTGACTTCACTTTCACTTTTCACCTTCATGCATTGGAGGAAATGGCAACCCACTCCAGTGTTCTTGCCTGGAGAATCCCAGGGACGGGGGAGTCTGGTGGGCTGCCATCTATGGGGTCGCACAGAGTCAGACACGACTGAAGCAACTTAGCAGCAGCAGCAGAGTACCTGAGCTCACCTAGGTCATCAGTCAGAAATGTGATAAGATGTGCTGATTAAGAGAACATGGAATGCTAATTTCCCTTGTTGGCTCAGTAACACTATGCCATAGACAGTTTGGGCACTTAATCACTCAGTCATGTCTGACTCTGCAACCCCATGGACTGTAGTCCACCAGGCTCCTCTGTCCTTGGGATTTCCCAGGCAAGAATACTGGAGTGGGTTGTTATTTCCTCCTCCAGGGGATCTTTCCAATCCAGAGACTGAAATGCGTCTCCTACATTAGTAGGCGAGTTCTTTACCACTGAGCCACTTGGGAAGCCCAGACTCTTGTCCAGTAGGTGCCAGGCCTGATTATGTGGCTTTTATTTGGCTGGATTATTTTCTTTTTAAATCAAGGAATCCTTCCACCCATACCTCCAATTTCCTCCCTTCTGTCTGGCAGTGAACCAGGAGCATAACAAACAGGCCACTAACACTCTACAGATGGAAGAACCTCAGGAAAGTAAACAAATTTGCTTCTCCGATTGCATTGCTTTCCTGGAGGGAGGAACATAAGAGAGGAAGACTCAAAACTAAACTCAGAAATTTCCCAACAATACTTAATCTCAGCAGTTCCTGCCAAAGATGACTGGCTTTAAAAATGCTTTTCGGGCCTGAGCGTGGGATAGCTCGAAGGCAATCCTGCTCGATGCAGAGCTGCTACTGCATTTTTTCAGCTGTTTTCCAGCTGCCTGAAAGGGGCAGGGAGTAAAGCACAGAGCACCCACTCGCCTGGGCCAGGTGGGAGGAGCAGAAAGAACGAGCAGTATTGTTCCTTACTCAAATGTGCTTTAAAAAAAATAAGAAAACCTTTCCCTAGGGTGTAGGCTGCTGCTAGATTTCTCTCAGAGCCTTGGATGCAGACACGTTGTGGATGGGTCTCTGAATAGGGGTGATTAGCAGCAGGTTTCAACTACTGGAGGCCCAGCATCACTAAGAACCCCAGTCACTGGCAAAAGCAATTCAAGCTCAGCTACGTTTGACCAAATGTGCTGCCATCTCCAAAGCCTAACACATTCTGTACATGGAGAAAGTGAAGTCCAGACAGCACAGTGACTACCCGAAGCGTCACTTGCAACACCAGTCCTAGAGCCAAGACAAGATCCCCTGCCTTCTAGGCCACCAAGACAAACTGACTCTTGAGCATCTCATCCCAGAGACAAATTGAGGGGGAAAATATTCTATGCACAACTTCTTGGTATTTGAGAGGTAAACTGGCCCATGACCCATTCCTATGATCCACTGTTAAATCATTTGTCATTTGCTAAGACACACATGTGAACATGCCCCCTGCACAGGGGGATAGCAAAATGGGGTCTAGGTGGAGAATGAAAGGATCTCACCAGAAGAGCCTCCCCTAAGAGCGGGGGAGGCTGCTGCTCTCCATCTCTCCCCATCTGGTAAATTGACCTGTAAATGCAGCAGTCAGGGGCTCATAGCTGTTTAAGAGCTACTGGGTGAAATACTTTCATTGAATTTTATTATACTCTAGCTAAGAGTTCACTTCTTCCTCATGTCTGGATCTGGACTAGACTGGCTTGCCACCCAGAATGTAGGAGAGCTGGCAGGTATTTTTCTGCAGTGTATCCTGCAAGCCAACCGGCAGCTGAAATCCTATCTGGGCATCTACCTATTACCAGTAGGCAGCAGTGATGGGTAGCTGCCTCTTTTGGGGCTATGCTGTTCCTTGTCTAACTTCATCTATCAGGTATCTCACAATACTATTTAAAATAAGGTATAGCTGGCAGCATTATCAAATAAAGATGGCAAATGAACTCAAGAATTGCATCTGTTTCTTCCATTTAATTTAGATCCCGAAGGTCTTGAGAAAATAGAAATTTTTTTGTAATAGAAGGTGCATTTGGATTGTGAAAGGACAATTTATAAGTTAATGCCATCAGTATACTTATTTCTGATTCCCTGAGCCTCAAATACCTGGAAAATTTGGGCTCCCTTAGAAAATTCAGCATAGCATGGCCTAAGTGCTTAGACTTTGTCTCATAAGAAAATTCCTGGGACTTCCCTTATGGTCCAGTGGCTAAGCTTCTGCACTCCCCGTGCAGGGTCCCGAGTTCAATTCCAGGTCAGGGAACTAGATCCCTTATGCTGCAACTAAAGATCCTTCATGCCTCAAGGAAGATCAAAGACCCTGTGTCCACAAGGAAGACTTGGTGCAGCTAAATAAATACATAAAAATAATAAATGTTAAAAGAAGAAAATTCCTCACTGGATAATATTATTCAAATATGATTCTGCTCACAATGGTGGAAAACAAACAATAAAAGAACCACTTACAAATTCTCTTTGTGAGAGACATGAGTTTACTACCTTGGAAGAAATAACATTTTTACTGGGTTAAAAACAGGTTTTCAGAAAAATATCTGCTGTTTCAAGTTCTTTTAAATGGATCCAATATTCTCCTCTAGGTCTGTTTCTGATGTCTAAGTGAAAAGATATTTCAAATTCATGGGCCAGTGAATGTGACAACTTGAATGCTAAGGTAGGAAGAAAGAAATTTTATTATTAAAGAGGAGAGGCACATGATTTTTTAATGTTTTTGATTAATGTTTACACATGTTTAGAAGCAAAATAGAATGGTCTTACAATTGGATTTCAGGGGCCACACACAACCCTTCCACCTAGCTCACACTGGTCACATATCAGGTTGCTCTCTAGAAGTTACTGTCTATCCCTGATTACTCTTTCTCATCAAAGGAGACTATTATTTCAGACTTTTTATCAACAGTAATAAATAATGACTGTGCTGACATGTGTGCAGGACCTGTGCCAGACCCTGTGGTACAGAGGTAAGAAAACAGTTCTAAGGGCCATGCAGTCTATGGAAAGTGTGAAAGGGAAAGTGTTAGTTGCTCAGTAATGTCTGATTCTGTGCAACCCCACGGACTGTAGCCACCAGGCTCCTCTGTTCATGAGATTCTCCAGGCAAGAATACTGGATTGGGTAGCCATTCCCTTCTCCAGGGAATCTTCCCTATCCAGGGATTGAACCTGGGTCTTCTCGCATTGCAGGCAGATTCTTTACCATTTGAGTCTAACAGCTATCCAAATAGACAACTTACAGCACAGCACAAGGCAGTCTAAGCCAAAGGCACGTGCAAGCTACAGGCAGAGATCCTCCAAAGAGGCCTGAAGGGAATCTTCCCTATCCAGGGATTGAACCTGGGTCTTCTCGCATTGCAGGCAGATTCTTTACCATTTGAGTCTAACAGCTATCCAAATAGACAACTTACAGCACAGCACAAGGCAGTCTAAGCCAAAGGCACGTGCAAGCTACAGGCAGAGATCCTCCAAAGAGGCCTGAGGCCCCTGGAAGGGGGTCTGGAGGAAGCCTTTGTGACCTTAAAAAGAAAGAGGCACTGATGAAACCCAGCAGAGAGGGGCTTTGGGTGAGGTGATGGTTTGAAGATTTGAACAAAGGTGGTGGTTAGAATACACAGTGTAATTTGAGGAAATAATGCAGACCATTCAGCAGGATCAGTGGATTTGCAGAGGACAGACCTGGAAGGTGAAGATACCGGGGCCAGGGAAGGCACAAACTGTAGACACTGTCAAAGCCAGGCTTGCGTGCACCAAGTCTAAACCAGAGGCTACCTTGTTAAATTTCCATCAGCCTTCCAAAGGGAAAGCTGCTCAGTCGGGTCTGACTCTCTGCGATCCCATGGACTATAAAATCCACGGAATTCTCCAGGCCACAGTACTGGAGTGGGTAGCCTTTCCCTTCTCCAGGGGATCTTCCCAACCCAGGGATCGAACCCAGGTTTCCCTCATTGCAGGCGGATTCTTTACCAGCTGAGCCACCAGGGAAGACCTTCTAAAAGATAACATTAAGTCGGGAAATCTTGAGGGACTGTTTCACTTCTTTGGTTTTATGCTTCCTGCTAATATTTTTTTTGGCCATGTGACATGTGGGATATTTGTTCCCCAAACAGGGATCGAACCCTTGTCCCCTGCACTGAAAGCACAGATCTTAACCACTGCACTGCCAGTGAAGGCTCTGTTGCTGGTATTTTTACTGCCTGTAGGTTTTACCTTAGGTTCCTACCACGTGAGCTTGATATGGTCAGCAACAACAGAAAAATAGAAAGATTACAAGTTGTATAGCTGCTACTGAAGAAAAGAAGAGGAATTAGCAAGGCTTAATCACATGACAAAGCAAGAACACAACTCCCACAAACAGGTAAATCAGAGAAACAGTAACTGAATACTTTTCTAGACTGCATGAGGCACAGATCCCATACTGGTTCTATTTTAAGTTGGTATTTTTTTTCTGATAATCTGCTCTTTTAACTGGTCATTTTATTCTGATCCTAAGAGAAATATTTAGTGGATTAAGCACCTGCCTTTGGGTGTGGAAATAGCTTGCTTATATTCCCAGAGACTTTTATAATTCGCAAGATGCTTCGGTGTGTCCCTTTGACCATCTCTACAGGCTCACGGCGTAGTCAGGACACAGGAATTGTTATCACCCCCGTTTTCCAGACAGGACATATTTTACTTACTAACCTACTCTGTGACACAGGGCTAACCACTTGACATCTGGGACTTCAACCCAGCATCAGGAAAATCAAGGGGGCACATGATTGCTTAGATGTCATCTGATGCCAAATTTGCTTTTCTGAGTTTCCACCCTTTCCTTCTTTTGACTCAAGAGTCTCTATCCACTGTTTTAGTGTTACTTCCTCCATCAGCAAGATTCAGGAGGAATGTTTTGAAAACTCAAGAAGCCACAGAAGCACTGTGAAGAGAAACAGCTTAACCTCAGCTCTTGTGGAAGCAGGTGGCCAAGCAGAATGAGCTCCACATTGGAGATACCTGGAGTGGCCCAGTCATCACACCAGCATCAGGCAGGCATCCCTGGGCAGAGAGTTTTCAAAGTTCACATTTCAATATTTCCCTGGCTTTGATAAAGGCCTGAGCACCCTTTATGATGGGGAGGGTGACGTGGGTCACATTGTCACTTAGTATCCCTCTGGTTGGCTGCTAAAACCTGGAGAAGCATTGCTTTGGACCTGAGATCAAACTACTGAGGCCTGTGGTCCTGCCAGCCTGGTTAAGAAACATAAGAGCACGGATCTGATTAAGGCAGAACTTGGATTAAGTGGAAATCATTCTAAGCCAAAACAAGGATAAATAGATTTTTTCATAGAGAGGCCTGGTCCTTCTTAGTCCATCCTAAATTACTTTGCTCAACACATATGAATAGCATCAATCTCCAGCTCATCCCAGCCCTCAAAGTTTCCAAGGAGATCTACTAATAAGTATCAACACCCAATACTGACAGAGAATCAACGACTAGAATTTGGAGGACTGCTTAACTCACTAGGGATGAAAACAAAACAAAATAAAAAAAGAAGTCAATTCCTCCTATATTAGTTTTCCAGGGCTGCAGTAACAAAGAACCACCCACTGGGCAGTTTAAACAGGAATGCATCATCTCACAGTTCTGGAAGCTACAAGTTCAAGATCAAGGTGTTGGCAATATTGGTGTCTCCTGAGCACTGTGAGGGAAAGATCAGTTCCAGACACCTCTCCTTGATTTGTAGACACTGCCTTCTCCCTGTATCTTCATATCCTCTTCCTTCTCTCTGTGTCTCTGTGTTTAGATTTCCAGCTTTTTCATCCCATTTCATAAGGACACCAGTCATACCGAATTAGGGCCTATGCTAATGACCTCAATTTAACTTGATTGCCTCTGTAAAGACCCAAAGGCCAAATAAGTTCACATTCTGAGGTGCTGGGGGTTAGGATTCCGACATGTCTTTCTGGGTGGGGGCGATGGGAGCAGGGACACAGCTGAACCCATTACACCTCCCTTTTCACAAAAGATAGCTCCAAAGCGGGAGTGAGTTTGAGTGAACTCCAGGAGTTGGTGATGGACAGGGAGGCCTGGCGTGCTGTGATTCATGGGGTTATAAAGAGTCGGACACGACTGAACAACTGAACTGACTGATATTTATATAAAATTGAGATATAAATTTAAACTAAGTTTAATGTGTATAATGTGTTGATTTGGTGATACATTTATATACTACAATATGATTACCACTGTAGTGTTAGTTAATCCCTCTATCATGTCACATAATTATCATTTCTTTCCTGTGATGAGAAAAATTAAGATCTGGTCTCTTAGCAACTTTGAAGTTTACAAACATAGTTTTGTTTTGTTTTGTTTTTTGCTGCATTGGGTCTTCATTGCAGTACATGGGCTCTTGGTTGCAGTGCATGAGATTCTCTAGTTGTGGAGCACCGGGTTAGTTTCCCCTCTGTAAGTGGAATCTTAGTTTCTGGACCAGGGATTGAACCTGTGTTCCCTGCATTGGAAGGTGGATTCTTAAACACTGGACCACCAGGGAAGTCCCTATAAATACAGTGTTGTTGACTATAATCACTATGCTATGTATTCAGTTCAGTTCAGTTCAGTTGCTCAGTGTGTCCGACTCTTTGCGACCCCATGAATCGCAGCACGCCAGGCCTCCCTGTCCATCACCAACTCCCGGAGTTCACTCAGATTCACGTCCATCGGGTCAGTGATGTCATCCAGCCATCTTATGCTATGTATTAGATCTTCCCAATAAATCTTATTTTCCACATCAAATCCTTCCTGCCGTTTTATCTCTATTCNTGAATCGCAGCACGCCAGGCCTCCCTGTCCATCACCAACTCCCGGAGTTCACTCAGATTCACGTCCATCGGGTCAGTGATGTCATCCAGCCATCTTATGCTATGTATTAGATCTTCCCAATAAATCTTATTTTCCACATCAAATCCTTCCTGCCGTTTTATCTCTATTCACATAGTCTTTTAGACTTTTCCCTTAGTTTTTCCTTATTGAAATTATATGTCCCTACTTGGAAAAGTTTGCAGTTTCATTTCAAACTTAGAGATTTTATTGTTTATGTGTTTTAAAATATAATTCAATATCTAATCACCCAGTCCAATAGCAACCACTGAAGTATCTCATTATTTAAAATTTTCTATCTAGAAACATTTTTGTTCATTTCTTCCTACCACTTGTTCCCACTCTTTTAGCAAATTGTACTTATATTGATAAAACACTGCCCTCATTCTAATAAATATTTTATAGTAGTTGATATAGAATTATGATTCAAAGGAAGGTGCTTTAACAGTTACTGAGCATCTACTATGCATCAATCATTGTGCTAGAGATGTTGTTTCTATTTTAAAATTTATGTTAAACATTTTAAATAGTTTAAAATATATTATTTCATTTAATCATCACAATCATTCTTTGAAGTATATATCATTACATCATCAGTTTTACAAATTTGAGTCAGCACATTAAAATCTTAGAGACGTTTAGAACTAGAAATTTGAACCAAGCTCTTCCTGACATTAAAGAGAAAATATGACTAAGATTTGGATATAAAACTATTACTACCCTCCTACACTGTCAATGGGAATGTAAATTTGTATAGGTGTTATAGGCGCTATGGAGAATAATGTGAAGTTTTCTTAAAAAACTAGAAGGAGTTACCACATGATCCTACAATCTCACTCCTGGGCATATATCTAGAGAAAACTCTAATTTGAAAAGATATATGCACCCAGTGTTTATAGCAGCACTGTTTGCAGTAACTAAGACATGGAAGCAACCTAAATGTTCATTAACAGATGAATGGATAAAGATGTGGTATGTGTGTATATATATATATAAATGAAATGCCATTTGCAGCATTTGGATGGACCTAGAGATGATCATATTAAGTGAAATAAGTCAGACACAGAGAGATAAATATGCTATCATTTATATTTGGAATCTAAAAAAATAATACAGGGAATTTCCTGGTAGTCCAGTGATTAGGACTCTGTGCTTCTACTACAAAGGGCATGGATTTGACTCCTAGTCAGAGAAGGCCAAAAAAAGAAAACAGATACAAATAAACTTATTTACAAAGCAGAAGTAGACTCACATACATAGAAAATAAACTTATGGCTACTAAAGGGTAACCAGGGGGTGGGGGAGATAAATTAGGAGTTTGGGATTAACATATACACATTTACACATATATACACATACACATATTAACATATACACATTTGCCAACAAAGGTCCATCTAGTCAAAGCTATGGTTTTTCCAGTAGTCATGTATGAATGTGAGAGTTGGACTAAAAAGAAAGCTGAGCACTGAAGAATTGATGCTTTTGAACTGTGGTATTGGAGAAGACTCTTGAGAGTCCCTTGGACAGCAAGGAGATCCAACCAGTCCATCCTAAAGGAAATCAGTCCTGAATATTCATTGGAAGGACTGATGGTGAAGCTGAAACTCCAATACTTTGGCCACCTCAGGTGAAGAATTGACTCATTTGAAAAGACCCTGATGCTGGGAAACATTGAAGCCAAGAGGAGAAGGAGATGACAGAGGATGAAATGGTTGGATGGCATAACCAACTCAATGGACATGAGTTTGAGTAAGGTCTGGGAGTTGGTGATGAACAGGGAAGCCTGGAGTGCTGCAGTTCATGGGGTCACAAAGTCTCGGACATGACCGAGCAACTGAACTGCACTACACACATTACTATTTATGAAACAGGTAAACAACAAGGACCTGTACAGCACAGGAAACTATACTCAGTTTCTTGTAATAACCTATAACGGAAAATAATCTGAAAAAGAATATATATATATATATATATATATACATACATATATATATATGTATAACTGAATCACTTTACAATTAACACATTTTGAATTAACTGTATTTCAGTTTTTAATAAATAAAAAGTTTATTGCTAAAGAGTTCTAACCACCATCTGAGCTGGTAGAGTTTTGCCTCAGAGCTGATGATTGCTGACTGATTAGGTAGTAGCTGCTGAAGTTTGGGGTGGCTTTGGTGATTTCTCATTTTTAAAAAAATTTATTTATTTACTTATGGTGGGTGTGTTGAGTCTCTGTTGCTGCTGGGATTTTCTCTAGTTGCAGCAACAGGGGGCTACTCTAGCTGGAGTGCATGGGTTTCTCATTGCAGGGGCTTCTCTTGTTCCTGAGCGTGGGCTCTAGAGCTTGCAGCCTTCAATAGTTGCAGCGTGTGTGCTCAGTAGTTGCGGCTCCCAGACCCTAGAGCACAGGCTCAATAGTTGTGGTGAATGGGCTTAGTTGCTGCAAGGAATGTGGGACTTACTGGATCAAGGATCAAACCCATGTTTCTTGCATTGGCAGGTGGATTCTTTACCACTGAACTATCAGGGAAGCCCTGGCGATTTCTTAACATAAGACAACAGTGAAGTTTGCCATATCATTGACTTGTCCTTTTATGGATGATTTCTCTGTAGTGTGCAATGCTATTTGATAGCATTTTACCCACAGTAGAACTTTTTAAAATTGGAGTCAGAACTCTCAAACCCTGCTACTACTTTATCAATGAAGTTTATGTAATATTCTACATCCTTTGTTGTTATTTAAGCAATCTTGTCAGCATCTTCATCAGAAATAGATTCCATCTCAGGAAACCACTTTCTTTGCTTGTCCATAATGCAGCTCCTCGTCTGTTCAAGTTTCATCATGAGGTTGCAGCGATCCAGTCACATCATTAGGCTCCACTTTTAATTCTAGCTCTCTTGCTATTTCCACATCTGCAGTTACTTCTTCCTCTGAAGTCTTGAACACCTCACAGTCGTCCATGAAGGCTGGAATCATCTTCTCAACTCCTGTTCATGTTGATATTTTGCCTTCTTTCTATGAATCATGAATGATCTTTTGAACAAAATATTTATTTATTCTGGCTGCATCAAATCTTAGTTGCAGCAGGCAGGATCTTTGTGGCAGTGTATGGACTCTCTAGTTGTGACACGTGGGCTCAATAGTGGTGATATGCAGGCTCAGTTGCTCTGCAGTGGGATTTTAGTTCCCTGACCAGGGATCAAAGCTGCGTCCCCTGCATTGCAACGTGGATTCTTAACCACTAGACTGCCGGGCAAATCCTATGAGTGATCTTAATGGCATCTAGAAAGGTGAATGCTTTCCAGAAGGTTTTCAACTGACTCTGCCCAGATCTATCAAAGAAATCATTATCTATGGCAGCTACTGTATAACCTTATGAAATGTATAATAAGACTTAAATGTCTTTAAAGGCAGAATTACTCCTTGATATGTGGGCTGCAGAGTGAATACTGTGTTGGCAGGCATGAAAGCATCATAAAATCACTCTGCATCTTCATTAGAGCTCTTGGGTGACCAGGTGTGTTGTCAATGAGCAGTAATATTTTAATCAGCTTTCTTCAGAGTCCAACTCTCACATCCATACATGACCATTGGAAAAACCATAGCCTTGAAGAAGGCTGAGCGCTGAAGAATTGATGCTTTTGAACTGCGGTGTTGGGGAAGTCTCTTGAGAGTCCCATGGACTGCAAGGAGATTCAACCAGTCCATTCTAAAGAAGATCAGTCCTGGGTGTTCTTTGGAAGGAATGATGCTAAAGCTGAAACTCCAGTACTTTGGCCACCTCATGCGAAGAGTTGACTCATAGGAAAAGACTCTGATGCTGGGAGAGATTGGGGGCAGGAGGAGAAGGGGACGACAGAGGATGATATGACTGGATGGCATCACCAACTCAATGGATNGACCAAAAGGACCAGAGCCATGGCAAGTCCACTGGCGTGGATCTCAAGTCCCCTCCCCTCACCCATGAGCCCCCACCACTACCTTGTTGTGCAAAGGAAAAAAAAGTAGGAGTAGAGATCTAAAAGTCTGAGAATTTGCTTCAAAGAACCATTCCACTAAAGGGCACCGATTTAAACTGAAAGACACCTTTCAACCAAAATGGTCTCAGGTACTTTAATTGGCAAGTTAAACACTAGGAAAATAGGGTTTTTTTCTACCTAACTAGGCAAGGGTGCGGGGGAAGGCAATGGCACCCCACCCCAGTACTCTTGCCTGGAAAATCCAATGGATGGAGTAGCCTGGTGGGCTGCAGTCCATGGGGTCGCTAACAGTCGGACAGACTGAGCGACTTCACTTTCACTTTTCTGTTTCATGCATTGGAGAAGGAAATGGCAACCCACTCCAGTATTCTTGCCTGGAGAATCCCAGGGATGGGGGAGCCTGGTGGGCTGCCGTCTCTGGAGTCACACAGAGTCGGACACGACTGAAGTGACTTAGCAGCAGCAGCAGCAGGCAAGGGTGCTGGAGCAAGATTAGATCCATCGTGCATCCATGCGTGATCAGTCGCTAAGTCATGTCCGATTCTTTGCAGCCCCATGGATTGTAGCCTGCCAGACTCCTTGTTCCATGGCATTTCCCAGGCAAGAATACTGGGTGGGTTGCCATTTCATTTTCCAGGGGATCTTCCTGACCCAGGGATCAAATCCATGTTTCCTGCATTGGTAGGTGGGTCCTTTACCTCTCAGCCACTGGGGACCCCCCTTAGACCCATCACAGAATGTTACAAATTACACTGTCGTTGCACATACAATTAATAAGATAAAATTGTCAACCGCCATTCCTATGACAGGAGGAGAAAGAGTTACAGAGATCAAATGAGGAAATGTTTGGGGAAATGGTTGAAAATCCAACCCCTGAACAGAGGAGGGGATGAAATCGAGCATGAGATGCACACCCATGATAGGCGGATGAGTGTTTGGGGACTGCGAACGTCTCCACAGATGTTAGACTGTGTTTCCATGTGTGTGAGAAGATACCTTCACTATGACCCAAACCCTGTGTAACATCTCAACTATGTGGCCGTGACAAGACTGGCCAATTTACCCCACCCTGTCGCTTTCACAAGCACTCTCTTATGAAACCCAAGTCCACTGTGGCTTTCCTCCTCAACCTCTCCCCCTGCCTCAGGACTGTCCTTTCTCATCTGTGCACTCGCTCTTTTAAAAGCACAATCTTTTTTTTTTTTTTTTTTAACTTTCTTTTTTTATTTTTTTATTTTTTTTTTAATTTTTTTTATTTTTTTCTTGTATTTATTTATTTTTTTACATGAACTCCCAATGCACTCAAAACAACCACATAGTTAAAGCTTTCTCTGAACAATAGTCCATTGCTTGGGAAGGGAGCTTTCTATTAGCACAAGAACTAGGTGGCCTTAGCTTTGGGGAAAGTGATAACATCACAATTTGATGGTGGCGCTCATGCCAAATTTCAGCAGAGAGCCCCAGGGAGCAGAGTCACTGAAGTGACCACATCCTTGCCTTGGCATGAGTGTCTTCACACCCCAGAACAGTGTTTATGGAAAAGCAAATGGAAGTCACCAGATGAGTGAGCCAGGACAGCAAGGGGACAGCTGCAGGTCTCAGCTCAGCTGTGAAGGCAGTGCCCACCTCCATGAACACATACCTCTAAGGGCACTCACCTCCATGAACACTCACCTCCAAGGGTGCTCACCTCCATAAACGCTCACCTCCAAGGAAGTGCAGTATAGCAAGCACTAACCTTCTACCATTTTCATGCCTAATATTCTTCCTCCCACTCTAACAGGGGGCTGAACACAACCCTTGAGTAGTTCAGTGTCTTGCCCTGGCTTACATCTTGCATGTCCCAGCCTCCCCTATTTGCAGATGTGGAGCCTGTGGACTGAGAGGTCTGTGGTCCCTGCCTCCCACTCCTGCCTCCTCCAGGGCACACACCCTTTGCCCTTCAGACAAGGTCCTGCTCCTGGGTCCTGTGTCAGTCCACCAGGGATCCCTGTGGCAATGACTGGAGGGTCTGCAGCTGCAGAATCTTTCACTCCCTGCCAAAGCCCACCTGGCTTCTCTGGTGAACAGCACTGGACCTGGAGGCAAGGGTATGTTTCTGTGGAGTCTGCACACCTGCCTCTGATTGTGAATGTCTAACATCCACCACTACAGAAAAAGGAAAACAGAAAAAGAGAAGGGAGGAATAGGAGCACCAGGAAACCAGAAGACCAGCGGCCAGGAACCCAAAAAGAAAGGGGCCTGATGACAGTGTGCAGACTTCATACTCGTGCCCAGGGACAGCCTGGCCTCTATCACTGCATCTCAGCATAAAATCTGTTGTGTGTGTGTCTGGCTCCCCTATGGCCCAGAAGAGCAACTCAAAGACAAAGAGGGGACTTGTTTTTCTCTGGATGTCCAAAGTCAAGCATTGTGTGGTCAATGGAACATATACTGACCACCCTAGAAGCTGACGCATCACAGGGACCTTCATATGACAACTAGCTCTCAGGGTCCAGCCAGCCTGCTCAGATGCCCCTGTTATTAGAGGACAGACAGGACCCTTCCCAACCTCTCTACCCCCACATCTGTCACAGATGGCAGCTTGATGCAAGTGAAAGGGCAGACCTGTGGTCAAGGTTTACCTATGCAGAGGGCTCTGAGACACTATCCCAGGACCTCTTTGCAAAGAGAAGTGTGGAGGTGACAGCTGCTTTTGTGCTTAACAAGGGAATCTCCTTCCATAGCTTGCATCTCCTGTTCCTTAACAAGGGGGATGTTAGGAATCAAAAATGTAAAGAATAGGTAGGCTACTTCAGGATGATAAACGAAACTCATTAAGAGGAAACAGAGCCATCCTTAAAAAACTAAAAATAGTTATCATATATCCTGCAATCCCACTCCTGGGCTTATATCCAGAGAAAACTCTAATTCAAAAAGAAACATGCATCCCAATGTTCACTGCAGAATGATTTACAATAGCCAAGACACGGACATGTCCATCGACAGATAAATGGATAAAGAAGATGTGAGATATGTATCTACTTAGCCATAAAAATGAGTGAAATACTGCCATTTGCAGCAACATGGATGGACCTAGAGATTACCACACTAAGTGAAGTCAAAGGCAGACAAATACCATATGATATCACTAATATGTAGAATCTAAAATAGGATATGTATGAATTTATTTATGAAACAGACACATAGACAAAGAAAATAAACTATGGTTACCAAAGGGAGAAGGGGGTAAGGGAGGGATAAATAAGGAATTTAGGAGTAACATCTACGTATTACTATATATAAAATATATAAAGAGCAAGGGCCTACTATATAGCACAGGGAACTATACTCAATATCTTGTAATAACCTATAATGGAAATAAATCTAATGAAAAAATGGAAAAAGAAAGAAGACAGAATTAGACCATGGCAGAGAGCAGGTTTCTACAAAAAAAGTGACTCCTGACTCTCAGTTAGAGAATTCTAGGCCCCCAGAAATGCCGCCAGGGCCACTCTCTGCTGAGCTCTACCCAAGAGGCAGCTGTGCCAGGACACCATGACCCAGGGACGCAGGTGCAGCCATGCAGGGAGTCCGCCAGCTCTCAGCAATTCTGGGCCTGCTGGTGGCAGCTCTGTGACTGAGGCCACTCACCAGCTGAGCCATCCCAGTGTCCCCGTCTGCAGAGAATGGACTGGGCTGACCCGAGTCATCATTCCAGGGCTTTCAGACACTGAAGTCCTAAGGTTGTAATGCTAAAGTTACAGCAAGTCATCAGCCATCAACTGTCTTTGCCGTTTCTACTGAAGAGGCCATTGTTTTATGTTCTAGGGCCTCAAAGACCCAATAAACTATGGTTACCAAAGGGAGAAGGGGGTAAGGGAGGGATAAATAAGGAATTTAGGAGTAACATCTACGTATTACTATATATAAAATATATAAAGAGCAAGGGCCTACTATATAGCACAGGGAACTATACTCAATATCTTGTAATAACCTATAATGGAAATAAATCTAATGAAAAAATGGAAAAAGAAAGAAGACAGAATTAGACCATGGCAGAGAGCAGGTTTCTACAAAAAAAGTGACTCCTGACTCTCAGTTAGAGAATTCTAGGCCCCCAGAAATGCCGCCAGGGCCACTCTCTGCTGAGCTCTACCCAAGAGGCAGCTGTGCCAGGACACCATGACCCAGGGACGCAGGTGCAGCCATGCAGGGAGTCCGCCAGCTCTCAGCAATTCTGGGCCTGCTGGTGGCAGCTCTGTGACTGAGGCCACTCACCAGCTGAGCCATCCCAGTGTCCCCGTCTGCAGAGAATGGACTGGGCTGACCCGAGTCATCATTCCAGGGCTTTCAGACACTGAAGTCCTAAGGTTGTAATGCTAAAGTTACAGCAAGTCATCAGCCATCAACTGTCTTTGCCGTTTCTACTGAAGAGGCCATTGTTTTATGTTCTAGGGCCTCAAAGACCCAGGCCTGAGCAGAGGAGTCTCTCTCCCTCCCTCCCTCCCTCTCTCCCCATCCCCCATTGAAGGCAGCCCAGCAGAGGGACCAGTCCTCCCTGAAACTCTCCCTGCCCACACAGCTCTTCCCCAACTGCCTCTCCTTCAGCACTCAGCAGGCAGGCCACCCCACCCCCCCGTTGGATGGCTGCTGGTCTGTACTGCCTGAACCTAATCCCGCATCTCACGCCCTGCTCCTCCAATCCAGGGCTATTCTGTCTTGTCCTTTAACTAATACCAAAAGGTCTGTGATGAATCTCTAATTTATAAAACCAGTTGCCTCTGCTCAAACCTCATCCTCCTAGATACATTTGAAAATGTGAAACCAATGTCTTACTATAAATCAGCTATACTTCGATTTAAAAAAAAAAATAAAATGTGAGCACCTTCCCCAGCTGAAAAGAAAGAAAATGAGGGCAATAAGGAAAGCTGAAAGGGACAGAAATTCTCTTGGCACACAGTCTATGCCAGGACCATGCAGACTTTACCTGCACCAGCCTTGGATTTTGTCATCTCTGTGCTGTTGTTTTTCTGCTTTGAGTGTGCTTTCGCTTCAGCCTGGCGGTGCCTGTCTTTTGCATTCTACCTACAAAGGCTTCATGGACCAGCGCATCCATGAAGCTTTAATCAGGCTCCCAAGAGAGAAAGTAATTGCTCCTTTATCGCCCATTAACACTGACTCATCATACGATGCTTTGCATGATGGTTATTTAAACATTGGTTTCATGTCCATCTTGTTCTTTTTTGATCATGTGGCATGAGTTCATAGATACCTTTATTTGGTTGAATTGAATTTGCCTCTGATACATATTTCCTTCAGAGATGCTGTCTTGGATTTAGAAAAACCACTGAGGGACTTCCCTGGTGGTCCAGGGGTTAAGACTTCACCTGCCAAAGCAGGGGACATGGGTTCAGTCCTTGGCCCAGGAAGATGCTGCAAGCCGCAGAGCAGCTAAGCCTGCACACCCCAGCTGCTGAACCCATGCTCTAGAGCCCGAGAGCCGCAACTCCTGAAGCCCACGTGCTACGACTCCTGAAGCCCACGTGCTACAATCCTGAAGCCCACGTGCTACAGCTCCTGAAGCCCACGTGCTACAACTCCTGAAGCCCGCGTGCTACAGTCCTGAAGCCCACGTGCTACAGCTCCTGAAGCCCAACACTGACTCATCATACGATGCTTTGCATGATGGTTATTTAAACACTGGTTTCATGTCCATCTTGTTCTTTTTTGATCATGTGGCATGAGTTCATAGATACCTTTATTTTGGTTGAATTGAATTTGCCTCTGATACATATTTCCTTCAGAGATGCTGTCTTGGATTTAGAAAAACCACTGAGGGACTTCCCTGGTGGTCCAGGGGTTAAGACTTCACCTGCCAAACCAGGGGACATGGGTTCAGTCCTTGGCCCAGGAAGATGCTGCAAGCCGCAGAGCAGCTAAGCCTGCGCACCCCAGCTGCTGAACCCATGCTCTAGAGCCCGAGAGCCGCAACTCCTGAAGCCCGCGTGCTACAACTCCTGAAGCCCACGTGCTACAATCCTGAAGCCCACGTGCTACAGCTCCTGAAGCCCGCGTGCTGCAGCTCCTGAAGCCCGCGTGCTGCAGCTCCTGAAGCCCGCGTGCTGCAGCTCCTGAAGCCCGCGTGCTGCAGCTCCTGAAGCCCGCGTGCTGCAGCTCCTGTCTCTTATACACAT
>SJYX01010814.1:392863-437067 GCA_006410675.1 Oreotragus oreotragus | reverse complement strand
TGGCCAAAGTACTGGAGTTTCAGCTTTAGCATCATTCCTTCCAAAGAAATCCCAGGGCTAATCTCCTTCAGAATGGACTGGTTGGATCTCCTTGCAGTCCAAGGGACTCTCAAGAGTCTTCTCCAACACCACAGTTCAAAAGCATCGATTCTTCGGCGCTCAGCCTTCTTCACAGTCCAACTCTCACATCCATACATGACCACAGGAAAAACCATAGCCTTGACTAGACGGACCTTAGTCAGCAAAGTAATGTCTCTGCTTTTGAATATGCTATCTAGGTTGATCATAACTTTTCTTCCAAGGAGTAAGCATCTTTTAATTTCATGGCTGCAATCACCATCTGCAGTGATTTGGGAGCCCCCAAAAATAAAGTCTGGCACTGTTTCCACTGTTTCCCCATCTATTTTCCAAGAAGTGATGGGACTGGATGCCATTATCTTCATTTTCTGAATGTTGAGCTTTAAGCCAACATGATCCTTTAGCACCTTGCTATTCAAACCATGGTCCCCGGACCAAGAGCCTCAGCATAACCTGGCAATTTCTTAGAAATACAGGCTCTGCTTCTGACTCACTGAATCCAAATCATCATTTCAACGAGGTCCCAGCTGACCCCTACATACAGTAAAGTTTGAAAAGCAGATTTATCAGATTTTTTGTCAAACTGGGTATAAAAGGAATAACCTGGAGAGTGTTAACAGACGATGATGCCCAGGTCCACCTCTGCAAGTCTGATTTCATCGATATGGGTTGTGCTACAGGCACAGAGGGTCTGAATCTCCCTGATGATTCTAACAGGAAGCACAGCCTGAGAACACTGCTTTCCTAACCCTCTCCAGTTGGATCTCCTATCTACTCCTTCAATATCCAGTTACTTAACAAAGCAATAGTAAGCTGTCTTTTAATCAGCTAAGATATAAATAGATTTTAAGTCAGTTTGCAGTGCCACTAATTCTAATGGGTGCCCAGTTTATATCTTGCCTCTTCCATGGAGGTGGGAGGTCTGGGGAAGGGGCTCAGACACAAGCCCAGCCCAGGAATTTTCTCAGAGGGCAGAGCAAGAACTTTTTAATATCTGCACAGAAGAATTTCAGGGACAAATCAGGCAGATGGCTGGCCTGACGGCTCATTATTGTACTCAGTTAAGAATCTATGAAATAAATCAATGACAAATATCATATGATCGCACTTCAATGTGGAATTTAAAAACAAAACAAATGAACAAACAAAGCAAAACTATAGATGCAGAGAACATATTGGTGGTTTTCAGAGCAATGGGGGTTGTGGGGTGGACAAAAGGAGTAAAAGGGGTTAAGAGGTACAAATTGCCAGCCATAAAATAAGTAAGTTACGGGGATGTAATGTAGAGCATGGTGACTATAGTTAGTAAAACCATATTGCATTTTTGAAAGTTGTTAAGAGAGTACATCTTAAAAGTTCTCAACACAAGAAAAGTGTAACAAATAGTTTATAACAGATTTGGTAATTAGCCCTATTGTGGTGGTCATTTTGCAATATTTACAAATATAAAATCACTATGTTGTACACCCAAAACTAATATAGCCATATGTCAATTATACCTCAATTTAAAAGAAAAAGCATCTGTAACTCTGCACAGGAGGAGGCAAGCTCTTTTGCTCCCTTTGGACCAAAGCCCAGTAGGTGATGCACATTGAATGCACACCCTTAACACCAGGCAGCTCTAATCACATGAAATAGTCCAACCTGGGCCCCCTCCAAGGATGACAGCACCAACTGGCAAGAGGCAGATAGCCAGCTGCCATCTCTGGAGGAAGAAACCCAGGGAAGCTGGCCGAAGGACTCCGCTGACATCACAGAAAAGCTCAAGAAGGAAGACAGGAAGACTGAGCTCGGCGTTTTCTGAATAGGAGCCCATTGTAGGCCACAGGATTTCCCTCATTTCTTAAGGAATGGGCTGTCAGATGAGGGTCTTCTCAGATTTTTGAAACTTAGTGGGCATAATCCTTTACATGGAAAACTGGTCTACACTGCAATCTGAGTAGCTTAATTTATTTATGAAGAGAATTTGACAGCTTCAAAATGTATGTCCAAAGGAAACGGTAAAAATAAAAACTCTATCACCAGTAACCTTTTCTAAAAGCTCAGATACTCACCAGCCAGGTGCTTGGGTGGAAGAAGAGAGACAAAGCAGTTGTGTGACCTTAGATGGGTTACCTCCCCAAGCTGGGCCTCAGTCTCCTCTATGTAAAATAGAGGGACTCAATTTGGATGATTTCTAACATCCTATGTCAGCATGTTGTATCCTTCTAAAGGCTGAGTCTTTTTTTTTCAAAGCCTTGCAATAACTGCTGCTGCTGCTGCTGCTGCTACTGCTAAGTCGCTTCAGTCGTGTTCGACCCTGTGCGACCGCATAGACGGGAGCCCACCAGGCTCCTCTGTCCCTGGGATTCTCCAGGCAAGAACACTGGAGTGGGTTGCCATTTCCTTCTCCAACGTATGAAAGTGAAAAGTGAAAGTGAAGTCGCTCAGTCGTGTCCGACTCTTAGCGACCCCATAGACTGCAGCCCACCAGGCTCTTCCGTCCATGGGATTTTCCAGGCAAGAGTACTGGAGTGGGGTGCCATTGCCTTCTCCAGAAATAACTGCTACAATCCCAAAATTTGATGGCAAGCTTCCTCGTGGAGATGAATCCATAGACCCATCAACTAGGAATGTATAGAAAATTTCAGAGATAACATAAGAAAAGGTAATACAAGCAGGATGGGGAACTCTGTCCTGCGGGAGGCCCTCGAAGCTGTTTTCCTCCCTTTTATTAAGTGGCAAAGGTGAATGGACTCTTTGAGCCTACTCCCATCCGGCTGCCAGCTCCAGTTCTCCACCCAAAATGTCATTCCCAAAGTCACCAAGAAGTTAGCTTGGATAGAACCACGGCATCTTCATGTTTCTACACCTCTCAGCAGCATACTCTGCAGATAGCCACTTGCTCACCCTTGAAATACCTTCTTCCTCTGGCTTCCAGAACACACACAGGTCTGGTTTCCTTCCTACCCACTGGCCACTTGTACTTGGTCTCCTTTGCTTGTTTCTCCCTGTCTCCCCAACCGCGTAAGTTACCGAGCCCCTGGGCTGTCAATCTCTTTTCTCTTCTCTCTCTGTCACTCCCCTAGTGATCTCACCAGTCTAGTGACTTTATCCTCACTAAAAACCCCCAACCACACCTCTCCAGCCCTGACCTTTCCCTGCCACAGGGTGCCAAGTAACCCCAAACAGCTGGAAATGCTCTAGATGGAGGGGTTTGTTCTCTTGGTACAGTAGGGGTAAAAACCATCTTGAGGCTAGTTGTTTTTTAAAGCTTTCTTTACAGAGAAAGGTGGATACTTGCTGCTTATAAAACAGGCAGCATGTTTGGCAAAAGTCACAAAAACATGAGGAATAAGGCAATACTCTACAGAGAACTGGTTCTGTGTCAGGCATATCCATTCATGCATGTATTCGATCATTCTGTGCACAGGAACAATAGCCCACAAACCTGAAGGAAACACCCCCTTGGGAAGAGGCCAGGAGACCTTGTCCTTGGGGTACTTCTGACTCATCACTACAAGGAGGAAAGACGAGGACGCCTATCGACCAATATGTCATGTTTGCCAAATGAGCGAACGAATGAAACAAAGAAGGCATAGTTCTGAGCTGGTTAATGAACCCCATTAAAAGGCAATAATAAATATTCAGCAATTATATTTTGAGGACCAACCATATGCATGAATCATGGTAGGTTTCTGCATGGTATACAAAGCTAAGGTCACAGCCTTCCCCCAGCTACTTGTCATATGGGTAGAAGAGGCCTAAGTGCTCCAGGACAAGCGGGCCAGGCTGTCTCACTCTGAGAAGCCAGAGCTGGCCCTCATCATGAGCTGCTGTCCCCCATCATGAGCCGCTGTCCCCATTCTGCGAGGTCTTTCATGACCAGTGGCCCTCTGATCTCACAGGTCTATTTGTCCCCATTTGTCTCTACTTGTCTGAATATGTATGTTTTCCCCTTTCCATTTGCAGCCTTTGATAAGCAAGTTTGTAAACAAGCAGGGAGCAAAGAGTCTCATCTGGAAATTCTCAGAAGGTCTTTTTGGAAAAGAGTTTGTCGCTCTGCACTGCTCTCCCAGGCCAGAGGAAGACAGGCAGAGACACAGAAGAGAGACCACACTCCTGAGAGCATTACCTCGGATTTGAGAACACCGCAATAAAGCGTCAAAGCTATCCCCTTTGGGGAGGCTTCAGAAACATGGAGTTCCACCGGGATTTCAGCTGACAGACCTCCTAATGCCCTCTTGCCTCCCAGGCCACACGACACACAGAGATGAAGAACACCCCGTATGTGGAGGCACACGTTCCCCCACCACCCCCGCCTCAGTGAAGAGCGTGGCTGCACCATCAACAGCAGCAGGTACTGACTGGGGTCTGTTCTCCCACCTCTGACCTGGGGGCTGATCCGGAAATCCCCAGAGAGGCCCAGGCCCTCCTTGCCTCCTGCTTCCTGTGTTGAGATCTCATCAAAATGAAAGACTGGAAAGGCCTTTTCATGGAGGCACTGGCAAAACTTGCCTTTATATTTTTATAATCTCTATACTTCCTCATCCTTTTATAAGCAGAAAACTAAGCAGGAAAAAGCCCATGATAGTTTTATCTGCTCTCCTATTCAACAATGGGGTCATGCCTTCCCAGCTCCCTCACTCCTGTTTTGGAAATGGACACTAGAAATTTTTCCTGTTCGTGACTGAGGCTGCGGTCTGTTTCCAATTACCTTGTTGGAGGTTGCATGGTTACATCCCTTTTCTAGTGGAAGGAAAACAAGCTAATGCATTCCCACTCCAATCCGGCATTGGTCCCTCCAAGAGCAGCTGACATCCATTCCAGCCTGAGGTGGGTTCCCCCAGAGAGTGACTGAGGATAGAATGGGACCAGAGATAGGAAGCAAGCTAAAGAGGTATTCACAGGGTTATGAGCCTTCTTACAGGTGGGGAGCAGGCTGTCTGACACACCAGGAGAAGGGCACTCCAAGGCCAGGTCCTGGGCAGCTGAAGAACAGGGTAAGCCAGAGGGGCAAAACCTAGGAGTCATCCCGAAGTAGCAGACTGACCGAAGGATGAGTGAAATCTTTAGCAGGATGAAAACCCACCTGGAGGCTTGCTAAAATGCAGATTTCTGGGCTCAACCCCAGAGATTCCACTGGTCTAGGGTGGGGACCAGGCAGGAACATGCCTTTCTCCAGTTTCTCAATTAGTTCTAGTAGAGATTACCATTTGAGAAACACTGATGAAGAGTGACTGTGGTCAGACTGCAAACATTGGCAAAGGAAATTATGTGGAGAATATGTACTTACTCGAAGTCCTGAAGATAAATCCAAAGTCAGAGGCTGAAGGGATGGAGAGGAACGCATTCCCAGTTCAGAGGTCAGGCCTAGAGGCCCAAAGAAAGCACAGGTCCAAAGGTCTAAGGCAATCACTGGTGAACAAGCCTCAGAGGAGCTTCTGGGAGCCAGTGGTATGGCAGGTGGCACATAGCAGGTAAACCCTGCATGCACAGCATTCAAGGCACATCCTAGAAAGTAAGGCAAGTCCTAAGCAAGTGGCCTGGCTCCTCCACATCCAGAATTTCTCCACAGTTCTTTATAAGTGTGGGTACTGTGGTTGGGGGGTGGGGGGCGGGCGGCAAGTAACTTCACTCAGCAAAAATAAGCGCAGGGAACCACAGGCTGTTGTAATGAAGCCACNTCCACAGTTCTTTATAAGTGTGGGTACTGTGGTTGGGGGGTGGGGGGCGGGCGGCAAGTAACTTCACTCAGCAAAAATAAGCGCAGGGAACCACAGGCTGTTGTAATGAAGCCACAGTTCAACTGTTCTGGTATCTGTTATTTGAGCCCATGCTAGGTTCTGCTAGAGATTCTAAAGAAGATAACCTAACTCCATTGCCACCATTAGGGAACACAGCTAACACATAAAGCACTTTAGAAAGAGCTGGCTGCTTAAGTGGGCCACAGTATTAGATACAATTGAAGTCACTGACCACAACCTAGAGTCCAAAGGGCAAAGGGGGTCCATTGCACCCAGGAAGAAGTTCCCAGATCAAGCAGAGGGTCAGGACGAAGCAATTGAAGTCATAATCCTGTCTGCTGGGCCCCTTTTTCCAATAGGCCTGACTCTGTTTTATACAGTCCAGGTTACATGAAATTAGACCTCAGAGCATCAGTTCTTACCTGCTTGCACCTTTGGGGACCTACATTTGACTTCTAGTCCTAATCCTTTTGACAGTTCATCTTCACTGTGAGGTCTTGCCATACCCGTGAACCTGACATTAGGTATCACTCCAGTTTTGACTTTTGCTGTCCTTTCTCCTCATGCTCAACACAATGACTTGCAAAGTCCCTCTAGCCATTCTGCTACTGACCATCCTAGTTATAAATTTGTACACTGACCCAACCCAGCCCCAGATCCTTGCATGCTTTTTCACTGGCATAGGCTACAGTAGCTCCACAGGCAACATTACCTCTACAGAGTTTTTCCCACTTCAGCAGAGAATTTACACACTCATGAAACAAGAGAACAAGTGGGCTGAGTATGTAGGGACAAAGGAGAGATGGAAGATAAGAAGCAATAGCCAGAGAGGAGAGTCCACATTTTGAGATGAGTGACAACATTTTCTCCTTCAATTAGAAAATTTCCTAACCTCAGCCACTCAGTTGAGAAGGGAGAGATCAATTTTTTCCAGAGTCAAATAAAGGTAATGTTTGCCTTGAAGCACCAGCCAACCCTAATCTTCTCCATCTTGCTGGAACCCACATGGAAAGGTGGAATCAGAAGCACAACTGAGATATAAAAGGAAATCTGATAAAGTTGTTCATTAATAGAAGAACTTCAGTTCTCTGGCCTGATCTCAGCCAAAGCTGGGCTGTAGGAATCTTGTTCTTGCTGAGTTTCATCTGCAGCCTCAAAACCTTTGGGAATTTAGAATCAATGAGGTCTAAATATATCAACTGGCAGTCACTGGGCATGGTCCAGTCCATGGAGGTTTAGGGATTTGTAGCCTAGAACTGTATCTTGATCAGATAGGATGCAGTAGTTAGGCAAATAAGGGTAGGTGAGGATTATCTGTTTTACCCACTCTAAAACTAGAAAAGACATTCTTCCCTTCCCCAAGAACTTCTCATTGGTAAAGATTTGCAGAGAGTGCTGGTTTGGGGTCCTCCATTGTTTCCTTCACTTTTCATAATGAATCAGCTATAGCAGGGCCCCTCCTCACTCAATATCAGCAAAGCTCTTGGGAGAAAACTCATAGGTCTATGGCTCTGCATCCTTTACATGATTATTACAGGTCCCTGGAGACATTTTTCAGGGCTTGCTGAGGATTTGGGCTGATTCCACTGCATTCCAGCTAAGGCTTAACTGAAAATCTTATGAGAATAGAAAGCCCTCTAAACAGGAGAGAACCAACATCCTCATTCTAAAATGGAATGGCCTTTTCTGGTCAAATAGTCTCTGATATGTCTTTTGTGAACAAGACATGTTACTTCTCCCAGAAAATATTGATTCAAAGTGTTGCTCGGGTAAAAAGAATTGTAGAGTAAAGCTGGCCTTCAGATTTCCTAATTTTTGTGTCCCGTCAACAATTTGAGGGAACCAAATACCTCCTCTTCCCAAAGAGAATAGAGTCTGCCATGCTGGTAAACTAGGTGTGATACAATCTCAGAAACAGGAGAAATGTGCCTTGTCTTGGGTTAAGGGCAACAGGGTCAAATATAAAGGAAAAGAAAGAAAGATGCTGCATTGTTGAGCTGAGTAGCCACCCAAATATCCCAGAGAATGAACTTTCACTTTCTCAACAGAAAGGCAACCGCAAGCGTCTTGGCAGCTCATGGAGAAAGTTCCTTCATGAATGTGTGACCTTTACAGCACTGCATCTTCACATAGAATTAACACAGGGCCTGAAAGATGTGTGTCTTTTCCTGTTTTGTTTTAACGGCAGACCCGGAACACAGGGTACAGTTTTGCTTCAGTCTTGAGAGCTGTCCTCGCCTTGCCCTCCACGGCCTGCAGCCAGTTCAGTATTTTTGGCCAGACAGAAGCATTCTCCAGTCCCAAGAATGCCCAAGAACCAACAGAGTTAGGTGGTTCCTAAGCTTATTTCCTGTGTTCAGATTCTGGAATAGAGTTCCAGTCTGGCCTTGCTACAGACACTGGAAGGTAGAAAAGGTGAGAAATTCTCTAAAATGCTTCCAAGTTTTCTATTTACTGGATAGACAACAAACCAATAACTGTTTGGAGGAGCCAGCCTGCTGGCAGCGATTTTCCAAGAATTTCCAAATAGCTGTGCATGCCCTAAGGGAGGGAGGTACCAGGAATGGAGTAAGAAGGGAGGAAGGTTTTAAAAAAAATGATTTATTGATGCCCTTGGCTATTTAAGGTTAGAGTGGAAGGCACAGCTAAAATGTAGCTTGCTACTGCAGAAGGGAAATTAGTGAAGAGTGTACCCTTGGAGTTACAAAGGATGCTAATTGCACAGATGAAAAAGAAAACTTTACTTTCCTGGTGATACATGGTTGACCTGATACACAATCTCTGTGAAAAACTAACGTCCTTCTCTTACTTGAAGAAAATACAAGGGTCTCCATCTGGCAAGGTGACATGGTGTCCCTCAGGATCTAGGCACATCTCTTTAGTTCTGGCTACCAGAAAGTCACATTGAAAGTGTCCAGGAAACCGCTAGGCCTGCAAGGAGAGGAGAAAGACCATACTCCAAAGGGGCCACAGGTCCCAAACAACATGCAACAAGGGGAGTGGAAGATAAGTGTGAATAAGAGAGAGAGATCATTGCTATGAAAGCACTCTCTTTCATGAGCACCCACACAGATGCTATTAACATTCTGCTGGGATGGCTCTTGGAAATTAGAAAAAAGCAATGGTTCACATGTGTGCATGCCAAGTTGCTTCAGTCATGTCTGACTCTTTGCAACCCTATGGACTCTAGCCCACCAGGCTCCTCTGTCCATGGGATTCTCCAGGCAAGAATACCGGAGTGGGTTGCCATGCCTTCCTCCAGGGGATCTTCCCAACCCAGGGATCAAACCCCCATCTCTTATGTCTCCTACACTGGCAGGCAGGGTCTTTACCACTAGTACCACCTAGGANCCACCAGGCTCCTCTGTCCATGGGATTCTCCAGGCAAGAATACCGGAGTGGGTTGCCATGCCTTCCTCCAGGGGATCTTCCCAACCCAGGGATCAAACCCCCATCTCTTATGTCTCCTACACTGGCAGGCAGGGTCTTTACCACTAGTACCACCTAGGAAACATGGTTCACAGTAAGTAAAACTAGAAAGCCAGACCATCAGGATATACTATGGAAGAAGAAATCAAGGCTCAAAGGGGTAGACAAGAGGTGGGGCGGACAGTGAAAGCTGGAAAGTACCAGCAGATTATATACTGCAGGAGGCAAGCTAGGATCACACTGCATCCGCCAGTGATGAGGGATGTGCTGGGAGGAACAGCAGTAGCAAGAAGAACCTCAGCGGTGCTATTCTCTAGGCTGCACCATATCAGTGCTATTACAGGGCTGGGCTCCCAGACACCAGTGGAGATCAAAGGAAATGATAAACACAATTGAGGCTAAGTGACCGCACTTAAGTGTCAGAAACAAGATGAATGCAATAATTGTACTGAGCAGGAAAACTGGAGTGGGAGCCAGGGACATCAGACATGCAGGGAGCAATGGAATGGCTAATAGAACATAGCATCCCTAAGAGCAAGAAAGATGGGCTGTCAACGAGAGTGTTTCTCAATCCAAGACTGAAAGATCAGGAGGCTAAGGGCAATCCCCCAATAAAAAGTCGTGATCCCTTGCCCAGTTTCCAGAACTAAACCAGTTATCAGATCTCTCACCTTCTGACTGAAGGAGAGGCCAAAGTACTCAGAAGCAGCAAGCCTGCAGTGGCTCAGCAGGTGTGTAAGGCAGTGATGGCCTTAGTCCTCTCCAAAGGGTCCATGGCTATTTATTCCAGTAATCATAAACTGAGCAAAAGGAAATGTCCCAGTCCTTTGAAGACTGGTGGATACAGAGCCATTCACCTCTGGTGCGTCACATTTAGCTGCACAGAGGTTCCTGATGTCCAGCTGATGGAGGAGAAAAAATGTCAAATGTTGCTAACAAATGAGTCAGCTTGATGTACAGATGCAAACCAGAAATGGACTTCAGTGTTCTCATTCCCACTCGAGTGACTCTGAGAGAGAGCAGAGAAGGGATTTTCCCCTAGTGAGCTTCCCGTGAGGCACTGAATACTCACTTTGTGAAATACATGCAGACTTACGGTCAGTGGTCAATGACTCGGCTGGTTGGTTAGTGGCCTGAAAGGAGAGAGATTAAAAGATGAGGAACAAGAGGTCTAGGAGAGAGGAGTATGGAACTGGACATTGAATGTGAGNAAAGGGGTAGACAAGAGGTGGGGCGGACAGTGAAAGCTGGAAAGTACCAGCAGATTATATACTGCAGGAGGCAGGCTGGGATCACACTGCATCCGCCAGTGATGAGGGATGTGCTGGGAGGAACAGCAGTAGCAAGAAGAACCTCAGCGGTGCTATTCTCTAGGCTGCACCATATCAGTGCTATTACAGGGCTGGGCTCCCAGACACCAGTGGAGATCAAAGGAAATGATAAACACAATTGAGGCTAAGTGACCGCACTTAAGTGTCAGAAACAAGATGAATGCAATAATTGTACTGAGCAGGAAAACTGGAGTGGGAGCCAGGGACATCAGACATGCAGGGAGCAATGGAATGGCTAATAGAACATAGCATCCCTAAGAGCAAGAAAGATGGGCTGTCAACGAGAGTGTTTCTCAATCCAAGACTGAAAGATCAGGAGGCTAAGGGCAATCCCCCAATAAAAAGTCATGATCCCTTGCCCAGTTTCCAGAACTAAACCAGTTATCAGATCTCTCACCTTCTGACTGAAGGAGAGGCCAAAGTACTCAGAAGCAGCAAGCCTGCAGTGGCTCAGCAGGTGTGTAAGGCAGTGATGGCCTTAGTCCTCTCCAAAGGGTCCATGGCTATTTATTCCAGTAATCATAAACTGAGCAAAAGGAAATGTCCCAGTCCTTTGAAGACTGGTGGATACAGAGCCATTCACCTCTGGTGCGTCACATTTAGCTGCACAGAGGTTCCTGATGTCCAGCTGATGGAGGAGAAAAAATGTCAAATGTTGCTAACAAATGAGTCAGCTTGATGTACAGATGCAAACCAGAAATGGACTTCAGTGTTCTCATTCCCACTCGAGTGACTCTGAGAGAGAGCAGAGAGGGGATTTTCCCCTAGTGAGCTTCCCGTGAGGCACTGAATACTCACTTTGTGAAATACATGCAGACTTACGGTCAGTGGTCAATGACTCGGCTGGTTGGTTAGTGGCCTGAAAGGAGAGAGATTAAAAGATGAGGAACAAGAGGTCTAGGAGAGAGGAGTATGGAACTGGACATTGAATGTGAGGTCTCTGGACCCCATGTTAATGTCCACCAAAGAGCGCTCATCATGAAGAGGCACTTTACAGTCAAGTAGATGGAATAGCTTGGCCAGTTGATGTTGACAGCCTCTCTCATTTGCCACAGCCGTGCTAGTCCTACAGAGATTTGAACAAAGTCACAATGGCAGAGATGGAGGAATCCTGTTTATGAAAAACCCATCTCCTGCTGCTGCTAAGTGACCAGATTCGCAGCAACGAAGATTACTGCCCAGCCCCTGGTACAGAAACATTCTTCAAGAAGATCAACCAGCTACACTGGGGTGCACAATTTACTTTGAACCACTTTCTCTATGGAAGGGCCAACAATTCATTTTGAATGAAATCAGCACATACTCATTTTATGGATTTGCCTTTCTTGCTCATAGAGTCTTGTCTGGCATCACTGTCTAAGGGCTTACCCCATGTTTAGTTCACAAGCACAGAATCCCACATAGTGTCTCATCATACCAAGGAACCTAAAACAAGGGAGAAATAGTATTAAACACAGAACCATGGGCTCCACTATCTTATCTCATACTGTACCACATGGAAGCTCTTGACTTTACAGAGTGAGAGAATAGTCATTTGAAGAAGCTACTGAAGGCAAAAGGATGGCAGAGGATGAGATGGTTAGACAGCATCACAGGCTCAATGGACATGAGTTTAAGCAAATAGGAAGAACTGTAGCCTGGCCCGCTACAGTCCATGGAGTTGCAAAGAATTGGACATGACTTAGCAACTGAACAACAAATTGCTGAAGCATCACATTAAAGGTAATACTTAAGGATACAGTGTCATCCTGCAGAACGCAGTGAACCCCCTAATCAATGTGAATTGTATAGAACTGTGTCCTCTCTATATAGAACACATGATTGGGATAGCAGTAGGGATAATCCCACTTACCATCCCATCCAATGAGTTACCGAGGGAATTTCTCTTTCAACTCCAAAACTCTGGGCTCTGTTCTGGTTCCAAGAACAGAAATACTTCCACCATGATTACTACAAGAATCCATTAAACTTTAAGCTACAGTAACACTTTGGACCTCTTGTAACAAGAGTTCAACAAGCAGAGAAAGGCATCCTCATCATCCTTGCAGGGGCAATTGACTCTGGTCATCAGAAGAAGGTTGGGCTGTTGTCATACACTGGGAAGGAGAGGAGTATATATGGCACCAAGAAAGACCTATGTGGCATGTCTTGCTAACCTGCTAACCAACTGTAATGATAAGTAAAAGCAGTAGTCATGCTTGAGAAAAGAGCACAATGACCAGGGGCTCAGCTCCTTCAGAGATGAGTATCTGGGTCTCCCACACAGTATGTGCCCTGAGCCAGCACAACTGTAGCCAAGGAGGAAGAGAATCAGCAGTGGGTTGTAGAGAAAGGTTTCGATGAACCTCAGGTGTTGCTGAGAACAGCTCTATGGTTAAGAGCTGTAGTTTGACCCATTCAAATTTCTCTTGTACATTTCCCAAGGAAAAGCGGCTAACCAGAATCCTAAAGGCTCTCTTCCCAGATAGGATGAATTTTTTTTAGAAGAAATCAGATGTTTCTTGTGCAGCAAGTGCAAGGGGTAACTTTGATGGATGCTGAATTGCACCACCAGATTCTCCCCTTCAGTTCTGAGGACTCATCCCCCAGCTGCCAAGACTGCTAGCTACCCTCAGCCTGCAATTGAGTCCTTCTCTAGGAATTGTCCTTGGTTAAAGGGAGAGACCTCACCTAAGAATAACCCCACCCACAAGAGTCAACCTGTAACCAATGAGTGGTCAACATAATGGCACAAAGGCTTGGCCCGCTAGCCTCATTCTGAGATGATTCTAAAGGGATCCCCAAGTTCCCGAGCTCCCCAGGATGAGCTGAGGTCATTATCAAAGTACACCACAGGCCCACTGCTTCCTGCATCCTTCATCTTCCTTCTGCTTGCCCTCTCACAAATGTTGAGGGTGCTCAACTAAACTTCCTGCACACAAACCTCTATGTCCTTGAAGCCACATGTGAAACACAATATACATTAAAATCCTAGATGTTTTAGGATGTTAGGATTTCTCATTTTCAGATGTGTATAAGAGACAGCCACAGTATTAGATACAATTGAAGTCACTGACCACAACCTAGAGTCCAAAGGGCAAAGGGGGTCCATTGCACCCAGGAAGAAGTTCCCAGATCAAGCAGAGGGTCAGGACGAAGCAATTGAAGTCATAATCCTGTCTGCTGGGCCCCTTTTTCCAATAGGCCTGACTCTGTTTTATACAGTCCAGGTTACATGAAATTAGACCTCAGAGCATCAGTTCTTACCTGCTTGCACCTTTGGGGACCTACATTTGACTTCTAGTCCTAATCCTTTTGACAGTTCATCTTCACTGTGAGGTCTTGCCATACCCGTGAACCTGACATTAGGTATCACTCCAGTTTTGACTTTTGCTGTCCTTTCTCCTCATGCTCAACACAATGACTTGCAAAGTCCCTCTAGCCATTCTGCTACTGACCATCCTAGTTATAAATTTGTACACTGACCCAACCCAGCCCCAGATCCTTGCATGCTTTTTCACTGGCATAGGCTACAGTAGCTCCACAGGCAACATTACCTCTACAGAGTTTTTCCCACTTCAGCAGAGAATTTACACACTCATGAAACAAGAGAACAAGTGGGCTGAGTATGTAGGGACAAAGGAGAGATGGAAGATAAGAAGCAATAGCCAGAGAGGAGAGTCCACATTTTGAGATGAGTGACAACATTTTCTCCTTCAATTAGAAAATTTCCTAACCTCAGCCACTCAGTTGAGAAGGGAGAGATCAATTTTTTCCAGAGTCAAATAAAGGTAATGTTTGCCTTGAAGCACCAGCCAACCCTAATCTTCTCCATCTTGCTGGAACCCACATGGAAAGGTGGAATCAGAAGCACAACTGAGATATAAAAGGAAATCTGATAAAGTTGTTCATTAATAGAAGAACTTCAGTTCTCTGGCCTGATCTCAGCCAAAGCTGGGCTGTAGGAATCTTGTTCTTGCTGAGTTTCATCTGCAGCCTCAAAACCTTTGGGAATTTAGAATCAATGAGGTCTAAATATATCAACTGGCAGTCACTGGGCATGGTCCAGTCCATGGAGGTTTAGGGATTTGTAGCCTAGAACTGTATCTTGATCAGATAGGATGCAGTAGTTAGGCAAATAAGGGTAGGTGAGGATTATCTGTTTTACCCACTCTAAAACTAGAAAAGACATTCTTCCCTTCCCCAAGAACTTCTCATTGGTAAAGATTTGCAGAGAGTGCTGGTTTGGGGTCCTCCATTGTTTCCTTCACTTTTCATAATGAATCAGCTATAGCAGGGCCCCTCCTCACTCAATATCAGCAAAGCTCTTGGGAGAAAACTCATAGGTCTATGGCTCTGCATCCTTTACATGATTATTACAGGTCCCTGGAGACATTTTTCAGGGCTTGCTGAGGATTTGGGCTGATTCCACTGCATTCCAGCTAAGGCTTAACTGAAAATCTTATGAGAATAGAAAGCCCTCTAAACAGGAGAGAACCAACATCCTCATTCTAAAATGGAATGGCCTTTTCTGGTCAAATAGTCTCTGATATGTCTTTTGTGAACAAGACATGTTACTTCTCCCAGAAAATATTGATTCAAAGTGTTGCTCGGGTAAAAAGAATTGTAGAGTAAAGCTGGCCTTCAGATTTCCTAATTTTTGTGTCCCGTCAACAATTTGAGGGAACCAAATACCTCCTCTTCCCAAAGAGAATAGAGTCTGCCATGCTGGTAAACCAGGTGTGATACAATCTCAGAAACAGGAAAAATGTGCCTTGTCTTGGGTTAAGGGCAACAGGGTCAAATATAAAGGAAAAGAAAGAAAGATGCTGCATTGTTGAGCTGAGTAGCCACCCAAATATCCCAGAGAATGAACTTTCACTTTCTCAACAGAAAGGCAACCGCAAGCGTCTTGGCAGCTCATGGAGAAAGTTCCTTCATGAATGTGTGACCTTTACAGCACTGCATCTTCACATAGAATTAACACAGGGCCTGAAAGATGTGTGTCTTTTCCTGTTTTGTTTTAACGGCAGACCCGGAACACAGGGTACAGTTTTGCTTCAGTCTTGAGAGCTGTCCTCGCCTTGCCCTCCACGGCCTGCAGCCAGTTCAGTATTTTTGGCCAGACAGAAGCATTCTCCAGTCCCAAGAATGCCCAAGAACCAACAGAGTTAGGTGGTTCCTAAGCTTATTTCCTGTGTTCAGATTCTGGAATAGAGTTCCAGTCTGGCCTTGCTACAGACACTGGAAGGTAGAAAAGGTGAGAAATTCTCTAAAATGCTTCCAAGTTTTCTATTTACTGGATAGACAACAAACCAATAACTGTTTGGAGGAGCCAGCCTGCTGGCAGCGATTTTCCAAGAATTTCCAAATAGCTGTGCATGCCCTAAGGGAGGGAGGTACCAGGAATGGAGTAAGAAGGGAGGAAGGTTTTAAAAAAAATGATTTATTGATGCCCTTGGCTATTTAAGGTTAGAGTGGAAGGCACAGCTAAAATGTAGCTTGCTACTGCAGAAGGGAAATTAGTGAAGAGTGTACCCTTGGAGTTACAAAGGATGCTAATTGCACAGATGAAAAAGAAAACTTTACTTTCCTGGTGATACATGGTTGACCTGATACACAATCTCTGTGAAAAACTAACGTCCTTCTCTTACTTGAAGAAAATACAAGGGTCTCCATCTGGCAAGGTGACATGGTGTCCCTCAGGATCTAGGCACATCTCTTTAGTTCTGGCTACCAGAAAGTCACATTGAAAGTGTCCAGGAAACCGCTAGGCCTGCAAGGAGAGGAGAAAGACCATACTCCAAAGGGGCCACAGGTCCCAAACAACATGCAACAAGGGGAGTGGAAGATAAGTGTGAATAAGAGAGAGAGATCATTGCTATGAAAGCACTCTCTTTCATGAGCACCCACACAGATGCTATTAACATTCTGCTGGGATGGCTCTTGGAAATTAGAAAAAAGCAATGGTTCACATGTGTGCATGCCAAGTTGCTTCAGTCATGTCTGACTCTTTGCAACCCTATGGACTCTAGCCCACCAGGCTCCTCTGTCCATGGGATTCTCCAGGCAAGAATACCGGAGTGGGTTGCCATGCCTTCCTCCAGGGGATCTTCCCAACCCAGGGATCAAACCCCCATCTCTTATGTCTCCTACACTGGCAGGCAGGGTCTTTACCACTAGTACCACCTAGGAAACATGGTTCACAGTAAGTAAAACTAGAAAGCCAGACCATCAGGATATACTATGGAAGAAGAAATCAAGGCTCAAAGGGGTAGACAAGAGGTGGGGCGGACAGTGAAAGCTGGAAAGTACCAGCAGATTATATACTGCAGGAGGCAGGCTGGGATCACACTGCATCCGCCAGTGATGAGGGATGTGCTGGGAGGAACAGCAGTAGCAAGAAGAACCTCAGCGGTGCTATTCTCTAGGCTGCACCATATCAGTGCTATTACAGGGCTGGGCTCCCAGACACCAGTGGAGATCAAAGGAAATGATAAACACAATTGAGGCTAAGTGACCGCACTTAAGTGTCAGAAACAAGATGAATGCAATAATTGTACTGAGCAGGAAAACTGGAGTGGGAGCCAGGGACATCAGACATGCAGGGAGCAATGGAATGGCTAATAGAACATAGCATCCCTAAGAGCAAGAAAGATGGGCTGTCAACGAGAGTGTTTCTCAATCCAAGACTGAAAGATCAGGAGGCTAAGGGCAATCCCCCAATAAAAAGTCATGATCCCTTGCCCAGTTTCCAGAACTAAACCAGTTATCAGATCTCTCACCTTCTGACTGAAGGAGAGGCCAAAGTACTCAGAAGCAGCAAGCCTGCAGTGGCTCAGCAGGTGTGTAAGGCAGTGATGGCCTTAGTCCTCTCCAAAGGGTCCATGGCTATTTATTCCAGTAATCATAAACTGAGCAAAAGGAAATGTCCCAGTCCTTTGAAGACTGGTGGATACAGAGCCATTCACCTCTGGTGCGTCACATTTAGCTGCACAGAGGTTCCTGATGTCCAGCTGATGGAGGAGAAAAAATGTCAAATGTTGCTAACAAATGAGTCAGCTTGATGTACAGATGCAAACCAGAAATGGACTTCAGTGTTCTCATTCCCACTCGAGTGACTCTGAGAGAGAGCAGAGAGGGGATTTTCCCCTAGTGAGCTTCCCGTGAGGCACTGAATACTCACTTTGTGAAATACATGCAGACTTACGGTCAGTGGTCAATGACTCGGCTGGTTGGTTAGTGGCCTGAAAGGAGAGAGATTAAAAGATGAGGAACAAGAGGTCTAGGAGAGAGGAGTATGGAACTGGACATTGAATGTGAGGTCTCTGGACCCCATGTTAATGTCCACCAAAGAGCGCTCATCATGAAGAGGCACTTTACAGTCAAGTAGATGGAATAGCTTGGCCAGTTGATGTTGACAGCCTCTCTCATTTGCCACAGCCGTGCTAGTCCTACAGAGATTTGAACAAAGTCACAATGGCAGAGATGGAGGAATCCTGTTTATGAAAAACCCATCTCCTGCTGCTGCTAAGTGACCAGATTCGCAGCAACGAAGATTACTGCCCAGCCCCTGGTACAGAAACATTCTTCAAGAAGATCAACCAGCTACACTGGGGTGCACAATTTACTTTGAACCACTTTCTCTATGGAAGGGCCAACAATTCATTTTGAATGAAATCAGCACATACTCATTTTATGGATTTGCCTTTCTTGCTCATAGAGTCTTGTCTGGCATCACTGTCTAAGGGCTTACCCCATGTTTAGTTCACAAGCACAGAATCCCACATAGTGTCTCATCATACCAAGGAACCTAAAACAAGGGAGAAATAGTATTAAACACAGAACCATGGGCTCCACTATCTTATCTCATACTGTACCACATGGAAGCTCTTGACTTTACAGAGTGAGAGAATAGTCATTTGAAGAAGCTACTGAAGGCAAAAGGATGGCAGAGGATGAGATGGTTAGACAGCATCACAGGCTCAATGGACATGAGTTTAAGCAAATAGGAAGAACTGTAGCCTGGCCCGCTACAGTCCATGGAGTTGCAAAGAATTGGACATGACTTAGCAACTGAACAACAAATTGCTGAAGCATCACATTAAAGGTAATACTTAAGGATACAGTGTCATCCTGCAGAACGCAGTGAACCCCCTAATCAATGTGAATTGTATAGAACTGTGTCCTCTCTATATAGAACACATGATTGGGATAGCAGTAGGGATAATCCCACTTACCATCCCATCCAATGAGTTACCGAGGGAATTTCTCTTTCAACTCCAAAACTCTGGGCTCTGTTCTGGTTCCAAGAACAGAAATACTTCCACCATGATCACTACAAGAATCCATTAAACTTTAAGCTACAGTAACACTTTGGACCTCTTGTAACAAGAGTTCAACAAGCAGAGAAAGGCATCCTCATCATCCTTGCAGGGGCAATTGACTCTGGTCATCAGAAGAAGGTTGGGCTGTTGTCATACACTGGGAAGGAGAGGAGTATATATGGCACCAAGAAAGACCTATGTGGCATGTCTTGCTAACCTGCTAACCAACTGTAATGATAAGTAAAAGCAGTAGTCATGCTTGAGAAAAGAGCACAATGACCAGGGGCTCAGCTCCTTCAGAGATGAGTATCTGGGTCTCCCACACAGTATGTGCCCTGAGCCAGCACAACTGTAGCCAAGGAGGAAGAGAATCAGCAGTGGGTTGTAGAGAAAGGTTTCGATGAACCTCAGGTGTTGCTGAGAACAGCTCTATGGTTAAGAGCTGTAGTTTGACCCATTCAAATTTCTCTTGTACATTTCCCAAGGAAAAGCGGCTAACCAGAATCCTAAAGGCTCTCTTCCCAGATAGGATGAATTTTTTTTAGAAGAAATCAGATGTTTCTTGTGCAGCAAGTGCAAGGGGTAACTTTGATGGATGCTGAATTGCACCACCAGATTCTCCCCTTCAGTTCTGAGGACTCATCCCCCAGCTGCCAAGACTGCTAGCTACCCTCAGCCTGCAATTGAGTCCTTCTCTAGGAATTGTCCTTGGTTAAAGGGAGAGACCTCACCTAAGAATAACCCCACCCACAAGAGTCAACCTGTAACCAATGAGTGGTCAACATAATGGCACAAAGGCTTGGCCCGCTAGCCTCATTCTGAGATGATTCTAAAGGGATCCCCAAGTTCCCGAGCTCCCCAGGATGAGCTGAGGTCATTATCAAAGTACACCACAGGCCCACTGCTTCCTGCATCCTTCATCTTCCTTCTGCTTGCCCTCTCACAAATGTTGAGGGTGCTCAACTAAACTTCCTGCACACAAACCTCTATGTCCTTGAAGCCACATGTGAAACACAATATACATTAAAATCCTAGATGTTTTAGGATGTTAGGATTTCTCATTTTCACCCACTTTGATGCAATAGTCTCAAGTCTCAAATAGTCTAAGGAAATAACAAGAGATGAAATCAGAATTTGCTGTTGTGACAGTATAATTTTCGAAACTGAGAGGGCAATACAAATAATAATAATATGGAACTCTCTGCAGGCACTATGATGCATATTTTTGAAAAATATATTGCGACATAGGAAAGTGTTCACAAATACATTTAGTAAAAACAGCAGAACACAGAATGATAAAAATATACATGGTTCACAAACATGTTACTTACAGAACTGTCAAGCCCAAAAGAGATTAGATGATCAATTGGTAAATTTGTGAGGAAAAGCCAGGAAAACAGTCAAATTTTCATTTCTTGAGTAGAAATTCTATCTCGTGGTCATACTGATTTTTAGATAAAAGATAGTGAGTTTCCCAGCACTAGATATTTCAAGAATAAAATGACCTCTTGGCGAGCTTGATGTAGATTGGAATCTAATATTGGTTTAAGTTTTAAGGCGCTGTGTGGCCTCTGGAACTCCATTCCACAGCGGGTAAATATCAGAGCTGTGTGGTTTGGGTGTGCTTGTCATTGCTTTCCCTGGGTTTGCTTTGCTCTGCTTGGTTTTTCTGAGTTAACAACTTAACTCTTGAAGACCTCTGATTTCTTTGGCTGTCTTTGACAACTCAGTGAGAAGGAATTCACTTAATAATAGCCACCTCCAAACCCTACAATCTTTTATCACAAGCATTAGATTAAAAGAATTCCAATAAAAGAAACTCACTTCAGTGGATACCACCCAGAATCTCTAGGCAATAGGAAGGAGTAACCTAGCCCTAATACTGAGGAAGGGGTGTGCTCTTTAAATATAAGGCTTTACCTTATAAACTAATTATGATGCCAAGTTATGTTTTGTGGTTAAGTAATCCCCTGTGCATTTTGTCTCACTTTCAACAGAGCTCAGCTTCACCAAAGAAGTTCAGAGACTTGACCCCCTTCCAACGCCAAGCCCCATTTTCTAGGTCTAAATAAAGATTAAACATTCTCATCTTCCCAGGTTTTGACCCCCACTCCCCAAATAGCTCAAACACCTGGAATGAATAATTTGAAGGTTTTAAAGACTGAATGGCAACACACCATCCCTACCACTACTCCACACTCCCGAGACTACAGCCTGTCTGTAGAAGGAGACACTTGAACTCCAAGGAGAGATGAGCCCTGTCTTCGTCTTCTTTGTGCCCAGCCTTCAGTGGGGGGGTGGGGGGAGGGTGGGTCCTGCCCCTGCCCTGCCCTTTCCGACCAAAGGTGCCCTAGCCTGGCCACAGGTGAGGAGTTCCTCAAAGCAGATGGGGGCTGGGATTTTTTGTTCTCAAAAGTCACCAAGGGATGCTGACCACCTCGCCTTCCTTTTCACCTCACTTTTTTCTATCGCATGATTAAAATGCAAGAATGTGCCAAAGGAATTGATTTGAGAACTAAAAGTGACAAAGGGACCCGCAAGTGATTGTGTGTTAAAATAAGAAGGCTAACAGTGGAAAGGAAGAGTGGTACAATGGATTTGAAGGTGAGAGTGTTAGTCGCTCAGCTGTGTCTGACTCTTTGCAACCCCGAGGACTGTAGTCCGTCAGTCTCCTCTGATCGTGGGACTCTCCAAGCAAGAATACAGGAGTGGGTTACCATTCCCATCTCCAGGGGATCTTCCTGACCCAGGGATCGAGCCCAGGTCTCCTGCACTGCAGGTGGATTCTTTACCGTCTGAGCCACCAGGGAAGCCCATAATGGATCTAGTTCCTCTCTATTCTGCCTATAGAACTGGAGATACCTCTTTGATGTAGAACCACTGAAGAAAAGCCCGTGTGGAACTAGAACACTTGTGTTTATTCAACAAATATTTCAAAAGCATTCGCTCTGTGTTGGGCACTATATTAGGTCTATAGACCCCACCTGCATGGAGATCCTATTCCCACAGCTCGGAGATTTTTTAGAAGACTTTCACAGCACCTGGTAGGCCAGACAACACTGTCAGACACAACATTTCTCTGAGCTCATCCATCCCTTAGTCGTTCCCAGAAGTGCTGAGAAAGGGAAGTACCAGCCAGAAACATCCCGGGAGAAGGATTACCTGGGACAACTCAAAAACATCTCCGGAGCTGCAACTGCCTCCCTCTCCTCCTCTGCCAAGCAGGAAGACGAGACTGGAGAGGGCAGATGCTAGCAACTCCAAGGAAGAGCTGCTATTTCAGCTTGAGCAACAGCTCCAGATGCTACTGCCACTCCGGACAAAACTGCAAAGCAGGCCAAGTTGGTCTTGCAACCGCCCCAATTCTTCTTGCCTCATTATCAACCTCCCAGACACTACTTGCACTTACGCTGCTTGAAATCTGCCCCCAATCCTCCAATAAGCCTAGACATGCCATTAGACTACTGTCTGATTAAAAATGCAAATAAGGTTTAACCTCACCAGGGGTGCCTCCACAGCCCCTGGCCAAGACTCCGACCAAGACTGAGACAGGCTGAAGTGGTGTAATGGAAAAAGTATGGGTCTGGGGCCAGAGAAACTTGGTTTCTCCACCCTCGATTCACCACTTACTATTCTGTGACCGCAGGCAAGTTACTTAACCTCTTTCAAGTCTCAGTGTTCTTGGCCATAAAATGTAGATAGTAATGTCTGTCCAAGTACATTTGGGGAAAGATTAAAATACAAATGAGCTCCTCATTTCTTATCCTGTCCTTCCTCATCTTGTAAAGGGAACCTATAAACTCAACAAAAATAAACTAGGCAGTGGCTGAAGCCCTGTGCTAAACAGGGACCCTTGCCTGCAGTTTGCCATCATTGGTTGCCTTGGCTGGAAGGTAAGAGAGGAGTCCTGGGGCAAAGTTCAGTGGCCCAGGGGATCCCATTAACAGGAGCCAGGCCACTGGGCAAAATGGCTGAAAGAAGTCAGTATTATAAACCCCTTAAGAAAGGGCATGAAAAGCAAAGTACATTCTCAATGGCTTCAAAAAATTCTGGGTTCTAAATAATGTGTCCTGGAAATAATGACAATAAGACTGGACTTGGCTTTATTTCTGCAGGTGACATCATTAGGATTTGCACCTTCTTTCCAGGCAATAGCACAGGTCTGGCCTCCATCGCTGCTTCTGACATGAAGTCAAAGCCCTGACCCACTTCCAGCCTGGATGCCCACTGCTTCCCCCCTGCTCAGGTCCATCTCGGCCAGCTCCTCCCTCACCTTCCCAGCCTCCACGTCATTCATCCTGTTCTTCTTTCTACCTAGAAAGCCATCCTTTTCTATCCTTCATCCTCGCCCCCGCACCCACTCACATGGACTCACAACCACGTTCCAGCTCACATGGACCCTCCTCCAGTGATAGAAGGCAGAGTCCAGGATCTGGGTCTGAGGAACAGGGCGTCATCTAGACCCTACAGACCTGGGCCTCACTCTGGAATGTGGATCTCAACCAGGGGCCCTTAAAATTCAATTAAGGAGCTTTAAAAAACATACAGACCCCAGAGTCCACCCCAATCCTACCAACTCAGAAGACCTTGTGAGGAGTGTAGCTGGGCACCTGTATTTTTTAAAAGTTTCCACCCTGGAGTCTCATATGCAGCTCAAAACCTCTGCTCTCAGATAAAGACTTTTCTAAATAAAAGAAGTTGGATACCATGGTATTACTTCAAAGACTCTACAAATAGAGCTGACGGAAAATAACACACAAAAGCAGTGGTTGGACAACCTGAACATTTACAAATCAAAGGGCCCAGGTAATAAGTAGTTTGGGATGTTCAAAAACCTGGGTAAGAAACCAGTGAAAGGTTTCATTATTTCTCTGAGTTTATAGAGGGGTGGAAGGAGTCAAAACTGAAAGGTCTGAACATTTATCCTGAAATTAAGCAGCACTTGTAGGTCTGTAATTAACGAAGTAAGGGCAGTGATGGTTTAAAATATGATTTGTAGATATATCCAGGGCAGTGGCATTCTCAAGAAATAACAAAAAAAACTTGCTTAAGGACAAATAATGCAAAACAACATGATATCTTGGGTTTTTTTGTTGTTGTTGTTGTTGTTTGTTTTAGAAAGGGTAACCATAAGATAGGAGAAAAGAAACACAGCAGATGTTGTATTTTTGGACTCAAGTTGCAGTATTTCATACAGCAACTCATGAAATTTTAATTGCTAACATGGTTCAGTTGGCAGGGAAAGCAAGTCACATGGCTTGAATATGAACAAAAGATTATGAAATAAGGTTTAACCTCACCAGGGGTGCCTCCACAGCCCCTGGCCAAGACTCCGACCAAGACTGAGACAGGCTGAAGTGGTGTAATGGAAAAAGTATGGGTCTGGGGCCAGAGAAACTTGGTTTCTCCACCCTCGATTCACCACTTACTATTCTGTGACCGCAGGCAAGTTACTTAACCTCTTTCAAGTCTCAGTGTTCTTGGCCATAAAATGTAGATAGTAATGTCTGTCCAAGTACATTTGGGGAAAGATTAAAATACAAATGAGCTCCTCATTTCTTATCCTGTCCTTCCTCATCTTGTAAAGGGAACCTATAAACTCAACAAAAATAAACTAGGCAGTGGCTGAAGCCCTGTGCTAAACAGGGACCCTTGCCTGCAGTTTGCCATCATTGGTTGCCTTGGCTGGAAGGTAAGAGAGGAGTCCTGGGGCAAAGTTCAGTGGCCCAGGGGATCCCATTAACAGGAGCCAGGCCACTGGGCAAAATGGCTGAAAGAAGTCAGTATTATAAACCCCTTAAGAAAGGGCATGAAAAGCAAAGTACATTCTCAATGGCTTCAAAAAATTCTGGGTTCTAAATAATGTGTCCTGGAAATAATGACAATAAGACTGGACTTGGCTTTATTTCTGCAGGTGACATCATTAGGATTTGCACCTTCTTTCCAGGCAATAGCACAGGTCTGGCCTCCATCGCTGCTTCTGACATGAAGTCAAAGCCCTGACCCACTTCCAGCCTGGATGCCCACTGCTTCCCCCCTGCTCAGGTCCATCTCGGCCAGCTCCTCCCTCACCTTCCCAGCCTCCACGTCATTCATCCTGTTCTTCTTTCTACCTAGAAAGCCATCCTTTTCTATCCTTCATCCTCGCCCCCGCACCCACTCACATGGACTCACAACCACGTTCCAGCTCACATGGACCCTCCTCCAGTGATAGAAGGCAGAGTCCAGGATCTGGGTCTGAGGAACAGGGCGACATCTAGACCCTACAGACCTGGGCCTCACTCTGGAATGTGGATCTCAACCAGGGGCCCTTAAAATTCAATTAAGGAGCTTTAAAAAACATACAGACCCCAGAGTCCACCCCAATCCTACCAACTCAGAAGACCTTGTGAGGAGTGTAGCTGGGCACCTGTATTTTTTAAAAGTTTCCACCCTGGAGTCTCATATGCAGCTCAAAACCTCTGCTCTCAGATAAAGACTTTTCTAAATAAAAGAAGTTGGATACCATGGTATTACTTCAAAGACTCTACAAATAGAGCTGACGGAAAATAACACACAAAAGCAGTGGTTGGACAACCTGAACATTTACAAATCAAAGGGCCCAGGTAATAAGTAGTTTGGGATGTTCAAAAACCTGGGTAAGAAACCAGTGAAAGGTTTCATTATTTCTCTGAGTTTATAGAGGGGTGGAAGGAGTCAAAACTGAAAGGTCTGAACATTTATCCTGAAATTAAGCAGCACTTGTAGGTCTGTAATTAACGAAGTAAGGGCAGTGATGGTTTAAAATATGATTTGTAGATATATCCAGGGCAGTGGCATTCTCAAGAAATAACAAAAAAAACTTGCTTAAGGACAAATAATGCAAAACAACATGATATCTTGGGTTTTTTTGTTGTTGTTGTTGTTGTTTGTTTTAGAAAGGGTAACCATAAGATAGGAGAAAAGAAACACAGCAGATGTTGTATTTTTGGACTCAAGTTGCAGTATTTCATACAGCAACTCATGAAATTTTAATTGCTAACATGGTTCAGTTGGCAGGGAAAGCAAGTCACATGGCTTGAATATGAACAAAAGATTATGAAGGAAAGGTGAATTTGTCAGACAAGTCTTCAGTAAGAGGTGCTCAGCAGGGTGTCCCAAGGTCAGTGCTTGCTCACTTTAGATTTCCTTGTGCATTTTAATCAGCAGTGTGGGAGAGACAACAAGAGACCCCTGAAAGTGATCTGAAGAAAACTTGCAAAGGGGATGTTGCCAAACCCTAGGAAGAAGTCCAAATTGAGATAAGCCCACGAGATTTAACCTATGGACGAAACAACTGAGGGCTGAGATTATAAAGAGGCAAACAAGCTCATTGGAGGGACTCTAATCAGAGCTCCTTATACTACAGAAGCAAAAGGACCCATATCACAAAAAGGTTTCAACTAATGGAGTAGGAGTGGACACCACCATGAGGAGGTCAGACTGTACTGGACCCAGTAAACCTGCCCCACCCACCTCATCCTACTCAGCCTACCTAGCAATATCAGCCAGACATGAGCAGAGGCAAAGGCTGTCAGTATATTGATGACCAGCATATTGATGGCTTCTGTCTAGAAAAATAAAATGTTTAAAGAAATGTCTGTTAGACATTATTAGGCACTAGCACACAGATCCTTTCACTGTGGCCCAGCCAACAAGCAAGGCTCTCCATAACATAGATATTTATGATTTCCACTAATCCCCATGCCCCTCTGGCTCACTGCTCAGCCAGGGAAGGCAAAGATCCCCTTCTCCTGGGAGTCCCCCTACTCCTTGGGAATGTTTCCTGCAGAATTCTGTTGTTCCGACTTTTAGTGAGTCAGTCTCAGGCCCAGAGGGTCCAGTGTCAGGCAGAAGGGTTTGTAAAGGTGAAATAAAGTAGTCAGGCATTTAAAAGGACATGGAGAGAAATGCAGGCTCCCTTGAGAAGGGCAGGCTTAGATCAGTTAAGAGCACAGATGCAGCAGCTGCAGTATCTGGGTGTAAGTCCTGAATTTAAACAGCTCTCGCTGCCCTAGGCTCTTAAAATGAGTGCAAGTGAGCATTCAGAGTGAAGCACTCAGAAATGCTTGATGATGCTAGAAAAACAAATGGAGCAGAGATAAAGATTCCAAGAAGGCTCAAAAGGCACTCTCAATATCCCTAGATGGAGAGGTCTCATATACTTAATTCTCTTGCTTACTTCTCCAGGGACTATTTCTCATTTCTCCTGTCTTGTGTAGACTAATATACCTCTGACATTGTTCCTGCAGCTCTTTATCCCAGGAAGATAGAGAATAACAAACAAGCAAAGTATGCAGTGAAGTCGCATGGCTGCCAGAGGTGGGCCTTTTGGGGCAGACAGTAAGGAAGGGTTTATGGGTGAGGATGAAGGAAAAATACTCATGAATAAGATTCCAGAAGGGCCAGTCAATATTTCTGAAATTAACAGATGCTTCTTGCTGACTTTAGATACATCTTGTTTTGGACCTTCTAGACAAACTGTGAAGCTGGTTGAAAAATTAAATCTGAACTCAGGGTGCCTGAACATAAGCAAAAAACAGATGAGCAAGTGCACCGTTGATCCCGCTTCCCATCACATCTCACCATCAATCAAACATCCTCTGCCGTGACAATTGTCACTGTTGCTGTTGCCAAAATACAAAGTGGATGTGACTCAACACCACTTCTGCCACAAAGGAAAGAGGCCTGGATGAGGGCCTTGCTTACTCAGTGGGGTGGGGTCCACATGCAAGGGCTTCTTAGCACACAGACTCCAACAGGAAAAGAGGAAAGGCAGGGAACCCTTCAGTGATAATATAAACTGTTGTACTTCAGCTACTGGCCCCAAAGGCAGCTTTGGATGCCATCCTCAGATCTCTTGAGATTTTCCAGTATCTAGAACATAGGAGGTTCTCAAATCATATCTAAAAATGAAAGAATGCATGCAAGGTGATGGCTGGGTCACTGTAACCCCCTCCTGGAGAAGACAGGGGAAAAGCCCTTTGCTAAACAAGGCATAGAATGATGAGAGGCATCCTGCTTGGTAAAAAGAGAACTAGACTTGGCATTGAGCCTCCAGACCAGATTTCCCAGGGGTCTGGTTAAAAATGTAGATCCTAGAGCTCCCCTCCCCAGGAACTGGGATTCTGGGGCTGGGTCCAGGAGTTTGCCATTTTTAAAAGTTCTGTAGGTGATTTCAATTCAGGTAGCCTGTGGTTCATAGTTTAAGGAAAAATCCCTCTAGGTCCCACTAAACTTGAGCCTTCAGAGAGGATCAGAGTGCTGGCTACTTTTTGCCCTGGGGGAATCCTACAGTCTCTGCAAAATTAGTGGATGTCACAACCTCCAAGCCCTAAATGCAGAAAGAAACATACTACAGGGGGCAGCGTGGAAACCCACTCACCAGCAAACAAGCCTCAGATCAGCTACGAGAGGAGTTTCTGGTTCAGCTGAGAGATAAGAACAGAAAGTGAAAATTGCTCGGTCTTGTCCAACTCTTTGCGACCCCATGGACTAAAGTCCATGGGATTCTCCAGGCCAGAATACTGGAGTGGGTAGCCTTTCCCTTCTCCAGGGGAATCTTCCCAACCCAGGGATCAAACCCAGGTCTACCATGTTGCAGGTAGATTCTTTGCCAACTGAGCTATGAGGGAAACCCATAAGAACAGAAGAATAACATTATCTGAACCACANGAATACTGGAGTGGGTAGCCTTTCCCTTCTCCAGGGGAATCTTCCCAACCCAGGGATCAAACCCAGGTCTACCATGTTGCAGGTAGATTCTTTGCCAACTGAGCTATGAGGGAAACCCATAAGAACAGAAGAATAACATTATCTGAACCACAGCCCCTGCCCCACTGAAATTCTTGTCACATGAAGTAAGAGCCTTCTGCATAAAAGCCTGTGTCCCTCGAAGAGAAAGGTCCTGGAAGATGTAGGGGGTTTTATGGCTCAGTTTTATTAAGAGGACAGAGTCAATCTCCCTACTATAAAGTATAGGTAAATTGAGAGCTAAGTATCCCTCAAAACATCATAAAAATTAAATTTCATGTTTTTGCTGGCTAAATTCTAATGGTTGAGTTTTAGGAAGAACAATTTGACAGAGAAAGAGAAGGGGCTTTGAAATTGAGAGATGTTCCATTGAAAAGCCAACTAATTTTGGGAGGGGTGTGTCTTTGAAGGATCAAATCTGAGACACATACCCAGAGTTCAGGCAGCAGCCCCTCCCTGGATCAGGAGTTCAATGTCTCAATGTGTGCTTGTGAGAGAAACCAAACAGGACTAAGGGGAAACTGGTGAGTTGAGCTCCTAGCCTTTCTCCGTGGAAGTGAAATACAATCTGCTTGTTGGATCCAGGTGAAGGGACCAGAGACAATGCCCAGCCCTCACCTGGAAACTGCTGGAATGTAACCTGTCAGCATGGGCTCTCCTCTCTGCAGCTACCTGATGCTCTACCTGCCTCCAAACCAAGAGTCTTTCAGTTTGTTCTACTAGCATTTGTTGAGTGCCTAGTGCATACTCTAGGAAGGGCAGGAAACGATCCATACGCCTAGCATGTGTATACAGTGTCCAATCTCATACTGGAGACAAGAAGACACCTTTAAAGTCCCCTGTGGAATTTTAAAGAAAAATAAAGGAACAGAAATTCAAAGTACAGGAGCTGAAAGCACCAGCTACTCACCAATGGGTTGTACCCCAAAAGTTTTTTAAATTCATTGTTGAGAGGTCCAAACATATTTGTTCAAAGGACAGGGGCCCAGTCTGAACTAAAGAATTCATAATACAGCTAAAACCACGCTTTATTATGCAATAAAAACAGGGGAAATGCTTCTGTTCCATTATTATAAATAATCACAAAATAATTTAAAATAAATACTAATTTTAAAAACTAAAAAGCATTTAAACAAAAAAATTTAAGAGTTTTCTTTAGTGAGGATAGCCCCAGGAAATAAAGTTTAATTTGAATTTTATAAAAAGGAGAAGGTATGAAAGTATAAGGAAAACCAGACTCAGGGGACGTTAGATTCTTATCTCACATTACTATTTTTTAATGACATTTTCTGTTTATAAAAATAGTACATGTTTATCATAGAAATTTTGAAAAATACATTAATATTAAAAGCAAAAAATATAAATTATGCATGGCCAACAGGATATAACTATTATTGCTGTCTCTTATACACATCTAGATGTGTATAAGAGACAGGGGGGATGACAGAGGATGAGATGGTTGGATGGCATCACCGACTCAATGGACATGAGTTTGAGTAAACTCTGGGAGTTGGTGATGGACAGGAATCATAGAAATTTTGAAAAATACATTAATATTAAAAGCAAAAAATATAAATTATGCATGGCCAACAGGATATAACTATTATTGACATCCTAATGTATCTCTGTACAGGTGTTTTGTTCCAAATATATAAGCATATATTTTTAATTGCAAAATAGAAATATTTTTGTCATCTGCTTTTTCACTTTTTACTATAAAATCATCCATCTTATTACAATACCATCAACACTGTATGTTATCTTTCTTCTTAATCCTTGCCAAATTGATAAACTAAAACTCAAGCCTCATCTTGATTTCTATTTATTCTGTCACTAGTGAGACTGGTCTTTGATTTTTTCCTTTGATTAAATGGTCATTTCTATTATTTTATATGTAAATTATCTTTTGTGTCTTGTGTCTACTTTTCTGCTAGATTATGCATAGTTTTGAGTTGAAAAGATTATGAATATAGATTAATATCTCCTTGGTCATATATACATTACAAATATTTTCATTTAATTTTTACTTAATTCATAGCATCATTTAACACAAATAATCTTTTATTTGTATATAGTCAAATCTAAAACATGTCTTCCTCTTCAGATGGCATATTACTGAATTTTTATCTTTTGAAAAGATGATGCATGTACATGATTACAAGACCAAATCTGTAGATATAGATATCCCAGAGAGGTCTTGCCTCTATCCCCACCTTCCTCATCCAATCATACTGTCTTGTCCTAGTGCTTTTTCTTGCAAACTTTAAAACATTTATTGATCCTTCTGAATTTGTACTGAGGATTGCATTTTGAAAAGGACTGTTTTTTCCCCTAAATTTTCTAATTGTCAATGGTTGATAGAAAAGAAAAACTGCTGACCCCTGAACATTTAGTTTTAACACATTCATCTTGTTGAACCAATATTTTTCCAGTTGATTGTCTTGGGTTTTTAGATTGACACATAATCTTTCCTATTTGTACTGATCATTTAATCCTCTACTTTGAAGTAATATATTCTTATTCTGTTTTATTCTAAGTAAGCCACCAGTTTTCTTTGTGATGTAATTGTACTACTTAGGCTTTATAATCATATGAATCTTTTCCAGCTCTTAAAGTGAATGAGCAATGCAACATCTGGGGTTGCTGTCATCATTTATATTAACTAGGATGGGCTGAGTTTTATGGCTTTAGAAAACAACCATAAAATCTTAAAATCGTGGAACAATGAAGACTTAAGTTCTCTTAGGCTCTAAGTTTTTTTGTCTCAAGGGCCCATTTCACAATCCAGTGTCGTCCATTATTGTTGCTCAGGTTAGGGGCAGGAAAGCTGGAAATTTGTGCATGGGTTCTTACAGCCTCTGTCTGCAAGGGACACACATCATTTCCCATCACATTTTACTGGTCAGATCAAGTCATACAACCACGCCTGCCTTCAAAAAGACAAAGAAATTCTATCCTACATTTGCCTAAAAGGAAAACGACCTGGAAGTATGGATGGACAGCACTAACAAACTACCATATCAGTCTAAACACTGCACACACACCAACAGTATGTGCGAGTAGATTTTCCACTGTTGATGACAGCTTTTCAAATGTATCTTGGTTTTTTGGAGGGTACAGAAGTGATTCAAGTTAATTACATGATTCAAGTTAACTAGATGATTTTCAAATAGATTCTCTAAATCCAATAATGCTCACATTCCAGTAAGATTAGAAGCCATGCAAAGATCAATTTTTAAATTTATAAATTATTAGGGCTGATAGTTAATTATTCCCTTCCCTTTGTGTGTGTACCTAGTTGCTCAGTCACGTCCAGCTCTTTGCAACTCCATGGACTGTAGGCCACCAGGTTCCTCTGTCCAGGGAATCTTCCAGGCAAGGATACTGGAGTGGGTTGCCATTTCCTACTCCAGAGGATCTTCTCGACCCAGGGATCGAAACCATGTCTCTTGCATCTCCTGCACTGGCAGGCAGATTCTTCACCACTGCACCACCTGGGAAGCCTCTCTTCCCCTAAAAGAGTCTAAATTAATTAGAAGTTACTATGATTTATTGGTGGTTGATTTCCAGATTTAGATCCATAGTCATATACAGCACAGCTAGTAATTATAAATTCAAGTAGTTCCTAGGAGGCCATAGTTTACTTTCAAATCTTACGCATTTCAGAAAATTTGGGTAGTCCAAGGTAGGACTACTATTGAAAAATTACCACCAACTGGGAGGCTTAAGCAACAGAAATTTATTTCTCCCAGTTCTGAAGGCTGGAAGTCAAAGCTCAAGGTGTCAGCAGGGTTGGTTTGCTCCTTGGTGTGCAGACAGCTGCCTTCTCATCTCACCCTCCTCACATGGTCCCTCCTCTGTGCCTGCGCATTCCTGGTCTCTGGCTGTATATTCAAATATCCTCTTCTTACAAAGACACCAGTCATATTGGCTTAGGGCCAACCCTAATGGCCTCATTTTAACTTAATCACCTGTCTAAGGCCCTATCTCTAAACACAGCCATTTTCTGAGGTTCAAGAGTTAAACATACGAATTTTGGGGGAACCCAATTTGTCTTTAATAACAGCCTAATTTTACCCAATATTTATCTTGCTAATTCATGCCATTATTTTCATATTAAAAATCCATCTCTCATTTTTATTATGCTTATTAATGAAGTCTTACTTCTTTTTTTGTATCACTAACTTCATAGTCAGTCAGGTACGAGGGCACCCAGTTGACCGCCTAGTAGCAAGGGTGGCTGGTATGGTGAGTTCCTGTCTTTTATCCTGGGAAGTGGGGACTCATGTAACTGGGTTCTCTTTTTGGCAGTATCTGTATTCCTCTCCATATTTCAGCATGCATGGTGTAATATGTGTATGCCAGCTTCAGCTCTAGGGGCAGTCAGTTACCTCAACAGAAAATCTACACTCCAGGGTTAGCTATTTGGCAATATTCAGGAGATAAAAACAATTGTACCAGCTATCCATAATCTGAGCAGAGTCCTTACCAAAGCAACCTTGGGTGGGCTTTGGCAATACTACGTTATTTCAAATAGTTCTCAGCCTCCCAGAGAGTCTGTGGGTTACCTTAATAGATCATTTTTGTGACAAATCTCTTTTCTGCTTAAACTAGCCAGAATCCATTTCCTTGCTGTCAGATCATCTGACTGATACTCTTTTTATAGTATACTGTATATAGCACATAGTGTTTCTAGAAACCGTATGTAGTTGCTCTCCTCTCACACAACTAAGTCACAGGTTGATTAGCTTACCTGTCTACATTGGAGCATATTAGACCCAAAGCAGCAAGGGGTAGAACTAGAGAAAGATATCATGTCAGAGGGGCTTCTCTTGTGGCCCAGCAGTGAAGAATCTGTCTGCAACGCAGGAGACTTGGATTTGATCCCTGGAGCACGGCATGGAAACCCACTCCAGTATTCTTGCCTGGCACATCCCACGGACAGAGGAGCCTGGTGGGCTACAGTCCATGGGGTCACAAAGAGTCAGACACAACTGAAGCAACTTAGCATACACACACACACACATCATGTCAGCACTAGAAGAGACTGTAGCAATTATCTAAATGCAGATCAAGAGACAGAGCCCTAGAGAGAAAAGATTGTTCAACGCCACACCTGTTCTCATCCTTCCTGCCAAAAGAATTGTTTAACTCCTGTAATTCATTCCATAGTTCTCAGCCTAAGGATTCTTTTCATTTAGATCTAATCTCTAACTCTATCTGTGTAAGCCTGAAAATATGAATACAGTAAGTGTTCCTAGTTGTTGGGGCTGTAACTTAGAGAACAATTTTCTATTTCAATTTAGACCCATAATCCAAGGTGACAGACAAAGGCAGACATGGAGAAAAGGAAACACAGCTGGGCCTTTACTAGATGCACAGCCGAGCTAAGGAGCGCTACCTGTGTCGCCCTCCCCTTGGCAGGGAACCCCCAGCCTCAGTCATTACAGGGTCATGGGCATGTCCTGCTCTATTCCACCTCTGTATCAAACAACTCAGCCAGGCTTCCGGTCAGATCCTATTCGGTGGCCACGGAAACTCCCCTGAATGGGGCGCTGAGAGGGGAACAAGGTCCTGGTACCTCAACCTGGCCTGCATATCTTCCTTAACCAGGCCAGGCTAGCCAGAGGGAGCACTGCTATTTTTTATGGATGTCATCCAGGACCATTCACTTCTCTGTTGGTCATTCAGCTATAACTATGGTTGGAGGGTTTTTGTTTTTTCCTTTGAGTTTTTCCTTTGAGTGTGTGTGTTTTAAACCTATGCTGTTCAAAGAAAATACATTTTTCTTGGACCACAACAGAGCATGTTTTCTGAATTAGATGACTTTTCACAAAGGATTAGTCTTTAAACAAGCTTTTTTGCATTTCTTTTCCATGGGGCCATGTTCAGTAAATCTTTAATCCAATTTTCTGTTGATGGGTGGGGTTGTGTTTCCTCCCTTTTGTTTGATCTGAGACCAAACAATGGTTGAGATAATGAAGATAATGGCAAACTCCTTCAAAAGGTATCATGCACACACTGCTGCACTTAGTGCCCCTGACTTTGCAGCAGGTCATCACTGATCCACACCTCTGCCAGAGACTCCTGGACACTCACAAGCGAGTATGGATCAGTGTCTTGCGGGGTCATTGCCCCTTTCTTCTTGGTCCTGGTCTGCACAAGGTTTTGTTTGTGCCCTCCAAGAGTCTGTTTCCCTAGTCCTGTGGATTTTCTGCCCTCCAAAGTCAAATTCCCTGGGGGTTCTCAGTCCATTTGCCAGATTCCCAGGTTGGGAAATCTGTCATGGGTCCTAGAATTTTCTTAACAGTGTGAGAATGTATTTGGTATAATTGTTCTGCAGTCTGTGGTTCATCTGCTTGGTGGCTCTATGGTGGGGTTAATGATGACTTCCTCCAAGAGGGCTTATACCACAAGCTAGGTGACCCAGGTCTGCTGCACCCAGAGCTCCTGCCCTTGCGGCAGACCACTGCTGACCCATACCTCAGCAGGAGACATTCAAAGACTGAAAGGCAGGTCTGGCTCAGTCTCCGTGGGGTCTCTGGGTCCTGTTGCACACAAAGTTTTCTTTGGGCCCTCTAAGCATTTCTCCTGGGGCTTTGCTGGTGGCTCAGATGGTAAAGCATCTGCCTGCAATGTGGGAGACCCGGGTTCAATTCCTGGGTTGGGAAGATCCCCTGGAGAAGGAAATGGCAATCCAGTCCAGCACTCTTGCCTGGAAAATCCCATGAACTGAGGAGACTGATAGACTACAATCCATGGGGTCGCAAAGAGTTGAACATGACTGAGCAACTTCACAAGCATNCTGCCTGCAATGTGGGAGACCCGGGTTCAATTCCTGGGTTGGGAAGATCCCCTGGAGAAGGAAATGGCAATCCAGTCCAGCACTCTTGCCTGGAAAATCCCATGAACTGAGGAGACTGATAGACTACAATCCATGGGGTCGCAAAGAGTTGAACATGACTGAGCAACTTCACAAGCATCTCTGGTGGGTCTGGGGTTTGATTCTAAACACGATTTCACCATTCCTACTGTTTTTCTGGGGCTTCTCCTTTGCCCTTGGATTTGGGGCATCTTATTTTTGCTGGGATCCAATATTCTCCTGTTGATGGTTGTTCAGCAGTGAGTTGTAATTTTGGAGTTCTTGCAGGAGAAAATGAGCACACATTCTTCTACTTCACTATCTGGATAATCTTTGATCATGAAGCTATCATAACAATCTATAATATCAATAATATTATATCAATCTATAATCTGGGTATATTTTAAGCTCATCTTATTCTCTCTGGTGTTTTAAAATAAATGATTTCAGCTTTCTAAAGGAATTAGCTCTGGACAATATGTACTTTCCTGAATTTCTTTTGGCAGTATATATATAGCAATACCTAAAATAAGTCAATATTACGAATATTTGTTGATATTTCTGAGAATGGTTTGTCTTTGTTAATTTTGTTTCTTAGTTTGTTCAGTTCAATCACTCAGTCATGTCCGACTTTTTGTGATCCCATGAAACGCAGCACGCCAGGCCTCCCTGACCATCACCAACTCCTGGAGTTCACTCAAACTAATGTCCATCAGTTGGTGATGCCATCCAGCCATCTCATCCTTTGTCGTCTCCTTCTCTTCCTGCACCCAATTTCTCCTAGCATCTGAGTCTTTTCCAATGAGTCAACTCATTGCATGAGGTGGCCAAAGTATTGGAGTTTCAGCTTCAAAATTAGTCCTTCCAATGAACACCCAGGACTGATCTCCTTTAGAATGGACTGGTTGGATCTCCTTGCAGTCCGAGGGACTCTCAAGAGTTTTCTCCAACACCACAGTTCAAAAGCATCAATTCTTCAGTGCTCAGCCTTCTTCACAGTACAACTCTCACTTTCATACATGACTAGTGGAAAAACCATAGCCTTGACTAGATGGACCTTTGTTGGTAAAGTAATGTCTCTTCTTTTTAATGTGCTATCTAGGTTGGTGATAACCGTCTTTCCAAGGAGTAAGTGTCTTTTAATTTCCTGGCTGCAATCAACTTCAGTGCTCAGCCTTCTTCACAGTACAACTCTCACTTTCATACATGACTAGTGGAAAAACCATAGCCTTGACTAGATGGACCTTTGTTGGTAAAGTAATGTCTCTTCTTTTTAATGTGCTATCTAGGTTGGTGATAACCGTCTTTCCAAGGAGTAAGTGTCTTTTAATTTCCTGGCTGCAATCACCAGCTGCATTGATTTTAGAGCCCAGAAAAATAAAATCTGACACTGTTTCCATTGTTTCCCCGTCTATTTCCCATGAAGTGATGGGACCAGATGCCATGATCTTAGTTTTCTGAATGTTGAGACATGGCATGGCTTAGTTTCATTGAGTTAGACAAGGCTGTGGTCCGTGTTATCAGATTGACTAGTTTTCTCTGATTATGGTTTCAGTGTGTCTGCCCTCTGATGCCCTTTCACAAAACCTACCGTCTTGGGTTTGTCTTACCTTGGGCATGGGATATCTCTTCATGGCTGCTCCAGCAAACTGCAGCTGCTGCTCCCTACCTTGGATGAGGAGTATCTCCTCACGGGCGCCCCTCCTGACCTTGAACATGGAGTAGCTCCTCCTGGCCCTCCTGCGCTCACACAGACACCGCTCCTTGGTCCAAATCCCTCTGCACTCCCCAAGGAGGCTGATGGGCACAAGGGGCCGCTGCTGGTACCAAAGCTTCAGTTCCTCATGGAGTCCAGTCACAGGAAGGAAGTTCACTCTGGTTTGCTTCCTAGGTCACCATAACTGTCAACTAAAAAAAGATGTACAATTTGAGAGTCGTGAGTTAAGTTTTATTTGGGGCAAACTGAGGACTGCTTAGTTTGTTACACAATTGAATAATTCTGAGGCGATCGTCTTATTTCACTTTATCATGTAATCTTATTTTCTATTTGAATATAAACTGACCACTTGCATGTAAATACCTATCTATATGTAATTACTGGTGTGTTCTTACCCTCTTGGACTTCCCAGGTGGCACTAGTGGTAAAGAACCCACCTGCCAATGCATGAGACTAAAGACAAGTTCAATCCCTGGTTTAGGAAGATCCTCTAGAGAAGGGCATGGCAACTGACTCAGTATTCTTGCCTGGAGTATCTCATGGACAGAGAAGCCTGGCGAGCTATAGTCCATGAGGTTGCTAAGAGTCAGACACAACTGAAGTGACTTGGCACATGACTGGCAATTACACTCTCACATATACAATCTCTTGTAATATGTAATATGCTATTTAAATTATATTTATATTATATATAAAAGGTTTTTTTAAATCAATTACACTTTCCAGGAGTTGACCAATTACAAAAAACAATACTCCACCTTTCCACCTTTTCTTGGGAATTCAATTTCATTAGAACAAGCCCAGGCTCTCAGAATTATTTCAATTGCTTTTACTAATTACCTAAAGTAATAAGATACATTAAAAAAAATTCAATAGTAGATAACAAATAGGAATTTTTTTCATCTTTGTTTCTTTTAATATTTTTTTTTTTTTTATTTGAGCAAAAAATCCATTTGAATGAGGCAATTCCAAACCAAAGTGGTTAGGAGCACTCCATGGATAGGAACTGGGGGAAAGACTTTTATAAACAAGAGTAGGAAGCAAAGAAATGATTTGATTGGCTATTGCTTAAGTGGTTGTATTATTTGCAAAACATTAATTGGTTCTTTGTGATTAATTGTCCTCAGGTTTTGATCCTTAATCTAGAGGTATTTACAGCCTTAGGATTTGCTTATTTTAGATGATAAGGTGTTAGAAACACCTCACTCTATTGGCCTCCTTGTTTAATTTAATAATGCTTTACATACATTCTTTTGATTAAACATCACAACATTCACCCACAAGGCATGCTGTAATGTTACCCTTATTTTAAACATGAGAAAATTCAGCTTGAGGGACTTTGTGGCTTGTCCAAGGTCACTGAGCCAGGAAATGTAGAAGTAGGTCTATAAACCAGGCAGCATGATGCCAGGTTGAGCCACTCATAATATTGCCTACTCCCTCTGAGGGTGTGAGGGCGCCTGTTAGGAGCTGGGCAGTGTCAGGAGCCCTTGATCTTACTTCCTCTCCACACTAACTTTGCCTGGGGAGGTATTAATCCCCTTTTACAGACAAGAACACACCATAAAAATAGTTATGTGAATTACTCAGGCTCTCAGGGATAGTTAAGTGTTGTGACCAGATTCCAACCCTGGTTTGTCTTGAATGGATTGTATTAGAATTGGTAAGGCAGTGCAACAAACTGTAAAATGGTTTTTCTGAATGATTTTTGAAGGGCAAAACAAACACCAGTTTTTAATTTTCTTTCAAATGAATTGTACTTAATTAATCAAAGAGTAGAAAAAATGTACTGGAAACTCATTTAATATATTCTAAACATGTATAAGTCAGCTGGTGAATTTGTTAATTTGTTGTAAGAGATACTGAAAGTGTGGGCAAAAGTTAACCCTGCTGTTCCTTTCCTAAGATGTGAGACTTATTTGATTTTCAAACTGTGTATATACTAAAGCAAAGTCATTAGGTAGTTATCATCTTGACAGATATATTCACAAGTCTTCCTATTTTCAAAAGACATAATTCTAAAATCCTGTGGTTTTGACAATTATAAAAAATAAATTGTATACATACCTATAATTTTGTGAAACAATTTACTGCCCAGTACAAAAGTCTCTAATATAATTTTAACTAAAGTTCACAAAATCTTTCTTTATTGGGGGATATGATTTATGGGTAACTATTTTAAATAGGGCAAATTCTAAATAGTGTTAAATAAGGCAAAATCCTCAACCATAAAAGAAACATGCTTTTTGTTTAGTGCAATGGATTTGAAATAGAAAAAGAATTTGAAAACAAGAAATATAAAATTAGAAGCACCTAGGATATATCTGAAATATGAACTTGTTGAATTCTTTCTACACAATATTTTTCTTCAATGGGTAACCTCAGTTTGAATAAATATAAACTACCAAGGCATTAATATAAATAAACAGCTAATAGATCATGGATTTTATAGGAGTATAAATGATAAGTTTAAAAAAGCAGCAAGTACAGTATACTTAGTCATTGTTTATGTGCATATGCTTTAGCTGTGAAATCTTGCTTATAATTTGTGAACATTTTGCATCTTTTTCTTTTAAAATGTTAAACTAATTTTAACCATTTATTTTCCATTCTTTCAGTTTTCTTCTCTCCCTTCCTTCCATCTATGTTTACATTATACTATGCCAATGCATCCCAGGAATTAAGCTAATTACAATGTTCTTTCAAGAGCTGGCTCCACCACATATGTGCTGTGAAATGTTGGAGACAGTTTTATGTAACTTTTTTCCAGCTCTACTGAAATGTAGTTAACATATAATATTATGCAAATTGAAGGTGTACAGTGTGGAATTCGATATGCTTATGAATTTGACATAGTTATAATCACGAAATTATTACAATAGTTATTGATTTTTTTGTGTGTAATGTGATTAGAACTATGAAAATTTACTCTGTTTCAACTGTCAATACAATATGTATTATATAGCAATTATATTCCCTGGTAACTCAGCTGGTAAAGGATTTGCTTGTAATGTAGGAGACCCTGGTTTGATTCCTGTGTCAGGAAGATCCTCTGGAGAAGGGATATCAGAAGGGATCTCCACTCCAGTATTCTCGGGCTTCCCTGGTGGCTCAGGCAGTAAAGAATCTGCCTGCATTACGGGAGACCTGGGTTTGATTCCTGGGTTGGGAAGATTCTCTGGAGAAGGACATGGCAACCCACTCTAGTATTCTTGTCTGGGTAATCCCCATGGACAGAGGAGCCTGGTGGGCTACAGTCCATGAGGTCACAGAGTCAGACATGACTGAATGACTAAGCACAGTACATACAATACAGTATTGATAAATATAGTCATCACACTGTACATTAGATCACCAGAACTCATAATATTATACCTGTAAGTTTGTACCCATAAACTACATATCTTCACCCATTTCCCCAACTCCCTTCCCCTGGAAACCACCAATAATCATTCTTTCTGTGTGTTCAGTTTTTTTTTTGGATTCCACATATAAGTGAGATCATACAGTATTTGCCTTTCTCATCTTATTTCCCTTTGCATAATACCCTAAAGCTTTATCTGCATGTTGTTGAAAACAGCATGATTTCCTTCTGTTTATGGTTGAACAATGCTCCTTTGCCTATGTATATCTACCACATTTTTCTATTTATTCATCTCTATCTATATCTTGACTACTATAAATAGTGCTACAGTGAATGGGAAGGTGTGGATATATCTTCAATATAGTGATTTTATTTCCTTCAGTTATATACCCAATAGTGGGATTGCTGGATCATATGGTAGTTCTATTTTTAATTTTTTTATAAGCCTCCATAGTATTTTTCAGAATTGCTGAACAAATTTACATTCCCACCCACAGGGCATAAGGTTTCTCTTTTCTCCATATTCTCTCCAATGTTCATTATATCTTGTCTTTTTTGGATAATAGTTACTCAAAAAGGTATGAAATTATATCACATATAATGTCTGAGCCAGACATCCTGGAGTGGGAAGTCAAGTTGGCTTTAGGAATCATTAGTATGAACAAAACTGGTGGAGGTGATGGAATTCTAGCTGAGCTACTTCAATTCCCAAGAGATGATGCTTTTAAAGTGCTGCACTCAACATGCCAGCGAATTCGGAAAGCTCAGCAGTGAGTGACCATGGGACTGGAAAAGGTCACTTTTCATTCCAATCCCAAAGAAGGCCAATGCCAAATAAGGTTCAAAGTACTGCACAATTGTGCTTATTTCATATGCTAGCAAGGTAATGCTCAAAGTTTTTCAAGCTAGGCCTCAACAGTATGGGAAGTGAGAACTTCCAGATGTAGAAGCTGGATACAGAAAAGGCAGACTAACAAGAGATCAAATTGCCAACATCCACTGGATTATAGAAAAAGCAAGGGCATTCCTATAAAACATCTACTTCTGCTTCATTGACTGTGCTAAATTCTTTGACTTGAATCACAACAAGCTGGAAAATTCTTCAAGAGATGGGAATACCATACCACTTTACCTGTCTCCTGAGAAACCTGTGTGCAGGTCAAGAAGTGACAGTTAAAACAGGACATGAAACAATGGACTGGTTCCTAATTGAGAAAGGAGGATGCAAAGGCTATATATTGTCACCCTGCTTATCTAACTTGTATGCAGAGTACATCATGAAAAATGCCAGGTTGGATGAATCACAAGCTGAAATCAAGATTGCTGGGAGAAATATCAAGAATCTCACATGCAGATGACACCACCCTAATGAAAGAAAGCAAAGAGGAACTAAAGAGCCTCTTGATGAGTGTGAAAGAGGAAAGTGAAAAAACTGTCTTAAAACTCAACAAGATGTATGGCGAGAGTAATATGGAAACTTACATTACCGTATGTAAGATAGATAGCCAATGAGAATTTGCTGTATATCTGAGGGAACTCAAACATGGGCTCTGTATCAATCTAGAGGGGTGGGAAGGGGAGAGAGATGACAGGGAGGTTTAAGAGGGAGAGGACATATGTATACCTATGGCCAATTCATGTTGAGGTTTGTCAGAAAACAACAAAATTCTGTAAAGCTATTATCCTTCAATCAAAAAATAAATAAATAAAATTTTAAAAACCCCAAAAAACTAAGGTCATGTTGTCTGGCCCCATCATTTCATGGCAAATAGATGGGGAAAATCTGGAAGCAGTGACAGATTTTATTTTCTTAGGTTTCAAAATCACTGCAGACAGTGACTGTCACCATGAAATTAAAAGATTGTTTAATTTAAACAAGGAACAACAAAGCTTGTTCTTTGGAAGAAAAGCTATGATGAACCTAGACAGTGTATTAAAAAGCAGAGAAGTCACTTAGCCAACAAAGGTCCATATAGTTGAAGCTATGGTTTTTCCAGTAGTCATGCAGAGATGTGAGAGTTGGATTATAAAGAAGGCTGAGAGCCAAAGAATTAATGCTTTGAAATTGTGGTGCTGGAGAAGACTCTTGAGAGTTCCTTGGACAACAAGGAGATCAAACCAGTCAATCCTAAAGGAAATCAACCATGAATATTATTTGGAAGGATTGAAGCTGAAGTTGAAGCTCCAATACCCTGATCACCTGATGGGAAGAGCCGACACATTGGAAAAGATCCTGATGCTGGGAAAGATTAAGGGTAGGAGAAGGTGGTGACAGAAGATGAGATGGTTGGATGACATCACCGACTCAATGGACATGAGTTTGAGCAAACTCCAGGAGATAGTGAAGGACAGGAAAGCCTGGCGTTCTGTAGTCCATGTGGTCACAAAGAATTGGACACAAGTGAGTGACTGAACACCAACAACATGGTTTTGATTTGCATTTCCCTGATTATTAGTGCTTTTGAGCATCTTTTCATACATCTGTTGGTCATTTGTACATCTTCTTTGAGAAATTATCTATTGGGGTCAACTTTTTTTAATTGAATTTTTTTTTCTCTTGAGTTCTATGAGACAAATCAGATATCAGATAAATTTATGAGATAAATGGTTTCCAAATATTTTCTCCCATTCTGTAGGTTGTCTTTTCATTTTGTTGAATCACTTCTGGTTGGGTGAGGTTGCAGGCTGTGTTTCCGGGCAATGAGATACTGGTTGTGGTGGTTTAGTCACTAAGTCTTGTCCAATTCTGCAACCCCATGGACTATAGTCCATCAGGTTCCTCTGTCCATGGGATTTTCCAGGCAAGAATACTGGAGTGGGTTCTCATTTCCTTCTCTAAGGGATCTTCCTTATCCACAGATAGAACCTAGTATCCCTCCACTGCAGGTAGATATTTTTACCACCTGAGCCACCAGCAAGTCTGACTGAATTCTGTGTTTGGATAATCTCTCCTGATAGATTGAGACATTAAGTTGTGCTTCTCAACAAGTTGGTGCTGGTGGTTGGACTCTGTGTTCAGTTATGGCCACAGGCTGTACCCTGATGTTATGCAGAACCATAGACTGATCTTTTCCAGTCCTGTGGCCACTGCTGAGTTTTCCAAATTTGCTGGGATATTGAGTGCAACACTTTCACAGCATCATCTTTCAGGATTTGAAATAGCTTAACTGGAATTCCATCACCTGCATTAGCTTTGTTCGTAGTGATGCTTTCTAGGGCCCACTTGACTTCACATTCCAGGATGTCTGGCTCTAGGTGAGTAATCACACCATCATGATTATCTGGGTCGTGAAGCTCTTTTTTGTACGGTTCTTCTGTGTATTCTTGTCACCTCTTCTTAATATCTTCTGCTTCTGTTAGGCCCATACCATTTCTGTCTTTTATTGAGCCCATCTTTGCATGAAATGTTCCCTTGGTATCTCTCATTTTCCTGAAGAGATCTCTAGTCTTTCCCATTCTGTTCTTTTCCTCTATTTCTTTGCATTGATCACTGAGGAAGGCTTTCTTATCTCTCCTTGCTATTCTTTGGAACTCTGCATTCAGATGCTTATATCTTTCCTTTTCTCCTTTGCTTTTCACCTCTCTTCTTTTCTCAGGTATTTGTAAGGCCTCCTCAGACA
>SJYX01010814.1:350338-391727 GCA_006410675.1 Oreotragus oreotragus | reverse complement strand
AAAAACACCACCACCAACAACAAAACTGCTTACTCCTTAGAAGAAAAGTTATGACCAATCTAGATAGCATATTCAAAAGCAGAGATATCACTTTGCCAACATAGGTCCATCTAGTCAAGGCTATGGTTTTTCCAGTCGTCATGTATGGATGTGAGCATTGGACTGTGAAGAAAGCTGAGCACTGAAGAATTGATGCTTTTGAACTGTGTTGTTGGAGAAGACTCTTGAGAGTCCCTTGGACTGCAAGGAGATCCAACCAGTCCATCCTAAAGGAGATCAGTCCTGGGTGTTCATTGGAAGGACTGATGCTAAGCTGAGACTCCAATACTTTGGCCACCTCATGGTAAGAGTTGACTCATTGAAAAAGACCTTAATGCTGGAAGGGATTAGGGGCAGGAGGAGAAGGGGACAACAGAGGATTAGATGGCTGGATGGCATCGCTGATTTGATGGGCATGAGTTTGGGTAAACTCCAGGAGTTGGTGATGGACAGGGAGGCCTGGCATGCTGCGATTCATGGGGTCGTAAAGAGTCAGACATGATTGAGCAACTGAACTGAACTGAGACTGATCTTCGTGATTAAGTTAGCCATTGACTCTGCTCTGCTTTGAGGTGAGGTCACAGCAAGTATTCTCTGTTTTATGGGCACTTTAGCTGTGCCCAGGTAGGTGGCTTCCTGGCTGGGTGGGGCCAAAGGATAGGCTATGCAATTGGCCCAGGTCATTGTCTCAACTTGTCATTTGGCAAGGCTGCAGGCTGTTTGTGTTCACCAACTGAGCTGGACCTTATGCTGGGCTCCTCTGTTAGATGAGGTTGTAGACTGGGCTCTATGGCTGAGCACTAATGCAGGCTGGGCTTCAAGTCTTCTCAAGGTCACTGTTCAGGTTCCATCATTATGTGGGTCCAGAGGCTGGACTCAATAGTTGGTCAGAAATGGTGGTTTGGCTCCTTGCCCAGGCACAGTCTATAGATGTGCTTTGTGGCTGAGGGTATCTCTAGCCTCACTTGTTGTGGTGGGACTGTGGCCTAGGCTGAGAAGTTGGGAGGGGCTGTGTTTGTTTCCTGCTCAGGTGGCGCGATAGAATGGACTTCCTGGTGGTTAATATCATCCACTGGTTGGGTGTCCAAATCAAGCAGAACTGACAACTAAGATTCCTGGCCAGACTGGGCCACTGACTTGGTTCTATAAAAGGGCAGAGTTACTGGCTGGGGTCTCTACTCAGTGGTACTGCTGCAAACAAAAACACAGTAGGCCAAGAGCTGAGCACTTGTTATTATAAACTCAACTTCCCTTCACGTTTATTTGATTTCCCCTGGTTGAGTTCTGCAGATTTCCCCAGTATAATTCCCACAAAGTCAAACTGGAGAGAGCTTCCCAGGAAGTGTTCCACAATGCTGGAGAAGCTGGATGTCCTATTGGGCTCTTTTTTCCCTCTGGAGAAACAGTAGGCTTGGAGTGGAGAGAGGCCCTTTCAGGGAGGCACTGAGCTGGCCTGGGGGCAGTGGTAATGTGGTCAAAATAAAACCACTCTTACCTTTCTCATGCAGTACTTCTCCATCTTCAATTCACCCCTGGTTCTGGGATTTTCACAATGGCATCTTTTCATCTATAGAAAATTGCTAGTTGGTCTGCATGTGAGGGGAACTGAAGCTAGAAATGACCTATGATGCCAAAGTCACATCATGTTCTAGGAATTCATCTTTAATTTAGCATTTGAGTATTATTTAATGTAATTCACCAAGTTAAAAAAAGGAGAAAAATCATATATTAATTCCAATAAATGCAAAAATCTTTTAATATAATTCAGTGGTGAATAATGAAAGCACTTTTAGCAAAATAGATATAATAAAGAACTTCCCTAAATTAATAAAGAGTATCTACAAAAATCTTACAGCAAATATTATGCTTAATAGTAAAATACTAAAACCTTGCTGATGAGGTCTGAGAAGAGACAAGGATGTTTGTTATCAATATTTCTTTTTAATCTTGTAGAGAGGTTCTATTAAGAACAATAATGCAAGAAAAAAATAGGAGGTATATAGAAGGAAGAAACGGAGAAGGCAATGGCACCCCACTCCAGTACTCTTGCCTGGAAAATCCCATGGACAGAGGAGCCTNGATTTTCAAATAGATTCTCTAAATCCAATAATGCTCACATTCCAGTAAGATTAGAAGCCATGCAAAGATCAATTTTTAAATTTATAAATTATTAGGGCTTATAGTTAATTATTCCCTTCCCTTTGTGTGTGTACCTAGTTGCTCAGTCACGTCCAGCTCTTTGCAACTCCATGGACTGTAGGCCACCAGGTTCCTCTGTCCAGGGAATCTTCCAGGCAAGGATACTGGAGTGGGTTGCCATTTCCTACTCTAGAGGATCTTCTCGACCCAGGGATCGAAACCATGTCTCTTGCATCTCCTGCACTGGCAGGCAGATTCTTCACCACTGCACCACCTGGGAAGCCTCTCTTCCCCTAAAAGAGTCTAAATTAATTAGAAGTTACTATGATTTATTGGTGGTTGATTTCCAGATTTAGATCCATAGTCATATACAGCACAGCTAGTAATTATAAATTCAAGTAGTTCCTAGGAGGCCATAGTTTACTTTCAAATCTTACGCATTTCAGAAAATTTGGGTAGTCCAAGGTAGGACTACTATTGAAAAATTACCACCAACTGGGAGGCTTAAGCAACAGAAATTTATTTCTCCCAGTTCTGAAGGCTGGAAGTCAAAGCTCAAGGTGTCAGCAGGGTTGGTTTGCTCCTTGGTGTGCAGACAGCTGCCTTCTCATCTCACCCTCCTCACATGGTCCCTCCTCTGTGCCTGCGCATTCCTGGTCTCTGGCTGTATATTCAAATATCCTCTTCTTACAAAGACACCAGTCATATTGGCTTAGGGCCAACCCTAATGGCCTCATTTTAACTTAATCACCTGTCTAAGGCCCTATCTCTAAACACAGCCATTTTCTGAGGTTCAAGAGTTAAACATACGAATTTTGGGGGAACCCAATTTGTCTTTAATAACAGCCTAATTTTACCCAATATTTATCTTGCTAATTCATGCCATTATTTTCATATTAAAAATCCATCTCTCATTTTTATTATGCTTATTAATGAAGTCTTACTTCTTTTTTTGTATCACTAACTTCATAGTCAGTCAGGTACGAGGGCACCCAGTTGACCGCCTAGTAGCAAGGGTGGCTGGTATGGTGAGTTTCTGTCTTTTATCCTGGGAAGTGGGGACTCATGTAACTGGGTTCTCTTTTTGGCAGTATCTGTATTCCTCTCCATATTTCAGCATGCATGGTGTAATATGTGTATGCCAGCTTCAGCTCTAGGGGCAGTCAGTTACCTCAACAGAAAATCTACACTCCAGGGTTAGCTATTTGGCAATATTCAGGAGATAAAAACAATTGTACCAGCTATCCATAATCTGAGCAGAGTCCTTACCAAAGCAACCTTGGGTGGGCTTTGGCAATACTACGTTATTTCAAATAGTTCTCAGCCTCCCAGAGAGTCTGTGGGTTACCTTAATAGATCATTTTTGTGACAAATCTCTTTTCTGCTTAAACTAGCCAGAATCCATTTCCTTGCTGTCAGATCATCTGACTGATACTCTTTTTATAGTATACTGTATATAGCACATAGTGTTTCTAGAAACCGTATGTAGTTGCTCTCCTCTCACACAACTAAGTCACAGGTTGATTAGCTTACCTGTCTACATTGGAGCATATTAGACCCAAAGCAGCAAGGGGTAGAACTAGAGAAAGATATCATGTCAGAGGGGCTTCTCTTGTGGCCCAGCAGTGAAGAATCTGTCTGCAACGCAGGAGACTTGGATTTGATCCCTGGAGCACGGCATGGAAACCCACTCCAGTATTCTTGCCTGGCACATCCCACGGACAGAGGAGCCTGGTGGGCTACAGTCCATGGGGTCACAAAGAGTCAGACACAACGGAAGCAACTTAGCATACACACACACACACATCATGTCAGCACTAGAAGAGACTGTAGCAATTATCTAAATGCAGATCAAGAGACAGAGCCCTAGAGAGAAAAGATTGTTCAACGCCACACCTGTTCTCATCCTTCCTGCCAAAAGAATTGTTTAACTCCTGTAATTCATTCCATAGTTCTCAGCCTAAGGATTCTTTTCATTTAGATCTAATCTCTAACTCTATCTGTGTAAGCCTGAAAATATGAATACAGTAAGTGTTCCTAGTTGTTGGGGCTGTAACTTAGAGAACAATTTTCTATTTCAATTTAGACCCATAATCCAAGGTGACAGACAAAGGCAGACATGGAGAAAAGGAAACACAGCTGGGCCTTTACTAGATGCACAGCCGAGCTAAGGAGCGCTACCTGTGTCGCCCTCCCCTTGGCAGGGAACCCCCAGCCTCAGTCATTACAGGGTCATGGGCATGTCCTGCTCTATTCCACCTCTGTATCAAACAACTCAGCCAGGCTTCCGGTCAGATCCTATTCGGTGGCCACGGAAACTCCCCTGAATGGGGCGCTGAGAGGGGAACAAGGTCCTGGTACCTCAACCTGGCCTGCATATCTTCCTTAACCAGGCCAGGCTAGCCAGAGGGAGCACTGCTATTTTTTATGGATGTCATCCAGGACCATTCACTTCTCTGTTGGTCATTCAGCTATAACTATGGTTGGAGGGTTTTTGTTTTTTCCTTTGAGTTTTTCCTTTGAGTGTGTGTGTTTTAAACCTATGCTGTTCAAAGAAAATACATTTTTCTTGGACCACAACAGAGCATGTTTTCTGAATTAGATGACTTTTCACAAAGGATTAGTCTTTAAACACTTGTGAGCTTAAAGATAGACTGAAAATTACTTCCTAAATCTCTTTTTGAAATTTAAAGTGTTTCTGTGAGTGTGTATAGTTTTTGTGAGGGGAGAGAGAGGGGAGGAAGGTTAGCATAATTAAGCAGATTCAGAAAAAAATTATTTCCCACATTACTCCGTACTCTGAGACTTATTCCTATTTTGTTTTGTTTTTTTCCTAAGATATTTTAAGTGAATACTTTTATCTAAAAGAAGGTATTTTTAAAATGAAAGAAAATAGAGCTTATTATCTACTTTCCATCTTGGAAAAGGTTTTCTAGGCAATTTTTAAAATTCGATAGCATTTTCTTATTTATTTTTTGTTTTGTTGTTGTTGTACACATTACTAAATGAATCACGAGTCAAAGAGAAAAGTTCAAGGAAAATGAGAAAATATTTTGAATTGGCATTTGTAATTTGTCCCTTCTTGTATTTTCCCTACTCAGTTTCGTAGAGTTTTATTAATTCTGAGACTCAGTCCTGTTAATAATAAAACTTATCCTATATATGCATTCCTTCATTCATTCCTCTTTTATTCTTAGTAGTTGACTGTGTATCTTCTGATTCAAGGCTCTGTGCTAAGAGAAATATACAGGAAGGAACCTGGAGTATTTAAGAGAAGGATGTTGATACACATACAGATTGAAAGTACCATGATTTGAGCTTCTGAGATTTTGGCCTAATTAAACCGCAAAATGCAGCATCTATGTTGCTGGAAAAGCTGCCAACAAAGGAGATATTAGATAGAACAATCCACAGTAGATTTCATCAGCCAAGAAACCTCAATTCATTACGTCCATGGAAGGAGAGAATTAATTACTGGCTCTGGTTAACTGCTTTCCTGGCTCTGTAGTACTATCTTACCACACAAGGCAAGAGAAGTCAATAAAGAGGTGAAAGAACTGCTCCTCCAAAATACGCCGGGGAGAACAAAGAACACAGATGTTCCTCTCCAGGGCCCTCGGTCAGAGCCTCCTGCCCAGATTCTAGAACAGTTTAGTGAAACCAGAAGTGGTGTCTGTGAATGTCAACACATCAATTGGTCTTTCCTTTTTATCCAAAGACCCAAGCCTTTCCGAACAGTCTTCCAAGACTAAGCTTAGATACCATTTCTTCATGAAAACCTTCTGTGACCTCTCCACCCACTACCCCACTCACACAACAGGCCAGGAGAGGCCCCTTCTCACTCCCATGCATCCTTGCTTACCCCTCACAGCTCATCCCTCAACGTCAGGGTTGTGGGTCCCCTCCCTCACAGGCCTGGTGGCTAAATGGCAGGTCTTTGGCACAAAATAGACATTTAAATAAAATAAAATTAAAATATAAAAAAATTTAAAAAAAGATTTGGAAACAACAAAAAAAAATGACACCTACTTACATAAATGGGGAAATTTTCAGAGCATGCATTTATAGGAAAACATAAAAAGAAAATACTCCTTGTGTACATTTAAATAAAGACTACACTAAGGCAGTTTACATTTATAAACACAACAAAGTCTGGCACATAGAAGATAAAAGAATGACCTATTCTATGGGGTATATGTAATTCACACCATCTTCCAAAATGCCTAAAGGGAGAAATTAGCCTAAAGGCAGCTCTAACCACTGAAGACATAAGGTCCATTATTTTTAATAGTGGGAAGCATTTCAGAACCGGATGTTGACACATAGGCACACTGGAGGTATCATGAGTTAAGCTACAGAAATCTTACACCAAGGAAAGCTTTAGCTGTTGGAGTTCACTCATCAAACTTTGCAAGATTACTGCATGTAGAGAATATGTGAGGTTACAATCAAATAAACAAGTTACATGGAAATGTGAATTGGTATACGTAATTATTATTCTGCTCCACAATAGTTGGGCATCAGTGGTAAGCAGTTCATGTAATCATTATAATAATTAGCACAGCTAAATTGTACTTTCCTCTCCCCCTCTGGCTTAATTCTTCTCCGCTATGTGGAAAAGCGCCAGAGTCCGCAGTGGTCCTGAGTGTCCACAGTGGTCCACAGGGTCTACAGTGCCCACCACACCCACACGTGGGCACAGACACCAAAACACAGACACCTGTGCACCCAGCCCTGGGTGTCTTTCACAAACTGGCCTGATATTGTTCAGTGTGGTGCTCCTCATTTTTCTCCCTAGCTAGTCTCCTTCTTGGAGAAGGCAATGGCACCCCATTCCAGTAATCTTGCCTAGAAAATCCCATGGATGGAGGAGCCTGTTAAGCTGCAGTCCACAGGGTGGCTAGGAGTCAAACACGATTGAGCGACCTCACTTTCACTTTTCACTTTCATGCATTGGAGAAGGAAATGGCAACCCACTCCAGGGTTCTTGCCTGGAGAATCCCAGGGACGGGGGAGCCTGGTGGGCTGCTGTCTATGGGGTCACACAGAGTCGGACACAACTGAAGCGACTTAGCAGCAGCAGCAGCAGTCTCCTTCTTATGCCCCTCAACCAGGGAGGACTCAACTTAGGTTGGGCCTGAAAAGTATACAGTTTAGAGGGTTTTACTTAGTTAAATAATATAAAATTTCAAATTCAAAGGTAAAAATGAGTAATTACTTAAAATGAGAAAAGTCACAACTAATTAGAAAATACTTAAAGTGACAAATGCCACAAACATCACAAAATTTAAAAAAACTGTATTATACATTTCTATAACACTTTCCCATAGACTACTCTCTGACTCCATACATGTCAACACTTGTTTCTTCTTCATACACATACACATCCACATCAGAGGCTACATATGCCATGATACTACCTTCAACCCTACACCTTCCTGTTAGATACCAGGTGGGCCCTGGGAATACTCACAGAAGCCATCAAAGGGCAAGGACAGCCAGTCATTACTTCACTGTATGTAGAAGGGACTGCAAACCATATAAATAGATCTNCATACACATCCACATCAGAGGCTACATATGCCATGATACTACCTTCAACCCTACACCTTCCTGTTAGATACCAGGTGGGCCCTGGGAATACTCACAGAAGCCATCAAAGGGCAAGGACAGCCAGTCATTACTTCACTGTATGTAGAAGGGACTGCAAACCATATAAATAGATCTCTCTTCTATGTCCCCCTTTATTAGATCCAGAAAATTCCTGTAGTTACTCTAACTCTTCAACATGAGGGGGAGAGTGAATGAAACAAGTTAGAATGGAAAATTCAGTGGACTTAACCAATTGCAGTTAAAATATCTTATTTTTATAAATGCTACCAAGCATACGACCATGTGAACATATCAGTAGGGCCCCTCTTGGCCTTGGAAGGAACCCAGGCACGTGAGGAGCCCTGAAATTTAAGTTCCATCACCTTGTTGGTAAGAACACCTCTGCCCTCCTCCCATGCCCCATCCCCCATGGAATCCAATTCCCAACCTACCTACAAGGCCAGGAGGCTCAAGACACCCAGCGCCCTTCTTAGAGAAGGACAGACAGACCCATAAGGGAATCAGGAAGAGTGAAGCCACATAGGTGCCCTCTGCCTTGAAGTCTTGGGACAATGAGGGACAAGGAGTGGTCATAGAGTTCTGAGATAAGTCAAACTTCTGAACTCACACAAGTAGACCCCAGGTCATTGAATAATGGTGAACCAAGTGCTTGCCTGGTGACTCAGCTGGTTAAGAATCCACCTGTAATGCAGGGGACCCGGGGCTGAACCCTGGGTCAGGAAGATCTGGAACGGCAACCTACTCCAGTATTCTCGCCTGGAGAAGTCCAAGGGCAGAGGAGCCTGGTGGGCCACAGTTCATGGGGTTGCAAAGAGCTGGACACGACCGAGCCACTAACACTTTCACTTGCAAGTGTTTTCCATGTGCTACTGCAGCTCATCCTCACTAAATCCCTAAGGAGAAGTGGAAGAAAAAAGGAAGAGGAGGAAAGGAGGAGGAGATAAATAGGGAAATGGAAAGGGAAGAAAAGAAAGGAGGCTGGGGGTGGGGGTGGAGAAAGAGAAAGATGCCCTCCCTGTACACCTCTTCCCTGGGAAGCAACAGTGCTTATCTTTGGTGTCATAATAAAATTAAAAGCTTTTTCCAGACTACACACTCATCCTCTTAAATTAGAAAGAGTGACAATTCCCTTGGCTCAGTTCTACAAAATGCAAATTGTCATGATCTCACTATTAAGAAAGGGATCAGGGGAAAAACAACCTCCCAAGAGATGGATATCACTTAAAACAAATGCCCGGGAAACCCAGCCATTTGGGCGCTGGCCACATGTCCCAGCGTCATGTGAGTCTTTCATCCAGAATGAAGTTGGACGCCAATCTCCATGTCACATTTAATCTTCAAAATTCTTCACACAATAGTTGGGGTTTTCTTTATTTGTGCCTGTCTTACCCTTTTAACTGACACTCTTAATTTTCTTCCAGAGGGAGAAAAAATAACAATAGAAAATTTGGAAATATCAATTAATCTGGACTGCACATGGGATAACTGTTCAGAAAATTTGAAAAATTATCATTAATAAATGGGTGCTGTGAAATAGAACCTCAGAAAAGCTAAATTCTTTAGGAGGAATGTGTTTCATTAGCGTCAGAAGCCAACTCCCTCATAGCAGTCCTGGAAACTCCATTGTGTCACAGCCTGGCAGACTCATAGACTTCCTTAGTGACAGGGACCTCTGGAGGTCATTCCATTCCATTAACTACCAAATCCATACTATTGGTGAAGACAACCAGAAAACATTTCACAATCTATCTCAGGAACATTCTGATGCATTATCATTCTCACATTTAGGGAATCCTTCATTATTTCCAAAGATACTGGTATTGCTCCACACTCTTTGTGAAAGTAACAGGATCAACACCTTTACAATTTCAATACCAAAAAAGGCACAGAATTCAAGCACATTCTACTCTTCTGCAAGCTAACTTGCCTATTTTTTTTTTTTTAATCTTTACCCATCTCTGTGGCTCTAATACACAGCCAAGGTACTCCCTGGGCCTTTCATTTGTGGTCAGAACGACTAAACTTCTCACCCTACAAAAGATTAGGTTGGTACTGGGCAGAAGGATTATGTCACAATTCCTAGAAACCCCGGAAGACCAGATGCTTCAGCTTCCATAAAACTTGCTTAAAAATCAAAGTGATTCTTCATCGTGTCCTAGGCTGGGTAAATCTGAAGTGATATCATGTTTCTAAACACACATTCTGTTTCTAAAGCAATTGACAATCCTGACTTCAAGCCAAAGTGTAACACTCTCCTGGGAGTAGCGGTAAGCATTTCAGTCAACTCGTCAGTGGGGTCCAGGAGGACTGGGACTCCATTTGAAGGGAAGAGAAGGAAATACATAGTGCAGGTGGGCCTTTGGTTAACAAACTAACATCAGTTTCTTCTGCTGTCTTTTCTTCCTCTCTCCTGCCTAGCCCTCTTGCCTCCCACCTCTCCCAATTGTGGGCACATACCTTGCTGTTAACTGGAAAATTGGGAAGCATTTCTGATTTACTATTAAAACATTTTTGAAATCATATGAAATGAATTTCAAAGAGTGAAACCCTATGAAGGTCAAGACTTTAAGCTGGAGGTACAAGCACTTGAATTGTTTTCTGGACTTCCCCCCAATCAACACGCTCAAAAGTCACCTCACCTCCTTGAACCAACCTCTTCATCTGTTAACTGAGAAGTTGGACCAGAAGGCTCTTTCTGGCTTAAAAAAGTTCCAAGGTTTTATTTTGGAGGAACTTGAAGTCCTGGTGGAAAGAGAAGAAACTGGGATGCAGGAGGTATGCTTTGTATACATTAAATCAAGTCCCAAACATGACTTTCCCAGCTCCCTTCCCTATTAGTAAGTGCCTATGGATGTGTGGTCTTCTTGCAGGGTGACAAACAATGAAAAAAAAAAATTTCTACAGTGAAACTCAAACCAGCCCATCCTTCTTGATGCCCCAAGTGGCATCAAGATGATAAAACATAAAAAGTTGAACAGAGAATAAAGTTTGAGGATCTAGTGGATAACACGGTGACTATAGTTGATAACACCCTAGTGTATCGTTGAAATCTGCTAAGAGTAGAATTAAACATTCTCTCTCACACACACAAAAGGTAGCTATGTGAAGACGTGTTAGTTAACTCATGGATGGAATACTTTCACAATGTATCATATCATCACATTGTACGCTTTAAGTATTTTACAAGTTTATTGGTCAATTACACCTCAAGGAAGCTGGAAAAACGTTAAATAGAGAGAAGAGTATGAAAGGGGAGTCAGAGAGATTGGTCTCAAATGCAGGGCTTTCCATCACCCACCCAGGCCAGCCCTGCACCCCTAGGCTCAGGTCAAAAATCTCATTTCCTTTGTCCATCCTCTTGCCCCATATCCTCAATTTCCCAACAGATCAATTTCCCAACTCCTTCCCTCCGATAAGCTTATTCTGGATACTCTTTCCTGAACCCACTGGACTATACCTCCCAGTTCCCCAAAGAAGGCATGCAAAGACACAATAACTTCAGAAGTCATGCTCTGTCTCTCCAGTCAGCTGTGAGCCATGCGTGGGGCTAGCAGGGCCTGCTGGCAAAAGGACAGGGGGAGAGAGGACAGTGCAACTTTTCTGAAAGCACCTTAATAACATACATGAAGAGTCTTTGAAAACGTTTTTATCCTATGACCTGTTCTTATTTCTCTTATCCTAAAAAATTCAGAAGAGGTTAAAGCAAAGTGTGTGAAAAGACAATCTAAGCAGAAGGAATTTAAAAGCTTCATGAGTTACAATATTTGTGGCCCTAAGTAACAGAAAAACAACAACTTGGCCTAATTAATAAGCTTCCCTAGTAGCTCTGACAGTAAAGCATCCGCCTGCAATGCAGGAGACTGGGGTTCAATCCCTGGAAGATTCCCTGGAGAAGGGCACAGCAACCCACTCCAATATTCTTGCCAGGAGAACTCCACGGACCGAGGAGCCAGTCTGGCTACAGTTCATTGGGTCACAAAGAGTTGGACATGACTGAGTGACATACACACACACACATGCGCGCAACAAGCACGTATCCAGAGATATCTGGAGGTATCATGGCCTTTAAGGTTGGCAGCTCAAAAATGTGCTCCGACTTACAGTTCTGTTCATCTCCCTGCTCCTCCTTCTCCAGCATTGGTCTCATATTAAGTCTGGTTCCCCTAGCAGCACCCAACACAGCTTGCCAGCATTCACACGCAAGTGGAGATGGAGAGAACCTGACTTCACGTGGCTCTTTCTTCTAAGTAACAATGTTTTCCCAGAAGCCTTCAGCGAAACTCTCATTGGCCAGAACTGGGTCTCATGCTAATCTCCAAATCAATCTCTGCCCGGGAAGAGGGAGACGGAGGCAGGGAATATAATTACCATTAAAGTGATAGTCCTACCTCTTCCCACTGAGATCAATTCCCCAAGAGTATTGCTTCAATTCTGTGGGGAAGGGGTGCAATGTTTTGGGGGGTCTATCACCTCATCTACCCCAGGAACTCGGGCGTAACTGCAGGAAATGCTGGAGCTGGTTTGAGAGCTGGTGAGTTTCCAGTCTCTCTGGGCCATAAGCTGAGTATAAAGGGATTTGGAAATTCAAATATTGGAGTGCGTTCCAAGCCCATACCTTTGGATACTTATATTCTAGTCCTTATACATCTGGAAATAAAATCGATTTTGAATAACTAAAGAATGGAGGGTGATGAGTAGTGTGGTAGAGAGAATGCATGTTTCCAAAGCAGAGACAAGTCAGTTTAAAGCTGCAAGAGAACATCTCCTGAAGGAGAGGGAAGCCTGAGTTGATGCTTGATTGAAAGATAAGAAACACCTGTTGGTAACTCCCCTCTGGCTCACCATCCAGGTGGCTGAACTAAAGCAACTCTGACTCGTGATCTAGGGAAAATACACAGAGGGAATGAATACCTGATGTCTTCATTTCAGAGATGCTAGGATTTTGGTCCATTCTAGAATACAATAGTTGGCTGCTGTTCACTTCTAGGAAATTACTAATAAAAAGGCTGAACATTTCTAGAATTTTTTTAAATTCCTACACAAAATACAGCACACCTTGCGTCTCTTTGCTAGGTAAGCAATTTTTTCCTCAGTTATCCTGCTCTTTTTAATCACATGCAGCTTTTTAGATATTACTGATAGTCCTGTTCCTCCTATTCACGGGCAATGGTTTTAGATCAATTCCATATCCAATTAGCGGGAACTTATAAAAATAAAATCCTATAGAAAAATATCATATACTTAACAATTTTATTTTAAATACGTAATCCTCAATGATGACAACTTAGCAAAGCAGGAACCAGATCCTGTCCCTGGAAGGCCCATCCCTTGAGTCCATGTCAGATTATTGGCCTGAAATCCCAGAACTTGCAGGTCGAGGATACACACACACAAGAGGGAAATATCACCCATATTAAAGGTATAGTTTTTCTTTCCCCTTTTCCCATCCTGCTTCTCCAAGAAGTATTTAGGTTTCTGAGGAATATTTTCAGCACAGGTTGACTAGCGGAAATGTGAGTGCACTCATATCAGTGACCCAGCCACCTTTTCCCCTGTGATCCTTCCTTTCCACCAGAAAAACTGGAATACCACAGCTTGGGCAAGACCTCTGTGTTGGAGGGCCTCTGTGAGCTTTCTCTGACATAAAAGCTCTTGCCTACTACCATATAGATCACCTTCCTATTTTCAGGGTATATAACAGGTTGTAGATTTCTTCTTTTGTTGGAAGAAGCCAAGTTCCAAGAAAAGTCCAGAGGAATGCCTACAGTCCTTCAGTTCTGGAAGTGGCCCCCCTGAAGGGTCATTCCAGTAAGCTTCTGCTCTGTCCCTTCAGCTAAGCCTATAGGAGGAGATGATCTAACGGAGGCAGTGTATCCTGCTTTTGTGCACCTCTTGTGGCCCCTAAACCCTCCATTCATCTATATAAAACTAACAAGTAGGCCAGAGGAGCAGGGGACCATTAGGCCATCTTCTGAAACTATTCCTAAGTACCTGGTATTATCAGTAGCAAGTGAAAAAAACAAAAGAAAGAAAAGTCACCTTTCAAAGAGCTAACAGGGTGCTAGGAAGAAGGAAGGGGAGGGGCATGTATGGCTGCTGACCTGGAACTGTCAGATCTGTTTGATGAATCATTACCTATGACTTTCACGACAGGAATCTGATTTGACTAATCATCCAATAGAGGTTTTTATTTCTGTCTCCCAGCATGTGAAATCTGTCAGGTTTAGCAACTACTTAAGCAACAAACAAACAACTGTCTTAAGAACATACTTGTCATCTTCTAGAGGTGTTTGCTGTGTACTGAGTAACTAGTAAACACTCCATCACCCACATGACCCTCGTCACACAACACTCCCACACAAGAAAAGTGAAATTGCCAGTTGGATGAATGTTTACACACGTGTGGGTGTTGGGAATCTGGCCAGGTGTGAATGCTAAGGAGGGAAGTGAACCCTAGGGATTCCCCTGGCCGGTGACTGAGATCCTTATTTGGTGAAGCTACTACCTGCTCCCTGGGTCCCAGGGCCAGCCTGATAGTCTGGGATCACAGCAGGGGAAGTGCGGCTGCTGACGTCCCAGGCGAAGAGATGAATGGAATTCCAGGCAGCTGGAGTCATGCTGGCTTGGGACGGTGGCTTGGACACCAAACTTCCAATGACAGAAGCATTAAGCAAGCGGCAGCACTCACGGCAGTTGGTGCACCCACAGAAATGTAACCCACACCTCAGTTTCGGGAGCCTAAAAATGAAAAGAACGTTCAGGGAGGGGAGGAGGAGGAAATAAAATGATAGGAAGAAGGTAATTTATTACTCCATGAGTCTATTCTGTAAATAGTTCAAGACCCTGGAGCCAGATGGTGCTGCAAATCCTCCAACCAGAAGTCACGTTAAGCAGCACGAGTGGGGACAAAAAAAAAAAAAAAACAACTGTTTTTCAAGACACAATTTCCAATTTGGCTTTAGAAAAGTGGGTAAGAGCAAGTTTCCTTAACATTCCTGACTAGAAAGAAGCTGTCCGCTCACGCCCCCTTGATCAGAATTCGCACATCGCCCCCAAGCGGCCAGCCGTGGGAGCGCCGCGGCAACGGAGATGGCACTTTTCCGGGGACTCGGGCGGCAAGCCCCTGCGGAAAGGCTGCGCCGACGCGCGTGGGAAGCCGAGCCCGGTACCCGCACTGCTGGCCAGTGCGACACCCACTCACGTCCATCGGGGGACAGGCAGAGGGCAAGCGTGGGGCGAGGGCAGGGGCGCGGCGCTAAGCGAGTCCCGTGGTCCCCACCCCACCTGGCTGGACGGACGAGGGTCAACACGTACCCAAGAGGGAACTCCTTCAACTGCTGATTCCCTCTTGGTCCCGTTTACCCCGTTGGGCTTCTTTTTTTTCTGTACAAACGGGTTCGCTCCCCAAGTGCCCACCCTTCGGCCGTCGCGCAGGCATTCAAGGGGACGAGTTTGCCTGAAAGCCTCTCTAAGGGTCTTGGGTTGGGTGGCTAGGGCCCTGCCGGCTCGGGATGCACGCACAGGGCTTGGGCCGCTCGGCGCCAGAGCCGAAGTGCCGAGCCCGTGAGCGCCAAGGCCGCGTGGGCGGGCACCTATTTTTCTGAGAAGTTCCAGTGCTCCTAGGCCCCGACCCCCGCCGCCCCCCTTCCACCTTCTAGCTGGAAAGCTGTGCGCCAGGCAGCGGGGGGCGGAGAGAGGAACCCAGACTGGCCCCCCTCCCGCTTCCTGCCCCGCGGCCTCCCATTGGTCAGAGGAAACCCCAGGAATGTGAGCGCCCCTTTAAAAGCGCGCGGCTCCTCCGCTTCGCCAGCCACTGCACTCGGGCCGGCCGCTGAGAGCCCACCCTGGCGAGCTCTCCCAGCCGCAGCCTCCGAATCCACGGCCTCCACCCCGGGCCTCTCCAGCGCTCTATCCCGTCGCTGCGCCCTTGTCGCTGGCCCCGGCCGCTGCATCCGCGTCCGCACAGGTAAGGACTCCCGGGCGGCCGCCGAGGACGAGTGCTGCCGTGGCCAGCCACCTGGAGCTCCCAGGCTTCAGCGCCTCCGGAGCCCCGGATCTAATACTTTCTGCCTTCCCCGTACTGTCGCTCCCAGCCTCTGGGGGACTCTTCTTGTGGAAGGGCTCCAGAGCCATCCTCTCCAGCCTTGGGGTTCACATACTAACCCACCAGGACACCCCAAGATTTTCTTTTCCCCAAGTCCTATCAGTCCTCTAGAAAAGGACTGTGCCTCCCTGAGCCCCTAAACTGCATCTCCTGGTCCAGTGTTTACCCTTAACTTCTCAAGGAAAAACCCCTCCCCAGTTGTTGGTCTTGCCCCCCACCTCTTTAAAGCGGTAATCTCCCCTCAACTCTTACTTTCTTCCTGACGCTCTCTCCAAAGTAAATACGGTTGCCCCTCCTTCCAGCAAATGTGGGCCCAAAAGGGGATCCCCAGGAGCCCCAGCCCCAAGGCCAGCCAGGTGTTGCCCACACTCCCTGTTTGGCAGCCTCTGACCCTGGGCTCTGTGCTCCTTGCTGCAGGCTCCTTGCTAGGCACAAATAGCTCCACCATGGGGCTGGCCTGGGGACTCGGTGTCCTGCTCCTGTTGCATGCCTGCGGCTCCAACCGCATTCCAGGTGAGTCTGTATACTTGTGTGGGGGGAGGGAAGAGGAGGAGGTCGGGTTACCCCAGGTGCGCGCCCCTCCCTGTGCACTCCCCTCTCAGCTGCTTCTCCCCTGAGCCCTGACCAAACCTCAGGATGCCCGTTTCCTCTGAGTGCCCTTTATTTAGCTCTTCCAGTGGCTGTCAAGAGCTTTCATTCAGCCCTCTGCCTCACCCCCAGCCCCAACCCAGAGCGCTCACCACGTGTCCTGCTCTTGTCTAACAGAGTCTGGGGGAGACAACAGTGTGTTTGACATCTTTGAACTCACCGGAGCTGCCCGCAAGGGCTCTGGGCGCCGACTGGTGAAGGGTCCTGACCCTTCTAGCCCAGCTTTCCGCATCGAGGATGCCAACCTGATCCCCCCTGTGCCTGACAAGAAGTTCCAAGACCTGGTGGATGCTGTGCGGGCGGAGAAAGGTTTCCTCCTCCTGGCCTCCCTGAGGCAAATGAAGAAGACGCGGGGCACCCTGCTGGCTGTGGAGCGGAAAGACCACTCGGGCCAGGTCCTCAGCGTGGTCTCCAACGGCAAGGCGGGCACCCTGGACCTGAGCCTGACCGTGCAGGGGAAACAGCACGTGGTGTCAGTGGAGGAAGCACTCCTGGCCACTGGCCAGTGGAAGAGCATCACCCTGTTTGTGCAGGAGGACAGGGCCCAGCTGTACATCGACTGTGAGAAGATGGAGAATGCGGAGCTGGATGTCCCCATCCAGAGCATCTTCACCAGGGACCTGGCCAGCATCGCCAGACTCCGCATTGCCAAAGGAGGTGTCAATGACAATTTCCAGGTGAGGCCGCTTTGATTCCTGATCCACAGGGTCGACTGCTAGGCAGCTTATGACCAGGAGGGTGATAACAGGAGAGGCAGGGGTTCCAGTATAGGAAATACTGCCTGTGCACTAAAGCAGTGGTTCTCACACAGTAGGGAGCATCAGAATCACCTGGAGAACTTACTAAAATGTATACTGCTGCATCCCACCCCTAGAGTTTTGGATTCAGTAGGTCTGGGATGGGACCTGATAATTTACATTTCTAACCAGTTCCAAGGTGAGGTTGGTGCTGGTGTTCTAGGGATCAGACATTGAAAACCTCTAAGGGAAACAAGAAATAGTTTTCCTGTAACTGCCTGTTCAAACCTTAAATACTTTTTATGCTTTTCTCAAGAAAATAATTTCAAATGCATTGCACCAATTATAATATTGCTTGAAGTGGATACTTTTTATGAGCAGGATAAATACCACTTGGCTATTTGCTTCCTCATGGGGATGTAACCGATCCCAAAGAAAAGATTAAAATAGTGGCTATTTGCTGCTGCAGGGTCTTCTTTGCTTAAACCTCTAGATCTTTGGGTCTGTGGCTTTGAAACTCCCATATTTAACTGTTTGACACTGGAGAGTGTCATTGTATCATCCGGTCTCAATATCAGATTCCATTTCCTGTATCCCCAAGTAGGCCGATAACTGAATTCTTTGTAAAAGACCGCAGACTTGGCAGAAGATACAATTAAGATTTTTGAAGTTATTTTGCAATTCCCGTGAATTTGGCAATTCACCAACAGTTATTTGGTGTGTTATTTTGACATGGTTATCTTGAAAGGGAGTTCTTTTCAAATTTTAGAACATCTGTTGTGTGCTCCTTCTAGCATAAACAGTCCCCCCTCTCACTGACCCCCCGGCCCCTACCAACACTCTACACACAGTGTGTATCCTCTGCTCACAGGGGGTGCTGCAGAATGTAAGGTTCGTCTTTGGAACCACACCAGAAGACATCCTCAGGAACAAAGGCTGCTCCAGCTGTAAGTATCCCTCTGTTTTTAGGGCATATGGGAAAGTGAGGGCATTCCACCCAAAATAAGCTGAGAAACTTCAGCAATGGTGACTGTGCATAGATTACCCCAGGTAACATAGTTACCTTTATATAAAGGTGACCTCAGTTTTCCACACTCAACAGTCCCCTCCTTTTGCATCCCTCACCCAAAATGAAATGTCTGTTACAGTTAGGACGCCTAGGGGCTGGCTGGTGGGAGCATCTACTTGAAGATATTCTACTTTCCTCACTGTGCTCCTTTGTTCCTTGGCAGCTACCAGTGTCTTTCTCACCCTTGACAACAATGTGGTGAATGGGTCCAGCCCTGCCATCCGCACCGACTACATTGGCCACAAGACAAAGGACCTGCAAGCCATTTGTGGCATCTCATGTGACGAGCTGTCCAGCATGGTCCTGGAGCTCAGAGGTCTACGCACCATTGTGACCACGCTGCAGGACAGCATCCGCAAAGTGGTCAGTGGCCTCCACACCCCGCCTGTTAGCAGGAGCCCCTGCATGGGTATCCCCGATGATGCTGAGGGACTGAAAGTGAGGCTCAGTGCTAATAACCTTTCTCCCCCTTTTAGACCGAAGAGAACAAAGAGCTGGCCAATGAGCTGAGGAGGCCCCCACTCTGCTACCACAATGGAGTCCAGTACAGGACTGGCGACGAGTGGACGGTGGACAGCTGCACTGAGTGTCGCTGCCAGGTAAGGCCCTCGGCGGACTGAAACACGAGTGGATGGCACACTCTCTGAAGAAAGAGCCAGATGGCTGTGGAGGCTCTTTTCATGTTCCATGGATGGATACCCAAGTGGTGTCTTTTTCTTAAGATGCAATTATGACATCTATAATATCATTTAAATGCTCAGAGTTTTTCAAAGTCTTAATTCTACCCCAGGCTAAGAATAATATCTAAAAGAATATATCTATTTAAATATCTCGGTAATTTACCTGCTTTAGTTCAAGAGCTAAGTGTTAAATATCAGGTAAGTAAAACCGAGTTGGAACTCCCCCCCACCCCACCACCCCCGGCAACCTGACTAGTATTCGGCTATGACATGGAGATTCTTTAATACAGTACTGATTGCTATTCAAATCACTTATCCCAACATCGTTAGAACTATCCACTTACCTCAGATGGTACTGCCTGCAGCGTATGTGACCTTCTGGCTCAACCCCTACCCAATGCCAGGGGCAGAGGGGTTTGAAGGGTCTTACTGGCTCATTGAGCAAAAAAGTCAAGCTTAAATACAAATCATGGATTGCCGGATTTGGGAGCCACCTTTACTAAATTCCCATTCTTGTCCAATATTATATAAAGCCATATTTATACATGAGAAAGTAAAATGCTCGTTGATCTTCTTTTCCCCATAAAGATGTAATTTAAAATTTTTGAAGTCCTGGCTGAGTTTCAGGAGTTTGATTTTAGACACAGAGTAACAGATCTGACTCATGATATTAGGTGGTTCCAGCTGCATAAATTCATGAAGAAGTGACTAGGTGGCAACTGAGAAGAATTCTAGAGGGATGCAGTGAGAAGTGAGCAGCACTCGAACTGTCTCTACAGTACTGGTGGCTGCCAAAAGACAGGCAGACCTTCTATTAAAACCATTCCCAAACTGTCTCTACAGTACTGGTGGCTGCCAAAAGACAGGCAGACCTTCTATTAAAATCATTCCCGAACTGCCTCTACAGTACTGGTGGCTGCCAAAAGACAGGCAGATCTTCTATTAAAATCATTCCACTAGAGCACTTATAGCCCAGACGACATTTCAGCTTGTAATTGAAATGTTTCAGTATGTAAGCTTCTGCTTGCAATATGCTTAGTACCCATTTCTCCTTCACTGTTGCCCTGCAGAACTCAGTTACCATCTGCAAAAAAGTGTCCTGTCCCATCATGCCCTGCTCCAACGCCACAGTTCCCGATGGAGAATGCTGCCCACGGTGCTGGCGTAAGTTCCTAAGATTGTATGACCATGCTTCAGCGACTGGATAGATTGTACATAATGCTGGAATACCAGTCCCATCTCTGTCACATGTTTTCATTCAGTTTCTTGCTGCAGCATCTGGTTAGCTGATGGCTTGTCTGCTGTATAGAACCAAAAAAATGCCATTATGACTAAACTTAATTACCCCCCTGGATTGTGGTATAGACAATAACCTTAGTATAGTTTATTGAGTATGATTCTGTGCTTTGAGAAAAGACGAGATGAACTGGTAGCAGCAATAGCTTTAAGTTAACTGGATTTAGAATCTGACCTTATGGCCTAGAGTCAAAAAAATCTGCTCACCGGAGAAATTGATGGACTTAACTGGGCCTGAAAGTTCTACCCGTTTTATCTTCAGGCATAGGAGACCTAAGAAAAAATAGTAGTTTGAGTCTCAGGGTTCTGTAAGAAACCGTATTGTTTCATGGTACCCAGTCCCTGGGTTTTGCTGCCAGTATAATTAATCACTTTGCTGAGACACTGTAGTAAGTACAAGTCATAAAAATGATTTATCACAACTAAGATGCATAAAACAGGAAAGTAGCACTCACCCTTCACATCCAGCCCCCCACACTCCCCGTTTCCTACACACACGGATCCCAGCTCAGAAGAACCAGCTCCCTTCAGAGATGTCAGTGACAGTGGAACTGCCACAATCATTTGCACATTGCTTTCTGTTCAGCATTGGCTTCAGATGTGGGTTAGAGGGAACAAGGCTAGCTAGGGACTAGCAGAGCGCTGAATTTTGAGGCAGGGATGACTAGGAAAACTTCAAACTGACGGCAAGAGAAGGCAAGTTCTCTGCCTCCTGTCAGATACAGGACGTGACTGTAGTCATGGCGCCTGGGCAGACGGCAAACAAACACACTTCCCTCTTTTGAAAATATGTGCAGAAAAGGCCCCAGATGCTAGGGTGAGAGGAGCAACCCGCTGACTGACCTCATGACTGATCCAGGGCCAGAGCCAACAGCGGCTCCGCTGCCTTCAGATTCATCTGCCAGACACATGGGTCTCTGACTCTCCTGAAAGTCAGAAGTGACTCCTATAAGTTGCCTAAAACCCAAGTATTCTTGGAAGCCTGGGGCTGGAAATGCCTACCAAGACATCTTAAGTCAAAAAAGGGAAACTCATTTAAAATGCAGACTGGAAGAAGGGGGCAAGGATGACTAGAAACATATGTGCGGGAAAGGTTCAGCTATACCGACCCAGGCAAAGCGTGCAATTACCCCAAAGCTGTGCACAGAATGACTGCTTGGCCATTGGCCTAACAAATATATTGCTTTTCACTCTCTGGCATGGGAAGAAAGTCCAGAGCAGAGCAGCCCAAATAATAGCTTGTTTTCATGATAACACACTAAATGCACCCATTTGCTCAGCAGCCAGCGACTCTGCAGACGATGGCTGGTCCCCGTGGTCTGAGTGGACCTCTTGCTCTGTGACCTGTGGCAATGGAATCCAGCAGCGTGGCCGCTCCTGCGACAGCCTCAACAACAGATGCGAGGGCTCCTCTGTGCAGACACGGACCTGCCACATCCAGGAGTGTGACAAGAGGTGTAAGTGTTTGACCACCTGGGGATGTGGAGGCCTGCCTTGTCTTTTTGTCACCAACAGCAACTTCAGAGCACAGAGGTTGAGGGCACAGGTTCTAGGCTCTGACCTAATCCCAGTTCTCTGCCTTATCTGTGCACACTTGAGCACAGCTTATCCTCTCTGAGGCTCTTATCTGTAAATTGGGGGTAAAAATAGTTTAAAGATTTTTAGTTTGGCGAGTTTGAAGATTTGGTTTAGAGGATGCATTTAAAGTGTTAACGTAGAGCTTGGCTTGTGGGAAGCACCATATAACCATCAGGTTTGTCCTTTAGTTAAACAGGATGGCGGCTGGAGCCATTGGTCCCCATGGTCATCTTGTTCCGTAACATGTGGAGATGGTGTGATCACAAGGATCCGGCTCTGCAACTCCCCCAGCCCCCAGATGAACGGGAAGCCCTGTGAGGGCAAAGCCCGGGAGACCAAAGCCTGCCAGAAAGACGCCTGCCCCAGTAAGTGCATGCATCACCCGGCATGATGCTGGCAGCTCCACCCCGCTGGCTGCCTGGCATCCGTGGTTCACGGATGGGGGAAATTTGCTTCCTAGAGAAACAAACAGAAGCACAGCCCTGCAGGGCACAGCAGCTTCTTCTAACGACAAATAGAACCATTTCAGATTCACCCTCTTCCCAGACATCCTTACCATGTGTCAGGGTCATGGAGGTTTCTTGAACACCCTCAGGAGAGTCTCTTGTGAAGGTAAAGTGTTTGGAAATTGGTCTTAGCTTTGGCCTGTGGTTCATTTTCTTACAGTCAATGGAGGCTGGGGACCCTGGTCACCATGGGACATCTGTTCTGTCACCTGTGGAGGAGGGGTACAGAAACGTAGCCGGCTCTGCAACAACCCCACACCCCAGTTTGGAGGCAAGGACTGCGTTGGTGATGTGACAGAAAACCAGATCTGTAACAAGCAGGACTGTCCCATTGGTAAGCCACACAGCCCAGGCAGCACAGGACAAAACCACTTAATGGCACGGTCAGCTTTCATGGGGGTTCAGTTTGGATGGTCCTGAGTGATTTGATTAAAATGCCAGATGGACAGCATAATCTCAAAAGTTAGTAGTTACACAGACCTTACAATATTACACCCCCATTTAAGTGACCAGAATGGCAGTAACAGCAGCTGAGACCCACGTTTGCCTGTCACTCTTATCTCAGATGGATGCCTGTCCAATCCCTGCTTTGCTGGTGTCCAGTGTACCAGCTATCCTGATGGCAGCTGGAAGTGTGGTGCTTGTCCCCCAGGCTATAGTGGAGACGGCGTCAAATGCAAAGATGTTGATGAGGTGAGGAGCTGGGAGCTACCAGACCTAGGAAAGCATCTCATCTGCCTTGGTCATTTCTTATGGCAGTGTTCTCTAAACATGGACAAACCTGTTTCTTCCACAGTGCAAAGAAGTCCCTGATGCCTGCTTCAACCACAATGGAGAGCACAGGTGTGAGAACACAGACCCCGGCTACAACTGCCTGCCCTGCCCACCGCGCTTCACTGGCTCACAGCCCTTCGGCCGGGGCGTGGAACATGCCACCGCCAACAAACAGGTAAAGCAGAGGACACTAGCAGATGGGAGTGAGGGGGGTGTCCTTGACTGAGCTAGCCATGAAAGCGGGGAATGTCCTCTCACACCCTTCAAGGAAAATAGGGGACGGGATGAGTGTCAATCTAGCTTTTAGAAACAGGACTAGAAAATGAATGGTTCATCCAGCAGAGAAAATTGGTCCATCACATATAACCATGCTGCTCTGGAGTGAGTTGTGAGTGGATGGACTTGTAAGTGCCAGGGTGATGTGCAAGTTCAAGGAAAACACACATAAAGCCATGTCAGCCTATAACCTGGCATCAACATTCCCAGGGCAGGATGGGGAGGACTCATACTCTTCCCATGGATCTCTGTCCAGAGGCAATGGGGAGCTGGGGACCCTCCAAGGCTCTGCCTTAACGTCAGAATGTTGTACCCTCAGGTATGCAAGCCCCGAAACCCCTGCACAGACGGGACACACGACTGCAACAAGAACGCCAAGTGCAACTACCTGGGCCACTACAGCGACCCCATGTACCGCTGCGAGTGCAAGCCTGGCTACGCCGGCAATGGCATCATCTGCGGGGAGGACACAGACCTGGACGGCTGGCCCAACGAGGACCTGCTGTGCGTGGCCAATGCAACTTACCACTGCAGAAAGGTAGCCCCACCCTCACCCGCCTCCAGAAACACTTATCAAGGGGATGAGCTGAGGAATGCTAAATGCTTAAACTTGGGGAACGGAACTGAAAGATGAAATCATCCAAAGGCAGAGGAAGACTAATTCTTATTAAATCACTTGGTGCCAAGAACATGAATGGGGCAGGCCCTTTGGGCAGTTGTGTTCCACAGTCGATTATGTTGTCCAAAAAAAGTTCACTTCTCTACCAAATGCCAGCAGAGCATGACCCGTGTTCCCAGTATATATAAAGTTTAGAGCATTTATATGAAGTATTTATGTGTGTGTGTGTGTGTGTGTGTGTGTGTGTATGTGTGTATATATCCTCCAAGCAAACTTTTTTGTCTTCCCATTGAAAATACCTGCTGTCACAGAGTAGCATTCAGTTCTGTCTACAGTGTTTTTCAATGCACTCTCTAGTGCATGAGCTGAGCAAAAGGCTTGCAAACTGAAGCTGCAATGTGTCTTCTCTTTCCAGGATAATTGCCCCAACCTTCCCAACTCAGGGCAGGAAGACTATGACAAGGATGGAATCGGTGATGCCTGTGATGATGACGATGACAATGATAAGATTCCAGATGACAGGGTAAAATTGTTTTCCATTCCTCTTTCAGCTTTTGTGTTCAGCAACAGCCCCTTAACCCTTAAGATTCAACAAAATTACTGATATCTAGTCATCAGAAATTATTCGTTGTGATTCTGTAGTTTTCAGATATAGATGTTGCCAAGAGAATTTTTATTTATTTTTTTTTTATTTTTTTTTTAATGAGAAATAAAGTTTATTTTCCTGTACTGAATAAGGGGTTTGTTTTTCATCACAGCCTGCCTTTCCCTTAATTGGAGCAAAAAGTTACAATGTGTGAACAAATGACACTGCTCCCCATATTGGCTTCAAATGTTTTCTCTAGGTCACAGTAAGGTTATCTCTGCTTGCACCCTAGTGGAGATGTTGAGTTTCTATTTACATCTCACTGACTCATAACCAACAGAAATTAATTTTTCATTCATTATGTCCTGGCTTTTAAGTTTTGCAGTGGTCATTTTATAGGGGACTTAGTATATCCACCAAGTATAAAATGACTGTTGCAGATTTTAACAGTTTTATATATATTACGCATGTGATTTGAGGCTAGTTTCGTGGACCAAGTTGTACAATGCTCTGCTTCTTCTCTTGGCAGGACAACTGTCCATTCCATTACAACCCAGCCCAGTACGACTATGACAGAGATGACGTGGGAGACCGCTGTGACAACTGCCCGTACAACCACAACCCAGACCAGGCTGACACAGATAACAATGGGGAAGGAGACGCCTGCGCAGCTGACATTGATGGGGACGGTAAGGCGCTCCCTGATTCCAGCCAGCCCGTAGGCAGCTATGACGGCATTCAGCTCTCAGCCTTGAACAGCGCTGGCTGTTAGTGTGCAGTCTGGTTGAAACAGCTGAGGCTAAAGATTCCAGCTCTTATCTGTCCCATGTTCTCTGCAGGTATCCTCAATGAACGGGACAACTGCCAGTATGTCTACAATGTGGACCAGAAAGACACTGACATGGATGGGGTTGGTGATCAGTGTGACAACTGCCCCCTGGAACACAATCCAGACCAGGTGGGTAGATAGATTCCTTTCAGAATCTTTCAGGAAACTGTTAGCATATCCCTTTCTAAGCCTCTTTAAAAAGTAGAAGCGTTTAAGTTCGAACACTTTCATGACCACGGCTCTCAGTGCCCTCACAGCCAACTACAGCATTCTCATGTGAACAGTTTGCCTGGCCTAAGCTCTTTGCAGAGTTCATAGGTCTTTAACTTCATTCTTATCCTCTACAAGAAGCCCACATGATTTGCTCAGTGGAATCTACCATTGTTAAGATAAATTATACAAAGCAGAAATCTGTGACTGACAACTGTACAGGAATATTAATCATGTTTGAAACTAAGAGATGGAAGAAAATATCCCTAAGCAAGATACACAGCCATCTTCATGGCTCATGATATAATCTGACTGCAAGAAAATCAAACTAAAAATATTTCCCCAAACTGGAGAAATCCCTGTTTCTTTGTCATTCTTCAAGTGTTTTGGCACTGCAAACAGATAATTCTGTACCGGTGCTAGGGAGTGCTGCAAACAGACATAGCCAGAGCAAGTTCCACGTCTGAAGGTGTTTCTTTTCTAGTGTAATCGCTCATCATCATTTTCTCGGTGTGAAACTTAAGGCTTTTTTTTCCCCCTAAAAGCAATTATTCTGGAAATTTAGAAACCACCTTTTTATAAATGCAAATATTTTTTAAAGATTCAAGAAATGATAAATCCAGCTAATTTCTGGAGAAATCCAGAAACTCTCCTAATATTTGCTCGTATGACTTTCTCTAAAACAAAAAGCACCAGGATGAATTGCTTTGGGGAAATAGGGGAAAGCATGAATGATTTGGGATAGCGTTCTTGATCAAATGGCACAGAGGGTCGTCTGTTCTGAATTGGAGTCTTACTGTAAATTAAACCTCAGTGCCATTTAACCTCCCTGGATAAGGTGCTGGTTCTTCAGATACTAATAAAGTTTATAACAATTAAAGAATCATGTAAAAATCTTAATGGCAAAGAGCATAAATACTGGCAAGCAAAATTTCAATTTGTGTGTAAATAATCTGTAAGCATTCTGTAAGAATTCTGTATAATTCAGTACATTATATGTACTGAATACTTTAAAAAAGGTACTCTGAGAAATACGGTTTTGAAAAAAATTAGAATTTTGACTTTACCTGAGCCAACACTGGACAATCCTGATGGACTAGATACGTAAAACCAAATACCTAAAAGAGAAGAAAGTGATTTATCCCACCATACAGGTTACCCAGTATGTATGAAAAGTAGTGCCATGTTGCCATGACTTAATGACCTGGAATAGAAGTTGACATGTCAACAATTTCCTAATTGAAAATTTGAATAGAATATAAATTGTACCCAGAGCATTCAATTCATCTGAAGATCTAAGTAGTTAATATGGCATTCGGTCCTTAGTGATGAAATGATGCTTTCTATTTAATTTTACTTAGAAAGTTTTCTATTTTAAAAGAACTTTCATATATCCCTTTAAAAACTGTCTATTACAAATAAGGATCAAGAATAAAACACTTAAGACCAGTGAGGTTTCATATCTATATTAACAAATCTTATCAGACACTGGGGAATCTCCCTAAGTTTTCTTTAGCATCAGCGATTCACATTCCAGCTTACCCTCTGTCTCTTTCAGCTTGACTCTGACTCGGACCGCATTGGAGACACCTGTGACAACAATCAGGATATTGATGAAGATGGCCACCAGAACAACCTGGACAACTGTCCCTACGTGCCCAATGCCAACCAGGCTGACCATGACAAGGATGGCAAAGGCGACGCCTGCGACCATGATGATGACAATGATGGCATTCCTGATGACCGGGACAACTGCAGGCTGGTGCCCAATCCTGACCAGAAGGACTCTGATGGTGAGTCACTGGAGCCACTTTCAAAGCGAGTGACTGAAACCATGGCTGTCTGGATTGTGGAAATAAAACCAAAGCTGAATACATTTGAGGATGAAGAGACTAAATGTTAACTTTGACAAGACAGTGGATTTCTGGCACCAGTAATGGTATTTTGGAATTTCACTGAACTCTTGCCTTTTTGCCTTTAGGTGATGGTCGAGGTGATGCCTGCAAAGATGATTTTGACCAGGACAAGGTGCCAGACATTGATGACATCTGTCCCGAAAATGTTGATATCAGCGAGACTGATTTCCGCCGATTCCAGATGATTCCTCTAGATCCCAAAGGGACATCCCAGAATGACCCTAACTGGGTTGTACGCCATCAGGGTAAAGAACTCGTCCAGACTGTCAACTGTGACCCTGGACTTGCTGTAGGTGAGTAGAGAGTTCTTCAAACGAAAGGCCAGTGTCTACAGGGGAAAGAAGCCACTGTAAAAGCAGGCAGTGGCACGTGTCCCCGTGAGTGCTAAAAAGGTCTGGGAAAGTGACAGAGAACCTCCGGAAGGCTGCAGGTGCTAACCTGGGTGTGGCCTCCTCTTCCAGGTTATGACGAATTTAACGCTGTGGACTTCAGCGGCACCTTCTTCATCAACACCGAGAGGGATGACGACTACGCTGGCTTTGTGTTTGGCTACCAGTCCAGCAGCCGCTTCTATGTTGTGATGTGGAAGCAAGTCACTCAGTCCTACTGGGACACCAAGCCCACGAAGGCTCAGGGATACTCTGGACTTTCCGTGAAGGTTGTGAACTCCACCACGGGGCCTGGCGAGCACCTGCGGAATGCCCTGTGGCACACAGGAAACACCCCTGGCCAGGTGAGAACAGCGCCCTTCAGGAGGGGAAGGGATGCTGTGTTTGGCCAAGCCTCCCACCAGGGAGTCTTAGACATCAGGTTCCCGGCAACACCAACTGTAGCATTAAGCTCTGCATTGTAAAAACCATCCTAGTGTCTGAGAGGGTAGCTCACTTGAGATCAAAAGGCTAAAGCTGTTTGTTTTAGCCTCTTCAAACAAACAAAAATGTCAATGTCCCTTCTCTTTGCTGATATGCACATTCAAGGTTACATAACCAATAAAGCCCTGGGGAAAAAAATCCTACATTGCAGCCCTCTAATTTAGGTCAGCTCAGTACCTTTTCAAGTACCATTCCATTTCATGGAATCTAACATAAATCTCATAATGAAGCTGTTTCAACCTTTGCTTTTCCTTTTCCTCCAGGTGCGCACACTGTGGCATGACCCTCGTCACATTGGCTGGAAAGATTTCACTGCCTACAGATGGCGTCTGAGCCACAGGCCAAAGACAGGTTTCATCAGGTAAGATTGCTCTGATTAAATATCCCTTAAGTCATACTGACAGGCAGGGAGGAGAGGACCAAAGGTAAGGGTGGCACTAATGTGATGTCCTTCTTTCCCGCAGAGTGGTGATGTACGAAGGGAAGAAAATCATGGCTGACTCAGGACCCATCTATGACAAAACCTATGCTGGTGGTAGGCTAGGCTTGTTCGTCTTCTCTCAAGAAATGGTGTTCTTCTCCGACCTGAAATATGAATGCAGAGGTAGGAGCAAAATGACAGTGAATATATAGGTGAAATCTCTGGTTCAGACCAGTACCAAGAATGTCAGTCACACAAGAGGCTGATTTAAAGGCTATGTAAGACACAGGGTTATTTCTATCTTGCTGTTGAAGACACAATGATAAAAACGAAATAATGAAAGCCTTAGAAAGCACAGCATAAGTTCTGGAAGGTTATGCTATATCAAACCCCTAGCAACAGTGTTCAAACACATTAATGTGTAATTTTATACATGACGAATCTTAAAATATACTTTTGCCATTATAAAAGTAGAGCTGTGCCAAAGTTGTTAATGTATTAGTGGATATTAAGATGACAGTGCCTCAGTGAATCAGTTTATGTATTTATGTGTTTATATATTTATTTCACAGATTCCTAATCATCAAACTGTTGATCAAAAGACTGATCATAACCAATGCTGGTATTGCACCTTCTGGAAACATGGGCTTTAGAAAACCCCCAGGAGCGCTCCTCGCTGCCTGCCTTTGCTCTCCGCTTGCATGAGTGTGGACTCCTAGAACATGTGACTTGCCTCAAGAAATTGCAGTTTGCCAAATCAGACCCTGCATTCAGCCTCCAACTGAGAAGAATCTTCCAAGGAGACAAAGATGACTTTGGTGGGCTTTTGCAAAAGCAAAAGCATCCTCATGCTTTGGTTGGAAGGTGCCTGTCCCACTCTGCTTTTGTCAGAGCAGAACGCGACTGTGAGGCCAGCTCTAGCAGTGGACTCCAAAGTGTTTTCAGGCATGTGAGAGAAGGGAGGACTCACTAGAATTGACAAACAAAACCAGCCCTGACCTACTCCCTCTGGAATAGGGGGGCGGGGGTCCAAAGCCCAAAGGGGAGGACGCATACCCAAGAGACGATTGTATGAAGAAAATATGGAGGAACTGTTACATTTTTGGTACTAAATCATTTTCAGGGGATTGAAAGACTATTGCTGGATTTCATGATGCTGACCGGTGTTAGCTGATTTAACCCACATAAGTAGGCACTTAAATAGGAGCAGGGAAGGAAGGAAAAGACTGGCTTCTGGACTTCCTCCCAGATTTCCACCCCTTAACACATCACCTGTAGTGACCAGAATAGGGAGTCGGAGTTAAACCATCACAAGCCAGTGCTGGCTGCCGCAGCTTGGTTCTATTGAAATTGTCAGTTGTATTCCAGATGTAGCTTCTGCAGATTTGCAGGAAAATAAGAAAACCCACCATCTCAGTGAGCACCAGCCTGTCTCCCAAGGGACGGGCAGCCCCTGCTTGTATTTTTATGGTTAGAAAGGCACAAAATTACCAACTAAGACATTCCTTTTCTCTCTTTTTTCCTGAATATCATGGAGTTTTCCAGTTGTCTCTTTTGGACTGTACTTTTTGGTGTTTTAAACAAACACTTTACAATGTACACTATTTATTTTTTACTTATTCTGGGGGATCTGTCTGAAAGACTATTCATGGAACAGGAAGAAGCGTAAGGACTATCCATATCATCTTTGCTACAAGTCATTATGACTGTAAGATTGTAAATACAGATTATTTATTAACTCTGTTCTACCTGGAATCTAGGTTTCATATGGAAAGTGTCTGAGAGCAGGTAGTTGAGATTGATCAGCAAATCTTTCAGAGGAATGGCACAAGGAAACCAGCATAGCAAGCTGCTCTTCACTTTGTGCTCAGACTGAATGATTTGGAATTCCTTTTTCCTTTTTTTTCCCAAGTGGAATTACTTGGTTGTCCATTTGCAAGTGTTTTTAATTTGCAAAGAAAGCCAAGAGGCCATTAATACTGTCTTATCCCATCCCTTGTGCCTATTTCCAGGGAGATGAAAAGCATCTACATTTATTATTTTTGCCTTTTTCCAAAAGAAAAAAATGACAAAGGTGAAACTTGTATACAAATATTACCTCATTTGTTGTGTGACTGAGTAAAGAATTTTGGGTGTGTTTTCAGGCATGTGAGAGAAGGGAGGACTCACTAGAATTGACAAACAAAACCAGCCCTGACCTACTCCCTCTGGAATAGGGGGGCGGGGGTCCAAAGCCCAAAGGGGAGGACGCATACCCAAGAGACGATTGTATGAAGAAAATATGGAGGAACTGTTACATTTTTGGTACTAAATCATTTTCAGGGGATTGAAAGACTATTGCTGGATTTCATGATGCTGACCGGTGTTAGCTGATTTAACCCACATAAGTAGGCACTTAAATAGGAGCAGGGAAGGAAGGAAAAGACTGGCTTCTGGACTTCCTCCCAGATTTCCACCCCTTAATACATCACCTGTAGTGACCAGAATAGGGAGTCGGAGTTAAACCATCACAAGCCAGTGCTGGCTGCCGCAGCTTGGTTCTATTGAAATTGTCAGTTGTATTCCAGATGTAGCTTCTGCAGATTTGCAGGAAAATAAGAAAACCCACCATCTCAGTGAGCACCAGCCTGTCTCCCAAGGGACGGGCAGCCCCTGCTTGTATTTTTATGGTTAGAAAGGCACAAAATTACCAACTAAGACATTCCTTTTCTCTCTTTTTTCCTGAATATCATGGAGTTTTCCAGTTGTCTCTTTTGGACTGTACTTTTTGGTGTTTTAAACAAACACTTTACAATGTACACTATTTATTTTTTACTTATTCTGGGGGATCTGTCTGAAAGACTATTCATGGAACAGGAAGAAGCGTAAGGACTATCCATATCATCTTTGCTACAAGTCATTATGACTGTAAGATTGTAAATACAGATTATTTATTAACTCTGTTCTACCTGGAATCTAGGTTTCATATGGAAAGTGTCTGAGAGCAGGTAGTTGAGATTGATCAGCAAATCTTTCAGAGGAATGGCACAAGGAAACCAGCATAGCAAGCTGCTCTTCACTTTGTGCTCAGACTGAATGATTTGGAATTCCTTTTTCCTTTTTTTTCCCAAGTGGAATTACTTGGTTGTCCATTTGCAAGTGTTTTTAATTTGCAAAGAAAGCCAAGAGGCCATTAATACTGTCTTATCCCATCCCTTGTGCCTATTTCCAGGGAGATGAAAAGCATCTACATTTATTATTTTTGCCTTTTTCCAAAAGAAAAAAATGACAAAGGTGAAACTTGTATACAAATATTACCTCATTTGTTGTGTGACTGAGTAAAGAATTTTGGGATCAAACAGAAAGAGTTTAAGTGTCTAACAAACTTAAAGCTACTGTAGTACCTAAAAAAAAAAAAAAAATCAATGTTGTACATAGTATAAAAATTCTTTGCAGAAAAGTATTCCCAGTAAGGAAATAAGCATTGAAATGTTAAATACATTTTCTGAAAGTTGTTTTTTCTATCATCTTGTATACCGTTGCTTTATTTTTATAAATTATTTTCTCATTGCCTTTGGAATAGATATCTCAGATTGTGTAGATATGCTATTTAAATAATTTATCAGGAAATACTGCCTGTAGAGTTAGTATTTCTATTTTTATAAAATGTTTGCACACTGAATTGAAGAATTGTTCGTTTTTTGTTTTGTTGATTTGTTTTTTGCTTGTTCCCCTCTTCCCTGTTTTTACTATTTGCCAATACTTTTCTAGGAATGTGCTTTTTTGTACACATTTTTATCCATTTTACATTCTAAAGCAGTGTAAGTTGTATATTACTGTTTCTTATGTACAAGGAACAACAATAAATCATATGGAAATTTATATTTATACTTACTGTATCCATGTTTATTTGTTTTCTGGCCTTACGTTATGAGGTACGGGTAAACTGTATCCTTAAACCAATAGAGCATACACAAAAAGAAATCACAGTAATAGTAACGTTCATAGTTCCTATACAATTTAAGAAGACTGAATTGCTTAGATGACGTATTTGCTGGATTTGTGGAATAAAAGAACAAAACAAATTAGCATGTCATACTAAAAACAAGCAATGAGAAATGACCACCCCCACAAGATGTGGGACTCAAAAGGGTATAAGTTTATATTTTACTAATGTCACTAAATGTCATTTATCGAATCCTATTCAAAGCCCAGTTCTGTTCCTGAAAACAAAAAGGAAAAAAGGAAAACTCACAGCTACATCTTCTGACCCATGAATGAGGACACCAGGCTGTGAAGAAACTTTAGAAACAGTGAAAAACGAACTGTCCTTGAAAAGCTGGGTCAAATGCTATAGATACCACATTTTGGAGAGTGACTATGCCTTTGGTCAGAAAGATGACTTAAGAGAGGGAGAATTGGGAATAAATCCTAATAAATCCTAATATATATACACATATATATTAGGAATAAATCCTAATATGTATGTATATATATATACACACATATATATATGTATACACACATATAAAATATCAACTTATTTTGTGAAGAGAAAGCCAAAGCCTTACAATAAGCAGAACCTGACCTTCAGGTGCACTAACCATGAATGTAGAATACTGTCCAATTTTTAGTTGTAAAAAGAATTTTTAAAAATTTCAGAATAAAAATTTTTATGAATAAAGATCTCACTTTGATGTCCATTAAACAAAAAGGACAGGCTGAGTGAGACAGAATCTTTTTTCCCCTTAATGACTTTTCTCTCTCATTCTAGAAACACATATAAGTATAAATTGCCAAATCACTTTATGGTATCTAGGTGAAGAATCAGGAACTGGAAGGTGTTGGTTATAAACTCTGGAAAACTGATTTGAAAGAAATATTCTTTGAAACATGACACCATTCATTCTCAGAGCAGCTCAGCATGTGAAGTCTTGGGAGAGAATTCTAATTCACTTTTAAGTAACAGAACAAAAGTAACTGATAGTATCAGGATGGGACAGAAGAAACTGGGACCTGGAGCTTTCTTACCAGGAATGCTCCATATGCACTCCAAAACTGGCCTTCGAATCAGGTTGTACTGAAATAAAGGACTTGTTAAAAATTAAAACTACGCCAGCAGGGTGATAGCTCTCTCCTATAGGAGTTTATTGTCGTGCGTTTCACAAGTTGGACTGAAGGGCAATAAACTCTAGGACCTATGGGAATTTACAATAAAGCTGGTGCCAGTAGTTTTCTTGAGGAGTCATAAGTTAAAAAAAACCTCAAATTTTAAGATCCTAAATTTATTCCCAAAATAAGTTAGCTCTTGCTCTTTCACACTTTTTCTCTACCTTTTCTGGGGGCAAACACTCAGGTCTAGAGGGAAACTTAAAAACACTGCTTTTTAAAGAACATTTTCTTTCTTATCAAGGTAATCTTTCATTTAATGTGGAGCCTTCATATTGAGTATATTATACAAATTCAGCTTGCCAGTTCTTTGTTAGAGGTAGGTACCGTCAGTTTACATGCTATGGAACGGTCTCATTCCTTTCAAGGGTAAAATTAATTACTTAATCATTCTGCTTTCCTACCCTCTGTTAAACTTTTGTAACATAAAGGTCCACTATGCCCCAAATACCATTTGGAGAAATATACTACAAAGCCATAAATTATCTCCTCACCATCTATCTCCCTCTCCTCTTCTCTCCCTCCCTCTCCCTCTCTCTCTCTCACAGACACACATACATATCAATCAAACACCAGAAGCACATGGGTTTGGAAAAGACATAAAAGGTTCTCATAAATTCAGGTTACTGACTTGTAACTAACAAACCCTCCCTCTTAAAATAGTAATACAGCTTTTTAAAAACCAGCTGATCTTTATTTGCTGAATTCTAAAAGGGAAACTCTGAAAGAAGATAACAAACTAAATGTCATATATGAAATAATTCAGTCAAACTGAATTATGAAAAGTACCATTACTAATAAGATAGTAAGGATAGCCTAACATTGTTTTGTTGGGAAAATTCATTTCTCTTCACAGCAAGCTATACAGGCATAGAGAGAAGGAAAGAAGGGAAATTCAGGGCAAAACTACAAGTCATGGTCAACAAACCTGTGCAAACCCCAATAATGTAGTAATGTGTAATAGTAAATACAAAACAATCATAAAACTTCAACTGGTTTTACCATAGCACACACACATAAAATGTTGGTTTCTATAAATGCAATAAAAAACAATTTTCCTGGGAATTTCAATGAGGAAAAACCAGTGAGCAATTTACCACAAGTTTCAAAAAATATCAAAAAAATATGATCCAGAAAGAGAGAATTGAAACATTAAAATCATCATTTGAGGAATGGCCTCTATAATGCATTCACTGAACTAAAAGAATTTGGAAAAAATGTGGTTTAACTTAATTTACCAACTCTCTTAAAAGCACAACCCAGCAAGTCAGTGCTTAAGATTCTTTACATTCTTCTGTCACATCTTCAGTCTCCTGTTCATCTGCACATTAAAAAGAATAACCAAATTTGTCAGATATCTGTGCATAAGTAAGAAAAATTATCAGCCTATGTTTTTTAAACATTAAATCCTTTTACACATAAGATAAGCCACATTCTTATTTAATATTTATCATGCAATCATCACTCTGCAACAAATATTAAATTTATTTTAATATTTATTGAATATTAAAATCAATATTCAAAATATCCAAAATCACTGCAGACAGTGACTGTAGTCATGAAATTAAAAGACACTTGCTCCTTGAAAGAAAAGCTATGACCAACCTAGACAGCATATTAAAAAGCAGAGCCATTACTTTGCCAACAAAGGTCCATCTAGTCAAAGGTATGGTTTTTCCAGAGTCATGTGTGGATGTGAGAGCTGAACCATAAGGAAGGCTGGGTGCCAGTGAATTGATGCTTTTGAACTGTGGTGGTGGAGAAGACTCTTGAGAGTCCCTTGGACAGCAAGGAAATCAAACCAGTCAATCCTAAATACAGGCATAGAGAGAAGGAAAGAAGGGAAATTCAGGGCAAAACTACAAGTCATGGTCAACAAACCTGTGCAAACCCCAATAATGTAGTAATGTGTAATAGTAAATACAAAACAATCATAAAACTTCAACTGGTTTTACCATAGCACACACACATAAAATGTTGGTTTCTATAAATGCAATAAAAAACAATTTTCCTGGGAATTTCAATGAGGAAAAACCAGTGAGCAATTTACCACAAGTTTCAAAAAATATCAAAAAAATATGATCCAGAAAGAGAGAATTGAAACATTAAAATCATCATTTGAGGAATGGCCTCTATAATGCATTCACTGAACTAAAAGAATTTGGAAAAAATGTGGTTTAACTTAATTTACCAACTCTCTTAAAAGCACAACCCAGCAAGTCAGTGCTTAAGATTCTTTACATTCTTCTGTCACATCTTCAGTCTCCTGTTCATCTGCACATTAAAAAGAATAACCAAATTTGTCAGATATCTGTGCATAAGTAAGAAAAATTATCAGCCTATGTTTTTTAAACATTAAATCCTTTTACACATAAGATAAGCCACATTCTTATTTAATATTTATCATGCAATCATCACTCTGCAACAAATATTAAATTTATTTTAATATTTATTGAATATTAAAATCAATATTCAAAATATCCAAAATCACTGCAGACAGTGACTGTAGTCATGAAATTAAAAGACACTTGCTCCTTGAAAGAAAAGCTATGACCAACCTAGACAGCATATTAAAAAGCAGAGCCATTACTTTGCCAACAAAGGTCCATCTAGTCAAAGCTATGGTTTTTCCAGAGTCATGTGTGGATGTGAGAGCTGAACCATAAGGAAGGCTGGGTGCCAGTGAATTGATGCTTTTGAACTGTGGTGGTGGAGAAGACTCTTGAGAGTCCCTTGGACAGCAAGGAAATCAAACCAGTCAATCCTAAAGGAGATCAGCCCTGACTATTCACTGGAAGAACTGATGCTGAAGCTGAAGCTCTTTGGCCACCTGGTGCAAAGAGCTAACTCACTGGAAAAGACCCTGATATTAGGAAAGATTGAAGGCAGGAGAAGGGGACAACAGAGGACGAGATGGCTGGATGGCATCACTGACTCGAAGAACATGATGGACCAGGAAGCCTGGTGTGCTGCGGTCCATGGGGTCGAAAGAGTTAGACACGATTGAGCGACTGAACTGAACTGGACAGTCACCACAAGCTGTACACAAAATTTACAAGAAAAGTGAAACATAAGGGGCTTGCCTTCAGTGAGCTTACAGCTATGGGATAGTTTTCTGGGTTTTGAATGAAAATGGTTATGAATTTGGAGACATACATCAAAATTATTATTATCATTATTATTTGCTTTGTACTAAGATTCCAGGACGCTGAGTGAAACAAACAGTAAATGTGACAGTAGATAAGAACTTACTAGATAAGAACTTCTGGTAGATAAGAACTGATTGCTTTTCATTTCTTCAACGTTAGAAACAAATTGTGACACTAACCAAAGTGGAATGTAAATATTCTTCCAATCTTAGTAAGAAGCTTTTCATATAAGGCAGAATTGACAATAGCACCAAATAAAAGACAATAAAAGAGAATCAGGAGAAACTGGAACCCTCAAACACTGCAGGTGGGAATGTAAATGAGGCAGCTGACTTGGGGAACATCTGACAGTTGCTCAAAAGGTTACCATCGACCCAGCAATTCTACTCCTGGGCATATCCCCTAGAGAAATGAAAACATGTGTGAGCTCAATCCCTCAGTCAGGTCTGACTCTTTGTGACCCCATGGACTATAACCCACCAGGTTCCTCTGTCCATGGGATTTTTCAAGCAAAACTACTAGAGTGGGTTGCCATTTCCTCCTCCAGGGGATCTTCCTGACCCAGAGATTGAACCCACAACCTCCTGCATCTCCTGCACTGCAGGCAGACTTTTTTTTTTTTTTTTTAACTGATGGCTGAGCCATCACAGAAGCCCCAAATGAAAATATATATCTACCCAAAAACCTGCACACTGAGATTAATAGCAGAATTACAAATAACAGCCAAAAAGTAGAAACAACTCAAATGTCCATCAGCTAATGAATGGATAAGGAAAATGTGGTAAATTCACACAAAAGAATATTATTCAATAATAAAAGAGTAAAGTACTGATGCAAGCCACAACATGAATGAATCTTGAAAACATTATAATAAGTAAGGGGTCAGACACAAAAGACCACATATTATATGATCCCATTTATATGAAGTGTCCAGACTAGGCAAATTCATAGAGTCATAAAGTAGGTTAGTGATCACCTAGGGCTGGGGTTTGGGGGAAAATGGGCAGTGACTGTGAGTGAGTACAGTATTTTTCTCTAGGATAAGGAAAATATTGTAAAACTGATAGTGGCGATGAATACAAAATTCTGTGAACATTCTAAAACCCACTGAATTGTATGGTATTGTTGAAAGGTTACCCCAAAAAGGTTATATCCACATGCTAATCCCTGATGCTAAAGCTGAAACTCCAGTACTTTGGCCACCTCACGCGAAGAGTTGACTCACTGGAAAAGACTCTGATGCTCGGAGGGGTTGGGGGCAGGAGGAGAAGGGGACGGCAGAGGATGAGATGGCTGGATGGCATCACTGACTTGATGGATGTGAATCTGAGTGAACTCCGGGAGTTGGTGATGGACAGGGAGACCTGGCGTGCTGCGATTCATGGGGTCGCAAAGAGTCGGACACGACTGAGCCACTGAACTGAACTGAATCCCTGATACCTATGAAAGTCATCTCACTTGGGAAAAGCATCTTTACAGATATAATTAAGGATCTTGAGACAAGAGCATCCTGGATCATACAGGTGGGACCTATATTAATGAAACAAGAGACAAGCAGAGGGAGACTTGAGACACGTGCAGAGAGAGAATGACAATGTGAAGACAGAGTCAGAGACTGGAGTGATATGGCCACAAAGCAAAGAAGCCAAAGAATGTCAACAGCCTGAGAAAGTGGAAGAAGCAAGGAAGCATCCTTCCATAAAGCCTCCAGGCAGAGTGTGGCCTTGCTGATATCTTGACTGCAGACTTCGGCCTCCAGAACTATGAGATGATAAATTTTTGTTGTGATCATGTGTTGTAGCAACTGTAGGAAACTAACACAGGTGTTTAGAGTAGATGTTGATAAAGCGGTTACTTTAAAAATCAATCTACTATTTAACAACAAATGATTTGGAGTTTCAGAGTACAATGAGAAATGTAGTGATATTGTCAATGCATGGAGAAGAAATATTAGCATGGAGAGGAGGTGGGCTGTATGAGAAGTGCACCTGAGTATCTCACATATGAGATGAGGAATGATAAGGCCTCGGCACCACATCTTCATAAGTGCCAGTCCTTCTATCTGGAGTGCGCTCCTTCTCACCCACCCCGTAAGTGACCACTCATCCTCAGAAGCTCGATTCAAATGCCACCTCCCCATCTCTCCAGTCATTCGTCATTCCCTCTAGTGTTGACAAATACTTTGTCCAGAAGCTCTTATACTTGGCCCCATATGCTGAGATTGTCTGCTTAAGTGCCTGCCTTCATCAATATCCTATGAAATAATTCAGAGCGGTGATCATGCCCTACTCACCTGATAACCTAGGAATAGCATCCGTAATGAATGAACACGATGGAACCCTGGAGCAGTGGTTTTAGTCATAACTAAACAACAGAATCACCCAGACCCCATCCTCAGAAACTGACTTTAAAAAACACAGATGCCCAGAGCCAATCCCTAGAAATTGACTTAATGGTGGAATAGAAACAAGGTATTAACCTGTTGTTAAATATCACCTGATGATTCTAATGTGCAGAGATAAGAAGCATTGTCTAAGGGATGAACTCAGTATAGCTTTACATGCCAGGCAGACCTGAGGCAGATGCCAAAGAGAGAGATATGAAAATCAAAAGTACACAAAGCACAGATGATCCCATACCAGCTAGGTATGTCTCCAAATAAAATACTAGCCATGAAAAAGTAGTAGAGAGCTAAAGAGTAGGACTAGCTTGCTCTCAAGGAGAAGGCAATGGCAGCCCACTCCAGTCCTCTTGCCTGGAAAATCCCATGGACAGAGGAGCCTGGTAGGCTGCAGTCCATGGGGTCGCTAAGAGTCGGACATGACTGAGTGACTCCACTTTCACTTTTCACTTTCATGCGTTGGAGAAGGAAATGACAACCCACTCCAGTGTCCTTGCCTGGAGAATCCCAGGGACAGCGGAGCCTGGTTGGGCTGCTGTTTATGGGGTCGCACAGAGTCGGACACGACTGAGGCGACTTAGCAGCAGCAGCAGCAGCAGCTTTCTCTCAGTGGTGAAAAGGAAGATTACACACAAGAAGGAAAAGTGGGATGGGTGGGGAGGTAAGAGGACAATCTGGAGAAGGCAGTGTCTTCATTAAAATGAAATTCAAGAGGATAAAGCAGGGCTTGAGCAGACAGGAAAGAAGGTACTTTCTGATATTATTTTCACCATCACCACATAGGCTGCTATTTTTTTATAACCCTAAAATAGAGTGACTAGTAAACCATCTAATTCATATCTTCTCACACTTCAGTAATGGAGAAGGCAATGGCAACCCACTCCAGTGTTCCTGCCTGGAGAATCCCAGGGACGGGGGAGCCTGGTGGGCTGCCGTCCATGGGGTCGCACAGAGTCGGACACGACTGAAGCGACTTAGCAGCAGCAGCAGCAGCAGCACAATTCAGTGTGCAGACACCTACTGGAGGGCATCTTGTTAAAATGCAGAACCTGATACAGTAGGTCTGGGACTCTGCAGCTCTAACAAGCTCCCAAGGGATACCAATACTGCTGGTTCAAAAATCTACTCTACAGTCATGATCTTCAGTAACTCTTTCATGTTTTCATTTTATTCAATTTGAATGACACAGTGGGATTAGAAGTTCCCAATACTTGACAAAGTGATAAGTTCATTACAATTAAATATCAAAACTCTCCAACATGCCATTGTTCACTTTATAATACTAAATAAAACAGTAGAGAAAGTGTTATTTTATGGTAGAGAAAATAATCAGGGGGAAATATTTCTATGAAGCCTACCCCAAGAAGAACTGAATTAGGGAACGATAGTCAATATTTTTTTAATAAACTATAATGAAAAATAATTTCAAAAATAATATATGTCTATATATATAAATGAATCACCTTGCTATGCACCTGAAACACTTTAAATCAACTATACTTCAACAAAATATATATTTAGAAAAAAAAGAAAATTAGTTGAGAGTAACTTGAAAAAATAAAATCACCAAATACAAATTTACTATATACTAAGATGGTTTTAGAAAAGGCAGAGGAACCAGAGATCAAATTGCCAACATCTGCTGGATCATGGAAAAAGCAAGAGAGTTCCAGAAAAACATCTATTTCTGCTTTATTGACTATACCAAAGCCTTTGACTGGGTGGATCACAATAAACTATGGAAAATTCTGAAAGAGATGGGAATACCAGACCACCTGA
>SJYX01010814.1:337896-350062 GCA_006410675.1 Oreotragus oreotragus | reverse complement strand
CTGAATATTCATTGGAAGGACTGATGCTGAAGCTGAAACTCCAATACTTTGACCACCTGATGTGAAGAATTGACTCATTGGAAAAGACTCTGATGCTGGGAAAAACTGAAGGCAGAAGGAGAAGGGGATGACAGAGGATGAGATGGTTGGATGGCATCACTGACTCAATGGGCATGAGTTTGAGTGAACTCCAGGAGTTGGTGATGGACAGGGAGGCCTGGCGCACTGCAGTCCATAGGGTCACAAAGACCTGGACACGACTGAGCGACTGAACTGAACTGAACGGAGAATTTGCTCTATCTGAAAAGCCTAGTAGGATAATGTAATTAGTTTTCTTATAAACTGAATGCCATATTTCTCAAATAATCTTGTGACTTGCATTAATTTGACAGATTGAGCACTCCACACCAGGGAGCCTGATTTTAATAAGTCTGGTTAGGGCCTTGGACATTATAACATGGGACAGATATCATATGGCCCCAAAGGGTCAAGCACATGAAGTAGAGAGGGCCAGATGGGGCCACGTTTTCCAGCAGAGTCCATGCTCCTAAGGGGAATATCTGCTATTCGGCTCTCCTCCCCAAGAGTAAGACCTGCTGATTTGCCAGAAAAGTCAGAAATCTAGGCTTTCATGAGAAATCTGATGAAATGCTAAGTACTATGTAGGCGAGTCAAGTCCAATCACTGCACTAATCATTTTATGTGAGTTTTCTCATTTGATTCTTATTACAATCCTAGAGGGTACTAAAGCCATATTATCTTATAGATAAGGAAACCAAAGTAGAGAGGAGAGAGAGATTAAGTAACTTGCACAAGATCATCTGCTAAAAGTCAAGCAAAGATTCAAACAGAGGTCTGTCTCACTCACAGCCCACATTCCTAACCCCTAAACCAATCATGCTGGTGGGTGGTTGAGCCAGGCATCTCTGCTCATCTATGTTCTAGCCTCGAATCCTGATACTTAGCTGGACTCTGTTAACTTTATCCTTTGGGCAATTAATTTTCTCCTTGATTTTATGTTCTCAGTTTCAATTTAAAGTAGCCAACCTTCCCAGTTTGCCAGAGACTGAGGGTTACCCAAGACAAGAGACATTCAGTGTAAAGTCAGGACACTCCTGAGCAAACCAAGACAGTTGGTCTCCTTAGTTTTCATTTAATGGTGTTATGTTAAAAATAACCCTATCTGATTCACTGTTATATTTGTTATAGAAATTTTAAAAAACATTATTCAATAAGTGGGTCCTATGGGAAATTTCACTGTTTTCCTTGAAAAAATAGTGTAGTCTTGTCCCCCTTTTTTACTGTGTGATAGACTTTGTGTCCCTTTATGCCTCACTCTATCTTTGTTATTTGCCAATCATATTTTCCTCTTAGTTACATGAATTTGTTGGTAAGCAGCTCAAGGCTTGATTAGAAAAAAAAAATACTGTACATGCATAGATGCCTTTTTGATTATCTAGAAATCAATTCAGCATAAGCAGCTTTGATGAAGTACCAGACTAACCACGGACCTGCAGCACCAGTGTACCTGGCAGTGTCTCCGTGGCTGATGTGATCAAGGACCTCTTACTCCTCTCACACGTCCATGTGGGGGAACTTCCAGTGGGGATGCATCCAGCTTCACCCCCACCGTGGGAAAGAATAGTCAGTTATCTGATTGGTGAGTCTAGCAGAAGAAACAGCATGCTCAATCCATTCCTCTCTCCAGTGGGGTTACCATTCTCTGCCAGGGTGCCCTTTGCTCCTTGTACTACTGATCCACATGAACAGGTGTCCATGGGTGAGGCTTGATGATTTTCACCTCTGCCAGAGTGAATATGTAGGTTTATCTTGAGGGCATAACATCAAGAAGACCATTTGGCTACCTACCCAGGTGACATCAATCCCCTACTTTTCATCAGCAATAAAGCCAACCTTCTAATTTTCATTTGTCAGAATCTATGCATCTCTCAGTTGGTTTGATAGGAATCGAGAAGAGAAGACCCTATTTATCGGTCTTCTGAAACCCCAACAGTAGGTGAGTGTAACACTGAATTTACTGGACCTTGTATCCAAAAAGTCAAATAACAGTAGTTACCAGTAAGCTTAAAGCACAAAATGAAAAATGAAGTATTTCAGGAGGGGGCAATCAAGGTGGCAGAGTGAAAGGACATGAAGCTCACCTTCCCCCACAAACACATCAAAAACACATCTAATGTCAAACAGTTCTCTCTGAAAACAAACTGGCAGAAGGACTCCTACAGCCAAGGCTATAAGAAAGATACACACTGAATTAGGAAGGGAAGAAAGGCAATCAGGACAGGACTGGGCCCCTGGGAGAGGATTCGGACGAAAATGGAGATTACTCAAGCGGACACCTGCCCTGGGGAGTGAGCAGTTCAAGCAACAGGTTGGGTGCTCCAGTCTGGGGTCTTACGGAGGGTTTTCTCCCCTTGGCTTGTTGGAAGACCTCTGGAACAATTAGAAGGGTTATGGGAAGCTTAGACTGTTCGTGTAAGGGGTGCGTACACACTGGTTAGCCCTAAGGCAGGACAGAGAGACATTTGCTCTAGGAGCAGCTGGTTTTCCACACCTGCCTTGCCATGTTTCCCAGCCAAAGCTCCAGCCTGCTCACCCCATGCCACACCATGGCACTGAATCTGAGGTGCCCATGACCAAGAAATAACTCAATTGTAGGACACAAAGGTAACCCAGACCTGAGGTGGAGTCTGGGTGGGATGGCAGTTGCCATTGTTGGCATTTACTCAAATGGAATCTCAGAAACTGCTCAGATCTCTGACAGCAATTGCTCCACCATAACTCACCTCCTGATACGCATCAAGACTCCACATGGGCCCCAGTCAGCCCTGTAGAACGGTTCCACCACAGGGCAGGGGTGGTAGAAGCTGGGGGCAGTGATCAGTTGTGAGGGACAAAGGTTACTAGCACTCAAGCCTGCATCTGAGCAAAGGCACGGTTGCCTCCATAAGTAGCACATCAGACTCCTGTCTGTGCATGGACCTTACTTATTTCAGTAGCCCCCTTCTCTGGGGCAAGAGTTTTGAACAGAGAAGAGGAAAAACACACACTTAAAAGGAGCAGAGTCAGCTCAGAAAGGAGATAATAAAGATCAAAGAAGAAATAAATAGGGACAAAAAATTAGAAAAGATCAATGAAACCAAGAGCTGGTTTTTTATAAAGATAACAAAAGGGAAGGGAAGAAGTAAAAGTCATATTTGTAGATGATGTGATACTTTATATAGAAAATTCTAAATTCTCTACCTAAAACTCATTAGAACTAATTAGTAGATTCAACAAGGGAACAGGATATAAGATTAAGAAGTCTACTGTTTTTCCATATACCAATAATACTATCAGAAGAAGAAAATTTTCCCTTTTAAAATCAATCTCTTTTAAAATCACATCAAAAAGAATAAAATATGTAGGAATTAACTTAACCAAGGAAGTAGAAGACCTATACTCTGAAAACTATAAAACATTTATATAAGAAATTGAAGATGATACACAGAAATGGAAAAATACCCTGTGTTCTTGGATTGGAAGAATTAATATTGTCAAAATGGCCATACTACCCTAAGCAATCTACAGATTTAATGCAATACTTATCAAAATACCCATGACATTTTCCATTTTCCACAGAACTAGAACAAATAATCCTGAAATTCATATGGAACCACAAAATACCCCAAACTGCCAAAGCAATCTTGAGAAAAAATAAGAACAAAGCTGGATGTATACCACAGAGCTACAGAAATCAAAACAGCATGGTACTGGCAGAAAAAACAGGCATGTAGATCAGTGGAATGAACAGAGAGCCCAGAAATAAACCAATGCACCTATGGTCTATTCATCTATGACAAAGAAGACAAGAATATGCAATGGAGAGAAAAATCTCTCTTTAATAAGTGGTGCTGGGAAAACTGGGCAACTACATGTAAAAGAATGAGGTTACAACATTTCCTCACAACATATATAAAAATAAACTCAAAACAGATTAAAGACATAAATGTAACAACTGAAACCATAAAACTCTTAGACAAAAGAGGCATAACATTTTTTGACATAAGTTGTAGTAACTTTTTTTAGTCTGTAGCCTAAGGCAAAAGAAATAAAAGCAAAAATAAGCAAACAGAATCTAACTTAATTCCAAAGCTTTTGTGCAACAATAGAAGCCATCAATGAAACAGAAAGACAACCTGTGGAATAGGAGAAGATATTTGCAAATGACGTGACTAACAAGGGTTTAATCTCCAAAATATATGAACAGTTAATACAACTCAATATCAAAAAAACCCCACCCAATCAAAAAATGAACAGAAGATCTGAATAGACATTTTTCCAAAGAGGACGTGCAGATGACTAACAGGCACATAAAAAAGATATTCGACACGGTAATTATCAGAGAAATGCAAATCAAAATAAAATGTGATATCACCTCACAACTGTCAGAATGGCTATCATCCAAAAGTCTACAAATAACAAATGTTAGAGAGGATGTGGAATAAAGGGACCCTTGTACACTGTCTGTGGGAATGTAAATTGGTACATTCACTATGGAAAACCATTTGTAGTTTCCTCAAAAAAACTAAAAAAGAGAACTACCATATGATCCAGCAATTCCACTCCTGGTTCTATACTCAGGAAAAAAAAATGAAAAGACTAATTCAAAAAAATACATGTATCCCAAAGTTCTTAACAGTATTATTTACAATAGTCAAAACATGGATGCAATCCAAGTGACCATCAACAGAAAAATGCATAAGAAGTGACATATCTATCTACCTACCTATAATGGAATATTGCTGCTGCTGCTGCTGCTAAGTCGCTTCAGTTGTGTCCAATCCTGTGCGACCCCATAGACGGCAGCCCACCAGGCTCCCCCGTCCCTGGGATTCTCCAGGCAAGAACACTGGAGTGGGTTGCCAGTTCCGTCTCCAATGCATGAAAGTGAAAGTGAAAGTGAAGTCGCTCAGTCGTGTTCAACTCTTAGCAACTCCATGGACTGCAGCCCACCAGGCTCCTCCATCCATGGGATTTTCCAGGCAAAAGTACTGGAGTGGGGTGCCATTGCCTTCTCTGATAATGGAATATTACTCAGCCATAAAAAGAATGAAATTCTACCATTTACATGTTGCCAGTTCCGTCTCCAATGCATGAAAGTGAAAGTGAAAGTGAAGTCGCTCAGTCGTGTTCAACTCTTAGCAACTCCATGGACTGCAGCCCACCAGGCTCCTCCATCCATGGGATTTTCCAGGCAAAAGTACTGGAGTGGGGTGCCATTGCCTTCTCTGATAATGGAATATTACTCAGCCATAAAAAGAATGAAATTCTACCATTTACACCAATACAAATGAACCTAGAGTATATTATACTTAAATAAGTCAGACAAAGAAAGACAAATACTGTATAATATCAATTACATGTGGAATCTAAAAGATAATACAAATCAATGTATACACCAAAACAGAAACTCACACATAGAGAAAACAAATTAATGGTTCCCAGAGGGGAGAAAGAAGGAGAAGGGGCAAGTTAGTGATATGTGATTAAGAGATACAAACTACTATGTGTAAAATAGATAAGCAACAAAAATATATTCTATAGCACAGGGAATTCTAGACATTATCTTTTAATAACCACTAACAGAATATAATATGCAAAAAGATTGAATCACTGTGCTACACACCTGAAACCAATATTGTAAATCAACTACACTTCCCCCAAAATGAGGTACTTCACACTGGAAACTTCTAATACATCTGTGAAGCAAATCCTTATCTTCAATACCACAACTGAAATTGGTCCTCAGTGTCACTAGATTTGGACCCCAGTGCTTTTGAACTGTGGTGTTGGAGAAGACTCTTGAGAGTCCCTTGGACTGCAAGGAGATCCAACCAGTCCATCCTAAAGGAGATCAGTCCTGGGTGTTCATCGGAAGGACTGATGCTGAAGCTGAAACTCCAATACTTTGGCCACCTAATGTGAAGAGCTGACTCATTTGTAAAGACCATGATGCTGGGAAAGATTGAGGGCAGGAGAAGAAGGGGACAACAGAGGATGAGATGGTTGGATGGCATCACCGACTCAATGGACATTAGTTTGGGTAAACTCTGGGAGCTGGTGATGGACAGGGAAGAGTCAGACACGACCGCGCGACTGAACTGAAGTTTTATCTGACTCTGTCTTTTAGAAGCAGAATTTTAAAATTCATAACAGATCTCAGATCACGTAGGAAAATAAAACAATATATTTGCTACTTAAAGAGAAAATGATGAATGATCCTTCTTAGTTTCTTCCTGTCTGCTTACAGAAATCTCATCTGAATCATATATTCACACATATCTGAGAAAGAGAGGGAATATAACATAACAGCTGAATAATTTCTCATTATAATTACATCTTTAAAAGGCTTTTTGTCAGGAAAACTGGTTTAGCATCTAGTTTTGGGGTTCACTTTTGCATAAATAACATAATGTCCAATTTGGTATTTTAGAATAAATTGATTAGCAAGTTATTTTAATCATTGTAAATGTTGAGGTTAGTAAAAGAAAAACTTCCAGGTTCAGATAGGCTGACAAGCATCCAAAATAATAATGTAGGATTTATTCCTTAAAGTTTATCATGTAATAAACAGAAAGTAAAATATGGTTCATATATTCACATCTATTCTGTCTTAAACCTCCATAATCACAGGGTTGTTTTACTAAAAACCTGGAATATCTAGAGCCATCAGAGGCATGTTTTCAGAAGTTAAAGGTAAATCACCATAGCTTCTTTCCATTATGTCACACTAAATTCTAGTTCACTCCATATTTTCATGCTCTACTTGGCGACAGACATACATCAGTGTGACTGACATTCACATGGGAGTAATGTCATATCCCAGTAAAATGCTCTTCTCAACCCCCACATACCGATTCCATGAGAATGAGACCCCATACACAATAAATCATCATACCCACCTGAACAAGTTTTGACTACAGTTGACAAAATAGAAATCCCAATACTTTCTTCCTAATAAAACCTTTTTGTCCAAAAAGAAAAATACACTGCAATTTTAGAGTAGAATAAAGTTTACAGTCTATTTGTTAAGTGAAGAAGGTTTGTGGGAGAAGACAGACCACACTCATTTAACTGAATTATCTGCTATAAGTAAACTCTGCTGCTAGGTAAAAAGAGTATAGTTTGTGGGATTTCACTAAAAAAAAAGAAAAAAGTTCCGAATCTTTATATAGAATATCAGGCCTGCATAATTCTTAAGCAATATCACGTGCTTTCATTCATAATGTGAATAATAAATGTGAACTGCATTTTCAGTGTATTATTCTAAAACTAGGGCTTCCCAGATGGTGCTAATGGTAAAGAACCTGCCTGTCAACACAGGAGATGTAACAGAGGTGACCTTGATCCCTGGGTTGGGAAGATCACCTGAAGGAGGATACAGCAACCTACTCCAGTATTCTTGCCTGGAGAATTCCGGAGCCTGATGGGCTACAGTCCATAGGATCTGAAAGAGTCGGACATGACTGAAGCAACCTAGCATGCACTCACACGTCTAAAACTGGATAATTTGAATTCCTTTATTTATTAAACAGGCACTTTATTTAAGACAGCACTTTGGACATCAGAGAAGATGTAACAATGAAAAGATAGGACCTCTGTCCTCAAAAAGGTTACATAGTTCTAAGGAAGAGTATATGGGTGTGTGTGCCTAACAATGTGAGACTGTGTAAAATGATGTGATAGGGAACTAATACCCTTGGACATTCAGAAGAGAAGTAAAACTTTTAAAAGAGAGAAGCAGGGAAGGTTACATAGACAGGATGGGGTTAGAATTCAACTACCGTTGAAGGTAGACCTGCACATTCCTGAGAAGAAATAGTCTTGAGCAACATGGAGACCACTGTATATCCTGAGCCCAAATTAGCTATATAACCTGAATGACATTTAAGGCACTACACAGAGACTGATCATGAAGACAGCTTCAGGTCAGATTCTGAAGGCCTTGAACAGCAAGTGAAGGAGTTCAAATTTCACTTAACAGACAGAGGAGAGCTGTGGAAGCTTTTTGAGCTCGAGAGTGTGTTCGTCAAAGTCGTACTTTGGGGGAATAAGTATAGGTGGCTGACAGTGGCTGGAGAAGACACAGCAGAGCAGGCATGCCTGCTCAGGTTACTGCACTGACCCCGCTGAGAGGGCAGGAGCAGCAAGGGAGCGATGGACATGGCAGACAGCGCAGAAGCGGAATGAACACGATTTGAAGACTGGAAGTGGGAAGTGAGGGAAAGGGAGGAATCAGTGATGACTCGCATTTTAAGCCCGGGTGACTGAGGAAATGAAGTCAAGAGGAAACTCTGAGTTGAGAGGGAAGGATGAAGAAATTAGTTTGAGTTCATATCCAGATGGCAGGAGTTAGTTCAGAATGAATAGATTATAGATTTAATAGGCAATGGCACCCCACCCCAGTACTCTTGCCTGGAAAATCCAATGGACGGAGTAGCCTGGTGGGCTGCAGTCCATGGGGTCGCTAACAGTCGGACAGACTGAGTGACTTCACTTTCACTTTTCTCTTTCATGGATTGGAGAAGGAAATGGCAACCCACTCCAGTATTCTTGCCTGGAGAATCCCAGGGACGGGGGAGCCTGGTGGGCTGCCATCTATGGGGTCACACAGAGTCGGACACGACTGAAGTGACTTAGCAGCAGCAGGTATAGATTTAATAGAAAATATATTTTAATCTACACGAGAGGAAAAGTTGAAGCTATTTCACTTCAAAGTTTGAGTTTATAAACTCAACAAATATAACATAGACTATGTTAAACCTCTAACATAAATAATTGAATATTTGTTTATATCAAAAACTGCCCATAGTGTTGGTATTTTGTACCATTGGTAAAATGCAACAACAACAACAAAAAAAAAACCTGACAATACACAAGTAGCTGGGAGGGGAAGTTTGTATACTGAAACTAACAAAACCACAATGATACACAGCATTCCACAAATTCATTCCTTGGAACAAATATTCATCACTGATATTTGGAAACTAAGCAAATCTACTCAAATTATTTGTAGCCATTCAAACCAATTTCTCTTTTCTTCTGAAATCAACACTGCTTTCTGGATAACCATAACTACCATAACTAATAATGGCATTAGTCATTAAGAATAATGTATTTTGTAAAAGTACTAATCCCAACAATGATCTGATAGAAACATTAATAAATATGTTCTTACGTTAGCATGCTCTTAATTGACCTGTCTGTGACTTTCAAGGATATCTCCTTATCCTACTATATTTTGAACTGTATTACCTTTATATTGAAGTGTTTAGTAAAGATTATTTTCAGCGTATTCTCCAAGCCTCACCTGGTTTGAGTTTCTCTGGAGCGCTGAGTTTCACACGTTGGTCTTCAGATGAAAGGCTCACACTGACGCCATACAGTGGATCGTCCAAGAAAGAGGGCCTTTTCAGTCTCCCAATGCCCAGAGTCTTAGACATAAAGTAGTCTTCTGCATCACTAATAATCTTGTCCTCAGAAAACTGAAGGCACTTCACATTCTCTGCTTCAAGGAGAAGAGCTGGTGACGTGTGACGCCCAGTCAAGGCTTTGGTGAGAAAATAGCCTCTGGATGTTTCACATTCTGCATTCTTGGGCACATTTATGTCCTCCACTTCAGTGCTTCTAACCTTTGTTTTTGACCTGTTTAATGACTCAGAGAGAATAGATCCAGAAAGTTGGGGGAACTCAGGTATCATATCCTCAATGTCTTTCTCTTCTCTTTCTGGAGACAGTCTAACTGTGGATTTTTGTTTGAACGAGCATTCATCCAGAAGACATCTTAACTGTTCCTCAGAGAGAAGTGATGTTGAATCTAACTGATGAGACAAACCAAAAGTTTTCAGTCAGTTGAATGAGTAAACACATTTATCTTTGGTAAGCTTTCAGTAATACAATATAAATGCAAGTAACAGAAAATCCTTTACACAAAACACCCAAATAGTACAATCATTCGTTTTAAACCATTCAAAACTGCAGGGGAAATGTACAACACACCTACAGAAGAAGCTTAGACTCCATCACACATACTAAAATCCAGGAAAAGTCCCATGACACTGATGGAAACAAATTACTGCACCAAACTAACCACTAACACTCTACATATAGTAATAACCTTGGGCTGAAATGAAGATATTAGAAAAACCCTTCAATTTTTAAGTCTTGGGGCATCAAGCAGGGTTAGTAAGTAACCACTTCTTTGATAGAAAGCAAGAAATTCTGCCACAATATCTAGTTGGTGTTTCTCTGTTTCCTTCATTTCTGGGTATGAACCCTGCTGCTGCTGCTGCTAAGTCACTTCAGTCGTGTCCGACTCTGTGCGACCCCATAGACGGCAGCCCACTAGGCTCCTCTGTCCCTGGGATTCTCCAGGCAAGAACACTGGAGTGGGTTGCCATTTCCTTCTCCAACGCAGGAAAGTGAAAAGTGAAAGTGAAGTCGCTCAGCTCAGTCGTGTCCGACTCTTAGCAACCTCATGGACTGTAGCCTATCAGGCTCCTCCCTCCATGGGATTTTCCAGGCAAGAGTACTGGAGTGGGGTGCCATTGCCTTCTCCAGGGTATGAACCCTATCACCACCCAATTCCTTAACTCAGCCAAACAGGGTGGATTAACCTGCCCCTGGGGATTCACCACTCCTACGTCTGTCTACAGCTTTCAGTGGACAATACTACGGAAGACAAAAAAGGAAGGGAGAGGGGATGATGCATCCTGAGATGTGTGGTGGCTTCAGTGCCACAGGTCTAGACAGAGGCCAGGGGCATTCCAACAGCAGTGCACTCTCAGAGGAGGATTTGATCATTTAATCTCTGTTTGTAAACATTATCAGGATTGATTGTCTCAAACAAGATATTAAAGATTTGAAAACATTTTTTTTCTCTTCCAGTAATGTTCTCAGGAAATAAAGTTAATCAAACAAACTTAAAGAGCTATGTGTTGTGCAAGAATTCAACTGAACAGCATGCCACCTGAATTGCAACAATGATTGGAAAGGAACATGATTGAATTATATTGAAAGACACTGAAAAAAATTCTCCTTCTTCAAAGAATTAGCACTGTACCTGATTTACAAAGTAGATTATCTAGGATAACATTAATCCTCCTTTACAGGGGAGTGAGTTATCTGATAACAAGAAATCCCCATAAGAAAACCTAATCATGACTTGTAATGACTTTAACTTTTACTTCAATAAAGTAAAACAATGTTATTGGTCTAATCTGTAGTACACAGTAAGAATTAACCAAATATTCTGCATTTACAAAGTATTGGTGGGGAGCTATCATGGAACTAGTACAGTTAATTCCCCATAATTGTGTAATGCCTCTAATGTAGCTAACAAAAAGTAGCATGTAAAAAGAACTTCATATCATGCTTTTAAAATATATCATATGTTTTAAAATTATAGTTAACTTCCATATATTAAAAACCAAGTTTCATACTGGCAAGTACCATTAAGAGTCTGAAAGTAACAAGAAATTATCTGGGAATATATTCTTAATCATCTGGGATTCAAAAGTCAGGTAATTCACCTTAAGGTTAATGTGCATGACAAAAAAAAAAAATAGGAGTTGTAGCTTTTCTAAAGAAAAAAAAAGAGTTGTAGCATATATTAGCAAATCCTACTTTTAATCACTAGACATTTCAGGTATCTACTAGCAACATTTTCTTCACCCAACTACGTAAATCTAGAGAGCTAGAAAATGAAAGCAGTCCTTATATGGTACCAGATAACTAAAATACACCTTCAAAAACTGCTTATATAAAATTCCTTGCAATGCATAAACAATTACCTAGGATTTAGAAACGGTCCACTGACTGTTATCCTCAGTTCAGTTCAGTTCAGTTCAGTCGCTCAGTCGTGTCCGACTCTTTGCGACCCCGTGAATCGCAGCACGCCAGGCCTCCCTGTTCATTACCATCTCCTGGACTCACGTCCATCGAGTCCGTGATGCAATCCAGCCATCTCATCCTCTGTCATCCCCTTCTCCTCCTGCCCCCAATCCCTCCCAGCATCAGAGTCTTTTCCAATGAGTCAACTCTTCTCATGAGGTGGTCAAAGTACTGGAGTTTCAGCTTTAGCATCATTCCTTCCAAAGATATCCCA
>SJYX01010814.1:291058-328991 GCA_006410675.1 Oreotragus oreotragus | reverse complement strand
AGTGGGTTGCCGTTTCCTTCTCCAATGCATGAAAGTGAAAAGTGAAAGTGAAGTGGCTCAGTCGTGTCCGACTCTCAGCGACCCCATGGACTGCAGCCTACCAAGCTCCTCCATCCATGGGATCTTCCAGGCAACAGTACTGGAGTGGGATGCCATTGCCTTCTCCCAAAATTTTGAATAGCACTTTTATTTTTATATTTTAAGTTACTTTAAATTTTCTCAAAGTAATAAAATGCTAAAGAAATAACTGCTTAAATGTTTAAGCAAATATGGTAGCTCCTTGTCCCATGTGTCCCCACTCTTTAGATTTGTTTTTCAGAGTCAACCCCTTTTAATTCAAGTTTTACCCTGTCATTGACTTTATACTGTTCTTAATAGTTTTCTTTCCTAATTGATCAGTTTTGTGTCAATACCTCACATCTCATATCAATCATACAATGCTACTGTATTATTACATCAATTATATGCTGACTTATTTTAACAGTAGCCAAAGATTTAACTTTGTTACTTCAAATATCCCTTCTCTTTCCTACCATTTTTCCAAAATAGTCAAATCACAATTTTGGTTACCCTGGTCATCACTATTTATATTAAGACTCGTGTTTCCTATTAATTTTCTGTGTTGATGATCTGTCTGTTGGTGTGAGTGGGGTGTTAAAGTTTCCTACTATTATTGTGTTACTGTCCATTTCTGCTTTTAAGTCTGTTGGTGTTTGTCTTATGTCAACCAGCTTTATCTTTGGGTATCAGAAGCCTATCCAGATTTCAAGGAGCCTGAAATTTATATAATCTTGTAGCAGGGGAAAGGTACTTCTTTTAAGAAAAATAATACAAAAGTACAAATAGAAAATAGGCACAAGAGTGAGTTTCTTTTTCTTTAGAATATGAAAAGATCACAGCAACTTAATGGAGGCTTGGAAGATCAAGTTCATCTCTTATGTTATCTCTTTAGATCATTTACCAAAAATGCTTATATAGAAATGTTTCCTGATTACAACCTAGCTTCCTCTCCCTACTCAAGGTTCATACAAGAGAAGGGCCCTGGAGCTTAAGCCTTTCTGGGTCCATAGTACATCTACTCCTGAGTGCTCCAAGATAAAGCACAGAAATCTGAAGGAGGGCATGGCTACCCACTCCAGTATTCTTGCCTGGAGAATCCCATGGACAGAGAAGCTTGGCAGGCTACAGTCTACAGGGTTGCAAAGAATTGGAGATGACTGAAGTAACTAAGCATGTGCGCACACACGCACACACACACACACAAATACACACAGAGAAATACGGTCAACTACAATCACCCTGATCCTCTGGGAGAAGCAGTTCAATGGGAAAGAAAGCACAGACGACTAGAACCTGGGCTTTAGTCCAAGCTTTCCCACCTTGTTCATGTCACTCAAGGACCCATTTCATACGGCTAGGAAACAGGGAACTGAAGAACTCTGCATTAACTTCCAGCTCCAAAATTTCCCTTTTGTGAATAACTACTCCAAAATTAAAAATAAATATAAGAATGAGATGTTCAATTGTACCTCAGAATGTGACCTGGATAGAATTTATGAAGACAAAACATCACAAAAAGAGAACTTTTATTTCTTGAATTTCTTCACAATACCAATCTTGAATTCAAAAAACAATGAAAAATTCTCTAGTCTCAAAACATTATAAGTAAAAGTGAGCCATGTATATTAAGCCTGCAGATTAAATTAAATTCATCACAGTGTTTCTGAGTGGTAATACAGCAGACAGACCACAAGCCACCTTTCCCATCTTTTGATTCTCTGCAGAGCCTTGCCCACAGTCTAAGCTCAGTAAGTCAGTATTGTGGGAATCAAGTGAATTAAGGTTGCTGAGTGTTTTGAAACGGCTAAGTACTACATTACTATAAGTTATTTACAAATGCTGAATGGGACTAAACTGGGTCTTATAACAAATATCCCTAATGACCCTTGATAGTGCAGGGGCCATAATCCATACCCTTCATCCAGTTTGCTTTGAAATTCTGACCAATGAGCTCCATTAGCTGAATGACTCACCGTGCAAGCACAGTCAAGTAACCATCTGTTCAAGTCCTCACCTCAAAGTATTCATCTTTCATGCCAGCTCTAATTTTCCAGTATTTCATAAACAAGTTATTTATTCATGCTATTCCTGTCCTTTATGAAATTCACCATAGAGCATTTCAGTCTTCGTTTTTCCAGACCAGAGCCCAATCTATTTTCTCTCCTTCTATGAAAGCCCCTCTTTTCCCATCCTCATTTTAGGAGCCTTTTTATGGATCTTCTTTCTTGTTTTAGTCAAAACAGACACACTCCAGAGTCAATGAGTCAATGTATTCGATTTTCTCATTAGAAAAAAAATACTACAGGCCACTTGTGGTGTTAGTTCTCACGCACCTTGCTGGTCTTGTTGGCACCCCAGGTGATGTCTTACAGAATAACAACCAGCATTCACTAAGCACCTACGTTGGGCCAGTACTGAGCTATGCACCTTACATGTATCAGTTCCTTAAATCTTCATCACAAATCTATGTAGATACTATTGCTGTTCCCATTTTATAGATGAAGAGCTAAAGCAATAAAAAACACTGTCCTTGGCCATACGACTAGTACGTGGTGGAACTTGAATCCAAGTAGTCTGGGTCCCCTGTGTGTTTAACTTCCAGGCTGCACAGCCTCTCACTGTAAATGAGTTCTCCCTCTGCCACTCTCTACATGTCCTTTTCCAAACTGAGCTTCCTTCTTCAGTCCATGCCCTCAGATATTAGAAACTCTTCCTGTACATTATTTCACTTAACTTTGGATTTTATGACCCACAGTAGCTTAGTATCTTACCCAGATTTACACAGTGTCCTCCCCTTCAGTTCATTTCAGGGAGAAAAAAAAAAAACAGACAACCTCAGCTCCATTCCCAGGGTGCCCACTGTTTACACTTCTCCACCCATATAAACACCAGTTTGGTGTAGGAGCTTAATCTGATGGGGCGTGCAACTTGCAGCTGCTGGAGAGGGATCACAGACTGTGGATTACCTCACCCTCATCCTGCCTCCCATGCTATGCTCTGTATCTGGAGTTTCCCTAGCCATAAAAATCTCTACTCATTTCACACTGGATTTATCGACAACGTAATCAAGATTACGTCTCTGGTGCAGATAACCAGAAAGTCAAGCATTATAAACTAGCAAAGGCAATCTGTCCTTTGATGTAAGCTTATGTCTGATGTGGATTTTCCCACTCACAAATGTTAAGTTCCTGAAGACACACCCTATAAAGCCAATACAATTATCACAAATGAGAAAAGGGTGGAAAACCAGAACATCCTAAATGATTAACAGCAAGAGTATGGATGTAAACAGCTTTCAATGACATCAAGTTCTACTTTAAAAGAAGCAACTAGAAAACATTCCACCTGTTGCTTAATTACCAATATATAAGTTTACAACTCTTTGTTGCAGCCATTGCTGGCAACACCTAAGTAGTGGTGTAATCAAAGGTTTTTAGCCACAAGGAACAGAAATCCTTATCTCAAAAAAACAAGGTAGGGAATGATGAACTAATTTTTTAGCTTTTGCTTGTCTGGAAAACGCCTTAATCAGGCAGTAGAGGTGAGTACTGATGAAAGATCTAAGAAGTCATCTCATGGATGGTTTGCTGAAGTTATCAACAAGCAGGAAATGAACTATCAACAGGCCTATGTGGGGTCTGGAGCTGAGAAGCCCCCAGGAACCAAAGTCATCTGCTTCGTCTTGTTCTCTTATTAAGTCCCTGTGGTCTCAACTGCTTGTTCAATCCATCCTCCTCTCTACAAATCAGCTTTCTCTCTTTATGAATGGTTTCTGCTCTCTCACAACCTCAGCTTGACCAGGCTGCATGAATTAACTCTTGTCTGCCCTCAACACGACATTAAGAGTCTAACACCCACCAATGACTGACCACGGTCTTTATGTCCATTAGCTCAAATTTTTAAGCAGGATAACTGAGTTGGTCATTGACCAGGTGCAAACTGACCATGTCAGTTTCAAGCATCCAACCACTCGTCCAATCACCTGTGGTGAGGGTCACATGGTATGAACTTGGTCATTCAAGTCTGTGCTTCGGGGTAAGGGGTATTTCCCAAAGAAGAAGGCATGAGCAGAGAGGGATCTATTGATCACTGTGCAACTTTTGAAATTGCTATTAAGTAAATAAACAATAGAAGGGAACGGACATTTAATAAAGTATAAAGGATTAAGAATCAAGGTGTTGCTGAACTTCACCCATCTCATTCAGTCTGAGCATTCATTGAATAGCTCACTGAGCTATAAAAGCAGAATTACTTGTCAGAAAAAAATCACTTGGGATAGAATAGTAAGACTTACAGTTGGACTACAGAACAGCATTTGCAAGTTGACACACCACCAATCTGTCATATAGGCTCAACAGAGTCATATCACTAGTTGCGGCTCTTAAAAGTCTAAAAAGATGATGAGGGTAAGTGATTAGTATTCCGTTTAATGTCTGCATCAACCAGAATGCAGTGCCAAGGATTCATAGAAGGAATGAGCTTATTCATCCTGCCCCCTCTTAGCTCCTTTCCTCTTTATCCTATTCCTCCCCTTTCTCTCTCACACCGAGACTGCCCCAACTGCATAGAGACATGTCTGGCAGGTACAACACTCTTTAGGAGGTCACAAAGGTCCTGGGGGCCAAGCAAGATCTGGCATATTTTCACCCAGAATACTCAGAAGTTGTCTGGCCAGAGGAGAATCTGAACTCTAGTTAAAAGGAAAGCAAAGGTCATTGCCAGAGAAACTATGTAAAACATTAGGAATGAGGGCTGAGGCAAGGTTGTAAACAGGAAAATGAGTCAGCCCCCAGGTCAGAAGCCGGAGAATCTGCGGATAGAATAACACAGAGTGTGAAACAGGTCAAGACAGCGGTTCCGAAGTGAGTTCGTGAATGTTGCAGTGGTGATGCAAGGACTGCATGTCAAAGTAACTATGTAGCATAGGACACTGCCCTTGCCCGGGCCACCAATCTTCCCCCAAATGGCTGGGCGGGGCAGGGCCTGGAAGGGTTTGCCTGCCGCGTTTGCTCAATGAGAGGCTGCCCCTAAGCACTCCGTGATGGTTTTTTCCCAGCCTCGGTACCAGAGCTGCTCTCCATGAAATCAGGCTTTCTAAGAGGATGAGAAGGGTGGGATGCCAGCAGAATCCCAGTGTATAAAGGAAGGGTGGGCATGGATGGGAGGAGCTAGAAGCAGGTGTGGGATTCTCCATTCCTCCACTTTGAAAAGGGGCCAGAAACCGAGCTTTAGCTGGGGACACAGTCAGAAGGGTGCAGATGGAGAGCCAGATCAACTTCACAACTTTGGTTTATAAAACAATGATGGGGAAAGGGAGCTCTCATCTTTCCATTCTGGGGGAAAATGATCATTTGAGGAATGCCAGCAGCTGCTGTTTTCTAGGGTAGAAACACTAGATCCACTTCAATCAGATTCCCTTTGCACTGAGCAAGACATTGGAACGGCCCCTCTTTAACACATCTGTCACTTTCTTTGCAGAAACAAGGCTTGGGATCAAACTCCACAGCTGGAAAGAGCCTGGCACTCCTGCCCTACATTCTCAGCAAAACAAAGCTTAACCAGGACATTGTTGGCAATGAGGTGGACAAGTATGCACACAATGCATTTTTTTTCTGGTCACGGGGGGCTGGACCACCCACCCACCCCCCACTCCCTGGAGAAATAAATCTTGCACGTCACTTTTAAAACAACCACGTCTCACTGCTAGGCAAGATGGCTGATTTATTGCACAATAACAGTTATGAAAATCATTTGCATGGTTTTCTCTACTCTCAGTTTGAAGTTTATCTTTACTATGTAGAGATAAGTTGGGTCAGAGGAGGTTATGATGGGGTCAGAAGTCAAAAAGGCCACTAACTACTTAAATGCTTAAATGTGGGCCAGAGTCCAGATCAAGCCTCACCCTTTTGTCAGAGGTCAGCTGAGACTTGAGTCAAGTCACCCTTTTGTCAGAGGTCAGCTGGGACTTGAGTCAAGTTAGAGAAATTTGGTATCATCAAAATAGATAACCAATAAGGACCTACTATACAGCACAGGGAACTCTGCTCAATACTCTGTAATAACCTAAATGGAAAAAGAACAGATGCATGTATAAGTATAACTGAATTACTTTGATGAAAACTGTACATGTGAAACTAACATTGTTAATCAACTCTACTCCAATAAAAATAAAAGCCTCCAAAAACAAGAACCTAAAGAACCTCTGTATGCCCACAGGACTGCCTCTCTAAAACTTTGAATACTTCTCCTGACATCATCTAAACTTCCCATTAAGGAGAAGGTGATCTCAGAACCCTGTCTCTGGGATCTTCAACATGCGCTGTCTAGGCTAGCCTGCAGGCAGAGGTGCTGTGGTCAGTACAGGACCATCCCCAACGAGTGCTCCTCTACGGTCAGGGGAGTATATCCAACGGGTGTTGGGGAGGATAACTGACCACCACTCACGCCCAGTCCACAAGAGCACAAAGGAGGCTATCTCTCGGGGTGCTGAAACAAAATGGAGATACAGCATGCCCCTAAACGTAGCACCTGGCCGCCTCACAAGGCCTGTCAACGGGTTGAAGAAAGCCTACAGGCTCTGACCAAGAGGACTTTTGCTTTCCAGAGAGAGCAGCCATCAATGCCACATTCATCAGCTGCTCCGAGAACAGTTCTTCTGCCTTTTGTCCTGAAGGATCTCATTATGGTAGTATTATCTAGACAGCCCCAAGCAAAGAGAACACTCAGTTGGACCCCACTGGTCACCAAGCAGGACCCTATGCAGCCTTCCCAGAACAGCCTCCCCTCCCCCATGTCCCCTGCAGGTCTTTTGTCTGTAGAAAAACTTTAGTCAAAGATTAAGTTTAATCAGAGAAGTGGAGGAAAAAAATGCAAAGGCAAAAGAAAACAGTCAAACAGGACCAAACAGTAATAGTTTAGCCATTAAACAAAGTCAAGGATCTTTAGTTTCTCCTCAAGGACTTCATATAATATTCTGAGCCACATCCTTAGAGTGGTTTTGCAGGTACCGACGCCCCCACCAGGTAGAAGACGCAAACTGTACTTTGCCACAAGCAAAGATCTCAGACTGATTGTAATCAGAAGACTGATGGTGGTGACTTCTATTACCTCACCTCCAACCAGTCAGAAGGTTCATGAGTGGATCACATACCCCACAAACCCCCTCCCTCACTCTGTCTTTAAAAAGCCTTTCCCTGAAAGTCTGTGGGGAGCTCAGGTCTGCTAAGCCCAAGTTGCCCCGGACTGTTTGCTTGGCGCCCTATAGCGAACTCTGCACTTTCCTTCACCAAAGCCTGCTGTCAGTCAGCTGGCTTTACTGTGCCCCAGAGAGCAGACTCAAGTTTGGTTCCATAACACAACCCATACACGTGACACCCCTCAGAGAGATGCCCCAACCCTGGGAACTGGAAAGGAAAACTATTTCCTTGAATGTACAAGAAGTTTCCTAGCAGCACAGACAAGCCCAGGAACCAAGTTGCACTGGCATTAAAATGCTCCAGTACGACTATATTCAGTTTATCCATCACTGGGAGCTGTGCATCTGCCTGAAGCAGGGCGGAGCGGATCTAACAAGGCTTGTGCTGCCCCCACAGCTATAGATTCAGGCACGCTATTGATGCCACACTCCTCCTGTCACTCTCAGGCACATCGCGCCCCTCTAGCCACTCATCCAGGGCTGTCCTCCAGAGGCTGAGTTGTGACTAGCTAATAAGGTGGGAGATGCTAAGCTGGCCACTTCCACGCTTGTGCAAATTAGTTGGCCCTTAGAGTATATTTTGACCAAGAGGGGAGAACCAGTGAATAAAATCCTTTCCCTTCCTCCCTCTGGGAGGACTGCCCTAATACGTAGCCCCCGTACTGATCCCCTCTGAAGACATCCCTCAAGAGGAAACAATCAGCTATACTTGCTGTGGCCAGCTTTACTGACCCCACCCACTTCTGCTCTTCTGGTGCTGCTACAGTCCATTAAGCGACATCTTGTAAGTTTCAGGCTCTGCTCCCCCAGACTGAGACAGGCGCAATAAGCCACAGCTTCCAAGTCTGGGCAGGGCTCTGGAAGTGGCAGCTTGAGCTGTGCAGAATCAGCCTGGGAGCAGTGGGGCAGCAGCTCCGCCCCAACCTCTACAAACTGGTCAGAGGCTGGCAAGGCAGAGCTGGCTGGGCACAGACGTTGCCAAACTATGGCCAGCACTGTCAAGGTCACGGGAGGCAAAGTAATGCTTTGGGATCCTTGGGGTTTATGGCTTAAAGCTGGTTCCTACTGCCACAGCAGAGCACTGCCTGAGGGACCAGCTCAAAGGGGAAAAGCCCTTGGAGTCCTGGGAGGGCATTTGGCCAGGGTAGTCAGAGATAGCAGAGCTGGAGGGAGAATATGAACTGGAGCCAAGGGGAGACAGCTGAGGTTTGAGTGTCAAGATAAACAGAAAATGACCAACAAGCTGTAAAAGTGGCCACGGTATGGTGTTCCTTACAAAGTCACATTCACTGCCAAGACAAGGGAGGTCTGCCTTCATTCTGGGTGGGCAGAGTTCAAGACCAGGCTCGAACGAGAGTTAAGCAGGAGCAGACCCCTCCTTGTCAGCAGTTACTGATGGATCAACACAAAGTGCTGGGCGAGTTGTGCGAATACGTGGCATTTGTCCTCTTCTTAAATGCATCTCCAGCATCCTTTCTCCATGTTGTTTTCCCACAGCTGCTGACATTCCATTTGGTAAAGTGACCCCAAGTGAAGTGTTCTTAGGCTGCATGCTATCTTTCTGGTGGGGCGGTGGGGGGGAAGCAACAGAAATCCCCAGGAGAAAAAACACCTTTAACAGCAAGACTAGGAGCCTGAGGTTGCCGTTTCTGAGTTTAAACCCCAGCTCTCTCATTCCCAGTTGTTCCATTTCATATTGGGCAGCGTACTCGATTTCTCAAAGCCTCACATGTCTAAACTGTAAAAGTGAAACACTAACAACTCACTGACTCCTAACAACTGGTCGTGAGGAGTACTAACAACCAATAATAGGCAATGAGAATGGGATACAGGTGTGAGGCTGCTGGCACGGCACCTGATGCAACAGAGGACGGATTTCAGTCAATGTCGGAACACTAGGAGAAACACTAAACTTGAGGATTTGAAGAGCAGGGGCTAGATGACCCACTTATGAAGTTGCCTACTGAAAGCTGCACACCCCAACTTCCAGTGGCCCCACCCACTGAGCGTCTGTCTGGAGTACCAGGAGTAGAGCTTTTCAGATTGTGTCACGGTGGTTTGCAAAGAGTGAACTGTCCTCTAATGTCTTCATATGGGGCTACGGCAACCATCAGATGCTGGGAGAGGACACATGCAAGCAACAGGTTGAATCTCCATCACCCCTTCCAAAGCTGACCCTTCAACCAGATGCTCTAAAGTCTTCAGTACCAGAAAGCACTGCAGTAACCAAAAAGGATCAGAGAGGGGATGGTTTCATGACACTTTTATCAGTGCTCAGAATAATCGTCAGGACTCAAGATGAATTTTGTGAAGTACAGGAATATAGATGAAATGGGCTTTTTCCTGCAGAGGACACGTTTCCCTCTCACCAGTGTCCCCTCCTTGCTCTGCTCCCTGCCCTCAGGCATCTGGAGACCCCATGGCGACCTCCTCAGCCCTCTCCCCTGAGCACATGCCTCTCGAAAAGTACATCAATTCCAAACCTTTTTAAGTGTCTCACTGCCCTCCCATAAAAACTTACCGGTGCTGAGATGTCTCATTACTCCCCCTCAGACAAAGCAATCTAGGTTTACGGATAATCCTCGCAAAGAGCAAGCTCTTCACATAGAATGATTTAGTCCAAAGGGGCAATTCTAAGAATGGGAATCCAGGCCCCACAACTGGACAGTAGCAGATATTTGGGTGGTCCCAGTTTTAGCAGCCTCAAAGAAGTCACACAGTGAGGCCTGGTCTAGCTATAAAGTGGTCAGTCTGTCTAATCTCATCAGATCTGATTTTCCTCTTATGTGTAAATCTAGGGCCAGAGATTTAACTCCATGTTTAACTTGATAATCAAGGAGAGTTTTTTATGGTCACAAATGGGTGACCTGTAGCTTTTCCCAGGGTTTCCACAGTGCTCTTCAAGCTTTACCCTGTCTAGACATGTATCTGAAACATCTAATTACCCCATACATTCTGCGTGGCACACAAAGCCCGACATCATTACATAAACATGAAGCTCCCTATTAATACTGCTGCTCAGTGAACTGTCCTTTTACATTTCCCAATCTGAAAGTGAAATCGTGCTACCACTGAGACTTAGGATAATGTGCTGGGAACAATAACTGCTAAGTTTTGCTATGACCCAAACTGTGGCAGCTAAATTCTCCAGAAAGTAAACAAAAAAATCCATGTAGGAAACTGGATCCAAATTCCTAAGAATCTAAATTGCTTGATGCATATTCTCTCTTAAATGATGAATTTAATTGTCCCTCTACACAGAGCAAGAAGTCATATTAAAGGGATAACTCTTTCCACCTCTCTGGCCATTGAGTCCTACATTAGGCAGGTAACCATTCCAGCCCTGGTCATTAGTTAGTTGCACTAGGGTTGGGGTGTGGAGTTGGGGTATGGATAGAGTTTATATGAAGTCAAAGACTACCGTTGGTATGTACCAAGAATGCTGACATAATTATTCCATTCCATTCTCCCAAATACCCAATGAGGGAACTGGGAAATCATTCTTCACATTGAACAGATACGGAAATTAAGGCTCAGAGAAATTAAGTATTTTGGTCCAGATGTAATAAAAAATGAGGTCAGGATGTAAACCCAGAAATTTTCATAATCTTACTGGGCTTCCCTTGTGGCTCAGCTAGTAAAGAATCTGCCTGCAATGCAGGAGACCTGGGTTCAATCCCTGGGTTGGGAAGATCCCTTGGAGAAGGGAAAGGCTCCCCACTCCAGTATTCTGGCCAGCAGAGATCCATGGACTGTATAGTCCATGGGGTCACAAAGAGTCTGACATTACTGAGCGACTTTCACTTTCACTGTCTTCACACAGATGCTCAGAAGAGTTGGTTAAGCTCCATTTTCCAGGGGAAGCACTCTGGCAGTACTATGGTACTATGACATGTCCCCTCCACACTATACATCTAAAAACACTATACAGCAAAACAGCCTAGTTAGAGCCCCTTCCCCAAACCTGAAACAAGTATGATCAAGAACCTCCTTCCAGTGTCTGACAATTGCTCCCTTCTTCCCCCAAACCTGGAGTGCCAGGTTATTTCAGCACAGCACACCTTTCATCTGCCCTTCCTGATAGATGTTAAGTTTCTCAAGACTGGGACTAGATTCTTCCCATCTCTGTGTTCCCACATCTGGGGCACAAAACAGACACAGGGCAGTTTAAAGGTTGCATGAGGCCTTCTCTGGGTGCTCCTTCACCTTCCACAGTAGCACTCACTCTAAACTAAACTCAGTGACGTAGCCTGTCCGCCCAGGATATGGCCCAGGCCTTTCTCACCCCTCCGTCGTGCTCCCTCTGGACCCTGCTCACTCCATTTGACTTTGGAAGGTAAAGGTTTAATGGATTAATGAAACTTCACTTAACTATTTGAGAAGACCAGATAACAAAGCTTTAACTCCTAAAGAATCCCCAACATTTCAGATGCCACCAACAGCAGACAGGCAGACAAACTGGCTGAAGGGAGAAGATACTTCTGGTATTCTCTACATCACCCTTTACAGGCAGTGACTCACCCCATCTATGATGCCCCCTCATTCCCACCAACTCCATACCCACTAACCAAGGGAAAATGTTTCAGATTCACAAAAATTTTCAAGTGTAATAAAAAGCCTATATTCCGGGCCTATCACTGTGATATTCACTACATGTTTGACACAGAGGTTTAATTTGGTCTGCCATGAAAATAGAACTGAATAATAATCACAGTCTTTGATTGTGGTTAGGTTTAATTATGGAAATCTGCTCATGTATTTATATAGAAAGCCGCACACGCACAGCAGAAAAGCATTTCTTTTCATAAGTATTTATAGGAAAAGAGCCTTCTAAAAAGGTTGTTTATTAGGAATTAAATACTTCAAATAAACAAGGCAAAATAGGGTCCCCACCTTTCACAGGATATATTTTCTAATCATGTTATGTTAACATTCTCTCTTTTCATTTCCAGTGATGAGCAAGGATTAGCTACAGCTCCAGCCCCAGGTGGGGGTGCTGAGTCACTTATTTAGGATGAAATATGCAGGGTATCAAGACAAATAAGTACAATCCATGTTCAACATGGTGGTGTTGGAAACATCATCTAACTGAATGTGTTAAAATTATCTTCCTGAAAAAAATAGTGAAAAAAGGAATAAAAGTTTTAAATCTTTGTATTTTATGATTTTATGATACAGAAGATACTGTCAAATCAGACAAAATAATGAACAGGCTTTATCTCCTTTTAATCAAATTTCAAATTAATGTTTTAACTTCAAGTATGCGTGGTAAAAACACAAGATCCCCTAAAGCAGCTAATAATAATTTTAGGATGACAGGCCAAATACAAAATGCATTTGGAAAAAAATGGAAACAAAGGGAAGTTTTGCTAGAAAAAGTACTGAAGAATTTATTTGCAGGGCAGCAGTGGAGAAACAGACATAGAGAACAGACTTATAGACATGGGGAGAGGGGAGGAGAGAGTGAGATGTATGGAAAGAGTAACATGGAAACTTACATTACCATATGCAAAATAGATGGCCAACAGGAATTTGCTGGATGGCTCAGGAAACTCAAACAGGGGCTGTGTATAAACCTAGAGGGGTGGGACGGGGAGGGAGATGGGAGGGAGGTTCAAAAGGGAGGGGATAGATGTACACCTGTGGCTGATTCATGTTGAGGTTTGACAGAAAACAACAAAATTCTGTAAAGCAATTATCCTTCAATTTAAAAAATGGTTTTTTTAATTTTTAAATAAATCTTTTTTAAAGGGAAGTAGATTCAAATAAGCATTTCCGTTTGTTGGATGTAAATTCTCTTACTATAATTATCATTTTTTAATGTCCAAAATTTTTCCCACATAGACTATCCTTATAAAATGCCAAAACAATTAACTTAGTAAGTCCAGTTTTTAATTATTAAAATGCATTTTTATCTGAATTCACTAGTTAATTTTTCATGACTAACTTGTTAAAATTAATTTTATATTTTTATAAATCTATAAACCCATAGTATAATTACATGTCATAACATACCATATTAAAATTAATAATATATAGCTATAAAGCCAGTGGAAATGAAAATCTTTAATGTAGTTAATTATTTTAATAAATACATGATATTGAAGATTCATCTCAGATTTTAATGCTCTGTTTCTAAACTGAAATCACTGCACATTATCAATCTAATTTATTTCAAATATGTTTCATATTTAAGAGCTAGATAGTAAGATTAGGTGCCAGCTGCATCATCTTCAACTACATGTAATCTGAAACACTACAATTGGTTGCCATGTACACTGTACAAAAAGTGAAAAAAAAAAAAATAACAGCAAAGTAGACTCTCATCTTTCCTAAGTGACCTGAGGCTCTCACGCGTGAGTGCTCAGCCACCTCGGCTGTGTCCGATGCTTTGCAATCCTATGAACTACAGCCCCCAGGTTCTTCTGTCTATGGAATTCTCCTGGCAAGAATATTGGCATGGGCTGCCATTTCCTCCTCCAGGGGATCGTCCCAACCCAGGGATCGAACTTGTGTCTCCTGCATTGCAGCCAGATTCTTTGCTGCTGAGCCACCAGGGAAGCCCCAACCTGAGACTCTCATGACCCCCAGATCTGCAAATACATAAGCACACGTATGAGTTCCTGGCTTTCTCCTCGGTTTATCTACAAGCTCACCACCCCATCTACCAGAATCTCTACCTCATGCCCTGCTGGCGCTCATCATCACTGGATGAACTCTCCATGCTTTTCTCTGTAGCTAACCCCTTCACTAGTACAAAGAGATGACCCCTTCTTGCCTACTCAGAGTCATTGTTCTGACAATTCTCCGCATCCTCTCTGCATCACCATGTTCCCCTCTCCCTCCTGAATTATTCCTATGAGCATACAAAAAGTCTGTTGCTCTTCACCTACAGAAAACATCCAACTTTGACCCCATATCTGTCTCCACCCACCACTCCATTTCTCTCATTTTCTTTACAATGAAATTTCTTTAAATGCTCTTACTGTCATCAAATCCCTTTCCCTCTAATGTCTCTTAAAGTGAAGTCGCTCAGTCGTGTCCGACTCTTGGCGACCCTGTGGACTGTAGCCCATCAGGCTCCTCTGCCCATGGGATTCTCCAGGCAAGAATACTGGAGTGGGTTGTCATTTCCTTCTCCAGGGGATCTTCCCAACCCAGGGATCAAACCCAGGTCTCCCGCATTGCAGGCAGACGCTATACCATCTGAGCCACCAGGGAATCCCTAATGTCTCTTAAGCCCATTCCAAATAGGATTTAGTCCACCACTCCATCTAAATTGCTCTTTCCCATGGACCAATGTCCTCCACATTGGTTATGGAGAACATAATCAATAGGTCTGTCCCTATCTAACCAGACCTCCCAGCAGCGTAAGACAGCTGATGGCTCTTCACTTGGCTTCCAGATCACTGCTCTCTCCCAATTTTCCACCTTCTTCACTGGTTGCTCCTCCTCATCGGCCCCTTGGCCAGTTTTTCCTGATTTTCCCAATCTCTTTACCTTGGCGAATGCCCCAGGGCTCAGCCCTTGGATCAATCCTCTTTTCTGCTAATCTCACCACCTTGGTGACCCCATGCATCTGTACAAGGGTGACTCTCAAATCTGTGCCTCTTGCTTGGAGCACCCTTCAGACTTTAAATTCTTCTGTCCCACTTTCTATTGAACATCTCCACTTAGACATGCAACTGATCACAACAAACTGTGGAAAATTCTTCAAGAGATGGGAACACCAGACCACCTTACCTGCCTCCTGAGAAATCTGTATGCAGGTCAAGAAGCAACAGTTAGAACCAGACATGGAAAAAGAGACTGGTTCCAAATTGGGAAAGGAGTACATCAAGGCTGTATATTGTCACCCTGCTTATTTAACTTACATGCAGAGTACATCAGGCGAAATGCTGGGCTGGATAAAGCACAAGCTGGAATCAAGATCGCCAAGAGAAATATTAATAACCTCAGATAAGCAGATGACACCACCCTTATGGCAGAAAGTGAAAAGGAACTAAAAAGCCTCTTGATGAAAGTGAAAGAGGAGAGTGAAAAAGCTGGCTTAAAACTCAACATTCAGAAAACTAAGATCATGGCATCCAGTCCCATCACTTCATGGCAAATAGATGGGGAAACAATGGAAACAGTGACAGGCTTTTTTTGGGCTCCAAAATCATTGTAGATGGTGACTGCAGCCATGAAATTAAAAGATGCTTGCTCCTTAGAAGAAAAGTTATGACCAACCTAGACAGCATATTAAAAAGCAGAGACATTACTTTGCCAACAAAGGTCCGTCTAGTCAAGGCTATGGTTTTTCCAGTAGTCATGTATGGGTGTGAGAATTGGACTATAAGGAAAGCTGAATGCTGAAGAATTGATGCTTTTGAACTGTGGTGTTGGAGAAGACTCTTGAGAGTCCCTTGGACTGCAAGGAAATCAAACCAGTCAATCCTAAAGGAAATCAGTCTTGAATANTTGCCAACAAAGGTCCGTCTAGTCAAGGCTATGGTTTTTCCAGTAGTCATGTATGGGTGTGAGAATTGGACTATAAGGAAAGCTGAATGCTGAAGAATTGATGCTTTTGAACTGTGGTGTTGGAGAAGACTCTTGAGAGTCCCTTGGACTGCAAGGAAATCAAACCAGTCAATCCTAAAGGAAATCAGTCTTGAATATTGATTGGAAGGACTGATGCTGAAGCTGTAAGTCCAATACTCCACCTGATGCAAAGAACTGACTCCTTGGAAAGGACCCTGATTCTGGGAAAGAGTGAAGGTAGGAGGAGAAGGGGACGACAGAGGATGAGATGGTTGGATGGCATCACCAACTCGACAGACATGTGTTTGAGTAAGCTCCAGGAGTTGGTGATGGACGGGGAAGCCTGGCGTGCTGCAGTCCATGGAGTCACAAAGAGTCGGACACGACTGAGAGACTGAACTGAAGTGACGCACCTGAAGTTTAACATGTCCAAAGCCAAATTCCTGATCTCTGCCTTAACCCTGCTCCTCCCACAGTCTTCATGTCAGTTAATAGCAACTCCAGCTTTCCAGCTGCTCAAGCGAGAAACCATGGAGCCATCCCTGGTTCCACTCTTTCTCTCACACCATGTCTACAATGTATCTGGAAATCTTATTGGTTCTACCTCAAAATATATCCAGAATCTAGCTTATTCTCATTTTCTCCATGCTGTCACGTTAACGCATCATCATTTCCCACCAGATGGCTGCTTGTGCTCCAGACTGCTCTGCTTCCCTTGGCTGCCCTACTGATTCGCAACCCTGAGTCCTATCAGAAATGTACGTTAAACCACTGGGTGCTTTTCTACTTAGAACCCTCCAATGGTCCACAGCTACCTCAACATAAAAGTCTAACTCCTAGGAGTTTGGTTCCCTTATCACGATTGTGTTTTTATCTCCTACTTTCCTCTCAATTCAATTCCTCCAGTCACACTAACTTCCCTTCTGTTGCTTGAACATGAAGGGCACGCTCCTGTCGTAGGGATGTTGCTCTTTCTGTCCATCTTCCTGAAGTGGCCACCTCCAGATATCTTCACAACTTCTTCTCCCATGTCTTTCAAGCATTGGTTCAAATGTCACCTTCTCATGGAACCCCTCCCTGACCACTCTACGTAAAAGTACAAGAGCCTCCTCTGTACTTGCATTCCTGGTGTCCCCTCCCTGCCTTATTTCTCTCCATACACAGGACTTCCCCTTCTTATATTTTCTATAATTTGTTGTCGTTGCCTGCCTCCTTCCACTGGAATGACATAGTAGGAGCTTAACAAAACTTGGCTAATGAATGAAATACTTTTTCTTAGAAAGCTATGTGCTGCACCTGGATGTGCTCATATCATGACTTAAGCATCCTTTTTTTATTCTCCAGTAAAATTTGACCTCCTACTTGATGAATGATACTGGCATTATTTGGAATCTTTGCTCAAACAATGTAACCAGTATGTTTCTTTTGGATGGTCTAGTGTTTTTATTTTTTTTTTTTAATTTAAATGTCTTCAAGAAGAATGTAAGAATGTGTATATTCTCTGTCAGAACAACCCTTCTCTCTACTGGGCTACCTTCATCTATACATTTAAGTAACCTTCTTACTCTTAGAAGGAAGAATACTGAACAGTACCTGCATAGAGCATATTACAGATTTCATAAACTAGTGCCATTTCCACTTTAATTTAACCAACAATTCCATTTTTTGGCCAAGAACCATAACTTACTCAAACTACTTTTTCCTTTATTCATTTCCATCACCACACCAGTATATGATCCTTTCAGGATTATTTCTCACAGCAAAACAGAGTAACCATAACATGGTGAGAATTACTCTGTCAGTGGTAAGGGACAGAGAAAGGAGCTTCACTGTTGTGCGGATGGCAGCAGGCTACCTGGACTGTCTCCTTTATACTACTACACACGTATCTTATACCAAGATATCAGTGGTACCTGCTATATCTTACTCTCCAGGTCCTATTAGCATGTCAAAATACACTGGACTAACATGTCCTGTGTGATGGTCAACAACTTTGTGGACAGAACGGTGACACAGTGCCAAAGGAGATATCACCATTCTGAGGCAAGGCAGTGAAATTATTCTGCTTCTTTCACCAGATAAAAGCAAATTGTTTCTAGAGTATGCTCTGCTTATGTGCCTAGAGGAAAAAGCATTTGCCCGGTAAATAAATGCACAGAAAATATCAAGGAGTGAGTTTGGTTGCTTCAATAAAGAGATTCTAATAAATATGCTCAGGTCTCTTTTGTAGGAAGTTCTTGACCTTGCTTCCACTGAAAGGATGTTGAGCTTATGAAGAGATATATGCCTAGGAATTAGGTGAGAGCCGAAACCATCCTCTTATAAAAAGAAAAGTTAAACAAGCCTCTGTTTGCCCAAGATGCTGAGATTTTGGGAACACAGCTAAGTATCTATTTCAGTCACAGGGATCCATTATTAATAGCTATTCCCAAAGATCCCTGGTTGTCGTTCCATTCAAAATGCACATCCTGCTGCCTGTTATGGTAGCCATGTTTCCCACCTTGCCTTCTAATGGTAAAGTGCTGCCACTTAAGCCCCATTATGTGTGTGCGTTAGTCACTCAGTCGTGTCTGACCATTTCCGACCCCAAGGACTGTAGCCCACCAGGCTCCTCTGTCCATAGAATTCTCCAGGCAAGAATACTGGCGTGGGTTGCCATNCATGTTTCCCACCTTGCCTTCTAATGGTAAAGTGCTGCCACTTAAGCCCCATTATGTGTGTGCGTTAGTCACTCAGTCGTGTCTGACCATTTCCGACCCCAAGGACTGTAGCCCACCAGGCTCCTCTGTCCATAGAATTCTCCAGGCAAGAATACTGGCGTGGGTTGCCATTCCCTTCTCCGGAAGCTCCATTATATCAGGATCTTAATATCCCTAGTAACATCAGGGAGCCCCATTTCAGCTTGCACATATTCCACTAGCACCACTGGCCTACACAGAAGGACCACTAATTTTTCTCCCAAAGATGTGAGTGGGCCCCTCATCACTGTATCTCTCAAGCTTTCACTGAAGAGTTTCCTCAGGACACCCTCAAGGGACTCAATACCAATGACATATCCCCACTGTTGATCTTATCTCCCTAAGTGTTTAGATTCCTTACTTCTACATTCTATAAAGGAATTTCTAGCATCTCAGTGGGGTCACATCCCAGTTTTGGTCAACCAGTCAAGGAAACAATTAGAATCAATGCTGCCTATTCAGACTAGCACTCTGAATCCAGAGCCTCTGATTAAGTGCTCCCACAGATTTTTCTTTCTTGGACATAGAACCTTCAAAATCCATTTTCACATTTCCTTTTTTTTTTTTTTAATATTAACTGGCAAAATTTTACAATTTTTTAGCACCCTAACCTATTTCCTCCTAACGCTGACTTTATTATTGGCATTCTGAGGTATGCTGGGATCCAGGTTTAGCTGTACATCTGTGAATTGGCACACAGGGAGAACTGACTTGGTAATGCAACTCCTTCAGGTTTCTCCTTCAGAAAATTCAATCGAAAGAGGAACAGCCTCATCAAACAGGAAAACAGGTGGCACTTCCGCTGGGAAGGGTGGCTTGCCGACTTCAAGGATTCAAGGTGCCCCAAGTTCACCAAAGCCTGCCACATGCCCTGCTCTAATTCTCGAGTCCCGCCCTTTCTCTCTCAAAGCCTCACCTTTAGCATAAGAGACCTAGCTGTGAATTCAGCTGACACTAACTCGGCAACCTGCATGATCGCACTTGGCTTTTGACCTTCGCCACCAAGAATTAAAGAGATTCTTTTACCGTAGTCATGGAAAGTGCCTAGTTTTTAATCCATGCTTAGAGAAAAAAATTTTGGAATTTGAGCTCAAATTCTCCTTCTTTAAGCTGTCCAGCACTGTTAGAAGCAGCTCCTTCAAACCCTTATCCCATCACATTATTTTATGGAAGTTCCCGCTTGGTTCCCAAAGACCTTTTCCTTCAACGACTACTTAATTTTAGAAGTTCACAAATGCTCTATCTGCTGACTTGCCCCTGAATGTTATTGTATGCCACGGTTTCAATCCTTATGCAGCTGGACTTTATATTACCTTTAGCTCCAACTAAACCAGACAGCCAACCCAATCCCAGAGCCACGACCACCATCCAATTTCTCTGCGGTTCCATTTTTTGGCAACCATTTCTGTTACCAAATTTCACACCTCAGCGTTCTTAGTTGCAAATAACAGAAATAGCAAAACTGAGACTGGCTGTTTTAAGTAGAAACAATTGATGGGAATGATGTTGGATGCTCTCACATAATCACTGAGAAGGTTTAAGAAGGGTTTTGGAAAACAATCAGGAACAATAGGAGGCTAACAACCACCACCAGAATCATGCCAAAGAGTTCAAGACTGCAGCTCCACTGGAACACTCAGCAAGCTAGCTGAGCTACTGACCCGCATCACACTATCAGTGCTGCACTTTGCCTCAGGAAACTGGCATTTCTATCCCCAGTGGTGACGTGGAGTGGATTCTCCACTCTTTCTGCCCCAACCGTTAGTTCCGAGTTGGACTGATGGACAGGCTAGGTCTTATGTATGTCCTGTGGCAAAGGCCACTATGAAACTAAATAGTGAGACTTCCCAGATGCTATAGTAAGAGGGTCAGATCTGAATCCTAAGATTCATAAAGTGGGGATTTTCTCAAACAAGGGAAGAGGAATCATATGCTGGGCAGTCAGAAAAAGAAAATGAAAGGAAAAGAGGGAAGGGAAGGACATCTCATACAGGTATCTCCTTTATATTATTGGGAGGCATCATTACAGCAGAAAAAGACAGGAAGGTTAAGATTTGTATGTGAGCCAAAGTTGGAAATTTTCAACGCTAAGGGGAAAACAAAGTGTTGCAAAAGCTTCACTTCTCTGTGGGTATTTGGCATCTGTGAAGGAGAGGAATATCTTTTTTTAAACGTCTTATTTTATATTGGAGGATAGCCAATCAACAATGTTGTGATAGTCTCAGGTGGGCAACAAAAGGACTCTGCCATACATAGACATACATGTATCCATTCCTCCCCAAACTTGTATCTTATAATGAAAAAAAGAAGCTGGTAAACAGTAGAAGTTCCCTTGAGTTTATCCATGTAAATTAGAGAATCTGGAAATAATACTCTTCCCGCATCCTTTTTTCATTTCTCACTTAAGCCCAATTCATGAAAAGGTATTTAAAATATCTGCTAATATTTTCTCAAGAATGTTGTAAAATTCCACAAGGACCTACGGAAGAACATTTGCTACCAATTTGAATGGATACAAGCATCAAAGAAGAGAAAAAAATTCTTCTAACTTTATTCCATTCTTTTCCTTAAGTGTGCTTAAAGCACATTATGGAACAGCATGTTAAAGACATCTGCTTTCAGCAAGCACTAAGAAGAGAAAGAAAGCAAGGCAACAGAGCAACAGTGGAGAACCAGAAGTCTAGCTGGACGGAGAAGGGTAGGTAACATGTGACTTGGCAAAGGAATTAGTGAGTGCATGGCGATTTTAGACATTTTGCCATTAGCAAAGAGCAGGGCATTTTTTTCTCCATATTAAGAAAACAGAAAATATCGAAGCTACAGAAGTACATAGTGATCTCTCATCTTAAGCAAGGATCTGTCCCTCCCTCTAGCTGTAAATCACCTGAACATTATTTAAGTAATTTAGCCTCTTGTTAGCATGAGTGGTTACACAGATCTCACTATGTGTATTTTCATTATGGACATCAAGAAGACAAAATACTTCATAAAAATGTAGCTAGGTGGACCACAGGAAGAGTGAAAGAGAGAAAAGACGGAAAGGGAATCGGCAAGGAGGAGACAAAGATGAAAGTGGCCATTCTATTCTACTGTTCCCTATGTGTGTTTATATCTGTGTGTATGTGTGTGGCTTTGACTAGCAAATTTGCTCCATTTTAATAGAAACGTTAAACTTCACAATTCTGTTTTTATTATTTCTAAGTAGAAGGGCTTCCCTTGTGGTTCAGCTGGTAATGAATCCACCTTCAACGTGGGAGACCTGAGTTCCATCCCTGGGATGGGAAGATCCCCCTTGAGAAGGGAAAGGTTACCCACACCAGTAATCTGGCCTGGAGAATTCAATGAACTGTATAGTCCATAGGGTTGCAAAGAGTCAGACAAGATTGAACGACTTTCACTTCACTTCACTTTTAAACTTCACAATTCTGTACTTATTATTTCTAAGTATAAAATTAGTGCCAGGTATTAACAAAAGTCAAGACATGGAAAGGAAGCTAAGTGTCATTGGATAGGTCAGTGGATAAATATACACACACCACCACCACTACCACCAGTGGAGTATTATTCAGCCTGAGAAAGAAATCCTGCAACCTGTTACAAGATGGATGGGCCTTGAAGGCATCATGCTAAGTGAAATAAGTCAGACAGAAAAAATAAATACTCTATGACTTCACTTTCATGTAAAATCTAAAAGATCTAAACTCAGAAACAGGAGAATGGCGGCTGCCAAGGGTTGGGGAGGGTCGGGAAAATGGGGAGATGTTGGTCAATAGGTATAAACTTCCATTTGTAAGATGAATAAGTTCTGGGGATCTAATGTACAGCCTGGTGATTATATTTAAAAAACCATATTATATACCTGAAACTTGCTAAGAAAGAGGATCTTAAATTTCTCACCACCAAAAAAAGTAATTAAGTGAGGTGATGGAGATGTTAACTGACCTTATAAGTCATGGTAATCATCATACAATAGAGACCTATATCAAATCTTCACATTGTACATCTTAAACTTATACATGTTATATGTCAATTATATTTCAAAAAAGCTAGGGGGAAAAAGTTAATGTCAGGTCAAGACCCAATGCTATACACTGGGGAAAATTTAAAGGTGTATCCTCAGATTTTAAAAGTAGTTTATGAAGTCAGAGGGATATTGTGAAATCACAAGAAATACTGGGAAAGAAAAAAAGAAAGAACAGATAGCTTCAAATATGAGGTCAAAAATTTACCAAATTCTCTTAGTCCCCAAGAGACACCTAAGGCCAAAGTTCACCACTTTCCTTTCTTCTGAAGCTAAAGCAATAGCAGTCAGTCATGGCCAAAGTTGGAAGGTCCGCGGGGGATCCAGAGACGTTTAAGAGGAATGACTGAGCCCTGGAGGCGATGAGGCAGGGAGAGTACTTTTTCTTATTTCTCTGGGAACAGTTAAGTGTTTTTAACAGAGCTCTCCTAGGTCTCCTTGAAAGTCCTTGTGAAAGTTTGTGAAAAGAAAGCTAGGAAACCACAAGCTTGGTCTGTAATTAAACAAACAATCTCAGTTAAAGGCAATAAAAGCTGTAAAAACAAAAAAGAATTACAAGTTAGTATACAAGACTCTACAATTATGTTCTTGAAAAGGCTGTAGTCAAGAAACGGATAAACACTATTTTATATTGGAACTTTGTGACACAACTGAGTATGTGAAGTTTTTTTCATGAGTCCTATGATTGTCAGATTTTTTTTTTTACTCCAAGTAATCCTTTGACTCTCTATCCCCACAAAATACAGCAATGTATGGAGAGCACCTTTCCTGTTTGAATCACAAATGCAAATAAGAACACACTGTAAAAGTTCAGTGAATACTCAGTTGAATCCTCAGGATACCCAAGAGTGTGATATAGAAGAGATGACAGAATTATTATTTCATATAAATTCTCATTAATCCGTGAAAGGAAAGGAAAGGGTTCACAAATAAGTAACAAGCAATTTAATCTAGTTATAAAACAGTAGTTTCAAATTCCTCTCAAAATTGAAACAAGAAATCATATTTTACTTCCACTGGACTAAAAGTACCATTTGGCAAGGGTAAATTTCCTCTTTTCACTGTTGTAATGCTGGCATTTAACAGGGTACCTGATGTAGAGAAGATGCTCAAAACATACATCTGAATAAATAAATGAATATTCAACATATAGAAGAATAATTCAATGAATATTTATGTTAACTTCATGTATCTACTAAAATATACTTAGTCCCCAAATAATGTCAACTAAGAAATAAGCAAAGGAGGGTCTTCCCTGGAAGTCCAGTGTGCTCCCAGTGCAGGGGCCCAGGTTTGACCCTGGACAGGGAGCTAGATCCCACATGCTGCAACTAACAGTTCGCATGCTGCAATGAGGAACCAGCACAGACGAATAAATACACAAGTTTTTTTTTTAAGAAATAAGCAGAAGTGGAAAAGATGAGAAAATGAAAGAAATGAGAAGCAAAAACAAATAGAGAGAAATATCACTTGCCTTGTAAAATCCTATTGGCAGTCAATCCAATGATTATGGCACCTTGAAAACTCTCATCCTTCAGCTAATAGAGCTCTTCAAATGGAATAGCTCAAGGAGCCACCAAAGAGATAATACTGTTCCAGGCATAATTAGTGATTGCCCCACACCATTGCACCTCATAACATAAAATGAAGCCTCGTCTGGCTGTACAATTATGTTGGGGATCTGCTGTCATGTCATAGAGTCAAGGAACCTTAGAGCTGGGAGGAAACACACGAATTCAACCTCAGTAATTCACAGATGAAGAACTTCCCAGGGGCTCTGAGTTCCTTGGCCCAGGGCCCTGGCAGCAGTGTGAAAACCTGATCCTCCGTCCTTCAGAGTCCTAAAGTCCGACACAGTCAAGATATTTGTTGGCTTGTATTCACCCGAGTTTCAACTGTTCATCAAGAATTCAAGAGCTTTCAAGCCACTTCTAGGTTTGAACTGCTTCTGCTTCCATCCTAATAACAATGCAACACAGTCATTCTCTACAAAACTCACAGGCTGACTGAGTTCCAGTGGCATCAGGATGCATACAGGATGGGTGAAAACAGCTCTAGAGCAAATATTTAGATTTCTAGGCTCTCAGTTCCACTCATAAGTTAGGCCTTTTCCCACCGTACCTCTGGCTTTTAACCTACAGTTAGGGAAAATGTAAATAGGCAAATGTCTCGATAATGACACCAGGACCTCTAAATCCAACTGGCAGTAACAGGACTCAAATGCTTCAAAAGAGGATAGGTGCTTAACTCCCTCACTGGATCCTCAGGGGGAGTCTCAAAAAGTGGTCCAAACGGAGGCTCTGTGTGCGCCCCGTCACTTCAGCCGTGCCCACCTCTTTGTGACTGCATGGACTGCAGCCTGCCAGGCTCCTCTGTCCATGGCATTCTCCAGTCGAGAATACTGGGGTGGGTTGCCATGCCCTCCTCCAGGAGATCTTCCCAACCCAGGGATCGAACCCATGTCTCTTAAGTCTCCTGCACTGGCAGGCGGTTCTTTGTCACCAAGCCACTAGGAAGTGCCGTGCCCACCTCTTTGTGACTGCATGGACTGCAGCCTGCCAGGCTCCTCTGTCCATGGCATTCTCCAGTCGAGAATACTGGGGTGGGTTGCCATGCCCTCCTCCAGGAGATCTTCCCAACCCAGGGATCGAACCCATGTCTCTTAAGTCTCCTGCACTGGCAGGCGGTTCTTTGTCACCAAGCCACTAGGAAGTGAAGTGAAGTCGCTCAGTCGTGTCCGACTCTTTGTGACCCATGGACTGTAGCCCACCAAGCTCCTCCGTCCATGGGATTCTCCAGGCAAGAGTACTGGAGTGGGTTGCCATTTCCTTCTTCAGGGGATCTTCCTGACCCAGGGATCGAACCCAGGTCTCCCGCATTGCAGGCAGACGCTTTAACCTCTGTGCCACCAGGGAAGCATGAACGCTACACGAGAACAATAAAGGTGGGAGAGCCTACGTGTAAACACAATTTTCCCACGTTCCGCTTCTCACCCGGTACAACAGAGAACCACGAGGGATGGCATCCACCGAGGTACTGCAAAAAAAGGCTAAATGGTACACAGGCTTAGTCAAGCTTTTTAATCCCAAAAAGGCTCATGAACAGAAACGATTCATCACTACATGTAGGCTCTACTAGATGCTTGAAAATCTTTGGAGACAAAGATGTCTCATATAGCTACAGAAGGATATGAGTAAGGAAGATAAAGAAGTTATATATACAAATTTTTCCATTTCTAATTCAAACTGAAATTATTTTTTTTTAATTCCCATTACTCTCAAGAGAGACGGAAGCAGGAGTTTCTCTCTACAGTATACATCTCTTAAGTCTAAGAGATTGATACCACCATATTACCTACCATTGGGGCATAAGAGCAAATTCAGGCCCTCATTTTTAAAATCAACATGGGTGGCTGGCAACTCTCAATTGTACCAATGGGTAAATAAATGCATACAACTCCCCTGGATGCCTGTCGTTTTTCCTCTTTTCACATCATACGTAGTAACCAGTTTTATAAGGAGGCAAAAAAAAATCCTCAAAACTGTTTATTGACTATAATTAACAGGGTTTATGGTATTTGAAATCAAATAAGCACTATGACTAATACTGTAAAATATGACATATAAAAATGATATTAAACCAACGTGGTGTTCTATTTGACTTTCCATGAATGTAATTTTTCTGGTTTCCCTGATGAAAGGTTGTTGTGAAGGTGCAGTGGAAGAACTATGAGTCACGCCTCCAGGCTCTACTTGCCACTTTGCCATTTACGTGATTTAAAGCCAAAATCTGCTCTCCTTCCTATGTTATAACGAAATTACACAGCATTAAAACACAAGTCCACCACCCATGTTCTAGGACATTTGCATCAAAAATCAGATGCAAAATAGGAAAAAATCCAGAACTCTGAATAGATCTCCTAGCTGCAAGTGTAAATGTATAGCAGCCTGTAAGCCTTAATAATGGTCACAAAATTATTGAGCAGTCCTTGGTTAAAAGGTGCTATAAAAATGCAAATTGTAGTCATAAGAATAGGATGTGGATGGGGACCCTTGAAATCAACTTTCATTTTTTTTTTTTAACGCTAAGGGGAAAACAAAGTGTTGCAAAAGCTTCACTTCTCTGTGGGTATTTGGCATCTGTGAAGGAGAGGAATATCTTTTTTTAAACGTCTTATTTTATATTGGAGGATAGCCAATCAACAATGTTGTGATAGTCTCAGGTGGGCAACAAAAGGACTCTGCCATACATAGACATACATGTATCCATTCCTCCCCAAACTTGTATCTTATAATGAAAAAAAGAAGCTGGTAAACAGTAGAAGTTCCCTTGAGTTTATCCATGTAAATTAGAGAATCTGGAAATAATACTCTTCCCACATCCTTTTTTCATTTCTCACTTAAGCCCAATTCATGAAAAGGTATTTAAAATATCTGCTAATATTTTCTCAAGAATGTTGTAAAATTCCACAAGGACCTACGGAAGAACATTTGCTACCAATTTGAATGGATACAAGCATCAAAGAAGAGAAAAAAATTCTTCTAACTTTATTCCATTCTTTTCCTTAAGTGTGCTTAAAGCACATTATGGAACAGCATGTTAAAGACATCTGCTTTCAGCAAGCACTAAGAAGAGAAAGAAAGCAAGGCAACAGAGCAACAGTGGAGAACCAGAAGTCTAGCTGGACGGAGAAGGGTAGGTAACATGTGACTTGGCAAAGGAATTAGTGAGTGCATGGCGATTTTAGACATTTTGCCATTAGCAAAGAGCAGGGCATTTTTTTCTCCATATTAAGAAAACAGAAAATATCGAAGCTACAGAAGTACATAGTGATCTCTCATCTTAAGCAAGGATCTGTCCCTCCCTCTAGCTGTAAATCACCTGAACATTATTTAAGTAATTTAGCCTCTTGTTAGCATGAGTGGTTACACAGATCTCACTATGTGTATTTTCATTATGGACATCAAGAAGACAAAATACTTCATAAAAATGTAGCTAGGTGGACCACAGGAAGAGTGAAAGAGAGAAAAGACGGAAAGGGAATCGGCAAGGAGGAGACAAAGATGAAAGTGGCCATTCTATTCTACTGTTCCCTATGTGTGTTTATATCTGTGTGTATGTGTGTGGCTTTGACTAGCAAATTTGCTCCATTTTAATAGAAACGTTAAACTTCACAATTCTGTTTTTATTATTTCTAAGTAGAAGGGCTTCCCTTGTGGTTCAGCTGGTAACGAATCCACCTTCAACGTGGGAGACCTGAGTTCCATCCCTGGGATGGGAAGATCCCCCTTGAGAAGGGAAAGGTTACCCACACCAGTAATCTGGCCTGGAGAATTCAATGAACTGTATAGTCCATAGGGTTGCAAAGAGTCAGACAAGATTGAACGACTTTCACTTCACTTCACTTTTAAACTTCACAATTCTGTACTTATTATTTCTAAGTATAAAATTAGTGCCAGGTATTAACAAAAGTCAAGACATGGAAAGGAAGCTAAGTGTCATTGGATAGGTCAGTGGATAAATATACACACACCACCACCACTACCACCAGTGGAGTATTATTCAGCCTGAGAAAGAAATCCTGCAACCTGTTACAAGATGGATGGGCCTTGAAGGCATCATGCTAAGTGAAATAAGTCAGACAGAAAAAATAAATACTCTATGACTTCACTTTCATGTAAAATCTAAAAGATCTAAACTCAGAAACAGGAGAATGGCGGCTGCCAAGGGTTGGGGAGGGTCGGGAAAATGGGGAGATGTTGGTCAATAGGTATAAACTTCCATTTGTAAGATGAATAAGTTCTGGGGATCTAATGTACAGCCTGGTGATTATATTTAAAATACCATATTATATACCTGAAACTTGCTAAGAAAGAGGATCTTAAATTTCTCACCACCAAAAAAAGTAATTAAGTGAGGTGATGGAGATGTTAACTGACCTTATAAGTCATGGTAATCATCATACAATAGAGACCTATATCAAATCTTCACATTGTACATCTTAAACTTATACATGTTATATGTCAATTATATTTCAAAAAAGCTAGGGGGAAAAAGTTAATGTCAGGTCAAGACCCAATGCTATACACTGGGGAAAATTTAAAGGTGTATCCTCAGATTTTAAAAGTAGTTTATGAAGTCAGAGGGATATTGTGAAATCACAAGAAATACTGGGAAAGAAAAAAAGAAAGAACAGATAGCTTCAAATATGAGGTCAAAAATTTACCAAATTCTCTTAGTCCCCAAGAGACACCTAAGGCCAAAGTTCACCACTTTCCTTTCTTCTGAAGCTAAAGCAATAGCAGTCAGTCATGGCCAAAGTTGGAAGGTCCGCGGGGGATCCAGAGACGTTTAAGAGGAATGACTGAGCCCTGGAGGCGATGAGGCAGGGAGAGTACTTTTTCTTATTTCTCTGGGAACAGTTAAGTGTTTTTAACAGAGCTCTCCTAGGTCTCCTTGAAAGTCCTTGTGAAAGTTTGTGAAAAGAAAGCTAGGAAACCACAAGCTTGGTCTGTAATTAAACAAACAATCTCAGTTAAAGGCAATAAAAGCTGTAAAAACAAAAAAGAATTACAAGTTAGTATACAAGACTCTACAATTATGTTCTTGAAAAGGCTGTAGTCAAGAAACGGATAAACACTATTTTATATTGGAACTTTGTGACACAACTGAGTATGTGAAGTTTTTTTCATGAGTCCTATGATTGTCAGATTTTTTTTTTTACTCCAAGTAATCCTTTGACTCTCTATCCCCACAAAATACAGCAATGTATGGAGAGCACCTTTCCTGTTTGAATCACAAATGCAAATAAGAACACACTGTAAAAGTTCAGTGAATATTCAGTTGAATCCTCAGGATACCCAAGAGTGTGATATAGAAGAGATGATAGAATTATTATTTCATATAAATTCTCATTAATCCGTGAAAGGAAAGGAAAGGGTTCACAAATAAGTAACAAGCAATTTAATCTAGTTATAAAACAGTAGTTTCAAATTCCTCTCAAAATTGAAACAAGAAATCATATTTTACTTCCACTGGACTAAAAGTACCATTTGGCAAGGGTAAATTTCCTCTTTTCACTGTTGTAATGCTGGCATTTAACAGGGTACCTGATGTAGAGAAGATGCTCAAAACATACATCTGAATAAATAAATGAATATTCAACATATAGAAGAATAATTCAATGAATATTTATGTTAACTTCATGTATCTACTAAAATATACTTAGTCCCCAAATAACGTCAACTAAGAAATAAGCAAAGGAGGGTCTTCCCTGGAAGTCCAGTGTGCTCCCAGTGCAGGGGCCCAGGTTTGACCTTGGACAGGGAGCTAGATCCCACATGCTGCAACTAACAGTTCGCATGCTGCAATGAGGAACCAGCACAGACGAATAAATACACAAGTTTTTTTTTTAAGAAATAAGCAGAAGTGGAAAAGATGAGAAAATGAAAGAAATGAGAAGCAAAAACAAATAGAGAGAAATATCACTTGCCTTGTAAAATCCTATTGGCAGTCAATCCAATGATTATGGCACCTTGAAAACTCTCATCCTTCAGCTAATAGAGCTCTTCAAATGGAATAGCTCAAGGAGCCACCAAAGAGATAATACTGTTCCAGGCATAATTAGTGATTGCCCCACACCATTGCACCTCATAACATAAAATGAAGCCTCGTCTGGCTGTACAATTATGTTGGGGATCTGCTGTCATGTCATAGAGTCAAGGAACCTTAGAGCTGGGAGGAAACACACGAATTCAACCTCAGTAATTCACAGATGAAGAACTTCCCAGGGGCTCTGAGTTCCTTGGCCCAGGGCCCTGGCAGCAGTGTGAAAACCTGATCCTCCGTCCTTCAGAGTCCTAAAGTCCGACACAGTCAAGATATTTGTTGGCTTGTATTCACCCGAGTTTCAACTGTTCATCAAGAATTCAAGAGCTTTCAAGCCACTTCTAGGTTTGAACTGCTTCTGCTTCCATCCTAATAACAATGCAACACAGTCATTCTCTACAAAACTCACAGGCTGACTGAGTTCCAGTGGCATCAGGATGCATACAGGATGGGTGAAAACAGCTCTAGAGCAAATATTTAGATTTCTAGGCTCTCAGTTCCACTCATAAGTTAGGCCTTTTCCCACCGTACCTCTGGCTTTTAACCTACAGTTAGGGAAAATGTAAATAGGCAAATGTCTCGATAATGACACCAGGACCTCTAAATCCAACTGGCAGTAACAGGACTCAAATGCTTCAAAAGAGGATAGGTGCTTAACTCCCTCACTGGATCCTCAGGGGGAGTCTCAAAAAGTGGTCCAAACGGAGGCTCTGTGTGCGCCCCGTCACTTCAGCCGTGCCCACCTCTTTGTGACTGCATGGACTGCAGCCTGCCAGGCTCCTCTGTCCATGGCATTCTCCAGTCGAGAATACTGGGGTGGGTTGCCATGCCCTCCTCCAGGAGATCTTCCCAACCCAGGGATCGAACCCATGTCTCTTAAGTCTCCTGCACTGGCAGGCGGTTCTTTGTCACCAAGCCACTAGGAAGTGAAGTGAAGTCGCTCAGTCGTGTCCGACTCTTTGTGACCCATGGACTGTAGCCCACCAAGCTCCTCCGTCCATGGGATTCTCCAGGCAAGAGTACTGGAGTGGGTTGCCATTTCCTTCTTCAGGGGATCTTCCTGACCCAGGGATCGAACCCAGGTCTCCCGCATTGCAGGCAGACGCTTTAACCTCTGTGCCACCAGGGAAGCATGAACGCTACACGAGAACAATAAAGGTGGGAGAGCCTACGTGTAAACACAATTTTCCCACGTTCCGCTTCTCACCCGGTACAACAGAGAACCACGAGGGATGGCATCCACCAAGGTACTGCAAAAAAAGGCTAAATGGTACACAGGCTTAGTCAAGCTTTTTAATCCCAAAAAGGCTCATGAACAGAAACGATTCATCACTACATGTAGGCTCTACTAGATGCTTGAAAATCTTTGGAGACAAAGATGTCTCATATAGCTACAGAAGGATATGAGTAAGGAAGATAAAGAAGTTATATATACAAATTTTTCCATTTCTAATTCAAACTGAAATTATTATTTTTTAATTCCCATTACTCTCAAGAGAGATGGAAGCAGGAGTTTCTCTCTACAGTACACATCTCTTAAGTCTAAGAGATTGATACCACCATATTACCTACCATTGGGGCATAAGAGCAAATTCAGGCCCTCATTTTTAAAATCAACATGGGTGGCTGGCAACTCTCAATTGTACCAATGGGTAAATAAATGCATACAACTCCCCTGGATGCCTGTCGTTTTTCCTCTTTTCACATCATACGTAGTAACCAGTTTTATAAGGAGGCAAAAAAAAATCCTCAAAACTGTTTATTGACTATAATTAACAGGGTTTATGGTATTTGAAATCAAATAAGCACTATGACTAATGCTGTAAAATATGACATATAAAAATGATATTAAACCAACGTGGTGTTCTATTTGACTTTCCATGAATGTAATTTTTCTGGTTTCCCTGATGAAAGGTTGTTGTGAAGGTGCAGTGGAAGAACTATGAGTCACGCCTCCAGGCTCTACTTGCCACTTTGCCATTTACGTGATTTAAAGCCAAAATCTGCTCTCCTTCCTATGTTATAACGAAATTACACAGCATTAAAACACAAGTCCACCACCCATGTTCTAGGACATTTGCATCAAAAATCAGATGCAAAATAGGAAAAAATCCAGAACTCTGAATAGATCTCCTAGCTGCAAGTGTAAATGTATAGCAGCCTGTAAGCCTTAATAATGGTCACAAAATTATTGAGCAGTCCTTGGTTAAAAGGTGCTATAAAAATGCAAATTGTAGTCATAAGAATAGGATGTGGATGGGGACCCTTGAAATCAACTTTCAATTTTTTTTTTTATCTCACATGTAATATTCTGCTACAAAGCCTCCAATTTTAATGTTAGACTTGTCAGAGTTAGTGAAACTGAAATGAATCACAGACATTATCCATGATTCCATTATTACAGTTGCTATTATTATATCATTCAATATTATAATATCATCATTATATAATACTATAAGTATTCATGGTACAGAAACAGAATACTATAGGACAAAATACCTTATCTGCTGATCCTTTATTATAATGAATAAAGTGCTGAGCATTCTTGCTAATTTTGATAAGACAGAAAAGTTTCAATGCAAGCTCCCTTCCCCCACCCTTATATTTTATTTGTTTTTAACCTGCTTGGGGTCCAAGAAATCACTGGAGTGACAGACATTTACTAATGACCTTTCCAGCAGGGCTCACACATATGAGTAGCTTTCTCCAGCTCCCTCACAGACTCAGAGACTCAGGGTGGCTCTCAACAACCCATTTCTACCTGAGGGTCTTTGTATTTAACTGAATTCTTTAGTGACAGTGATCTATGGAAGAAAGAATGCTGCTTCGGGTAGGAATGCACACACGTGTTTTTAGCTATTTTATATTCAGGCCTGCTGTGACTCAGCTGGCAAGTTCAAAGTTATAAAGTCATTTTTCATTTCTTAGAGGAAACCGTCTCAGTAAAAATAAGAAAATTTAAGAAAATCCAAAGCTTTTCTTTTGATGGGAGATGTAGGATAAACTTTCAAAATAATTTCAGTTTGTTTCAGTAATGGTACAGATCATGAAATCACAACCAAGAAGGTCCACTTCATAAAATCTAAGATAAAAAATAAATGTTTAAATAAAATTTAAAATAACATGCAAATTAATTCCTTTGGGAAAGTGAATAAATTGGATGTTTCTTATCATTGTACTTGTCGACCTTCAAGGAACGTATCTCTAAAATAACTTTATACTATGATTTTTTCCCAGGAGTTGTAGTAAGAAAATAAAATTTCTCTAATGGAGAAATTCTTTACACAATTGATTTCATCCTTGAAAGCAGTTCATTTTCGGTCATACTACTGAATCAACAAATCCATATTCAGACTTGGCCTTTGGAGAGAATCCTGTGGCAGTGTAATTAGTCCTTTGTACCTGAGGTCAGAAGTGTGGCAGAAAAACGGCACCATTTTAGGTATTGGTAGAGGAAAGTTTGATTATAAAGTGGGAAAGAGAAAAGAAGAAGAAGGGGAAAAAAGAGGTCCAATACATGAAGTGACTGTTATTTTATTAGAACAGTAATTACAGGTATGAGAAAACATTTAAAAGACAAGTAATAACAGTGAAATCACAAAATTTTTGTTTTCTTTTTATGGATTTCAAACTGAAGTCATTAGAGAAAGTGAAAACTGAGTTCTTAAGTGTTAAGAGTAATTCTGGAAAATATTTGCCCATACAAATCCTAACTGGGACTGTTCTGGACAATGCTCCTATGTGGAACTGCCCAAGTAGGCTAATTTGGGTCTTATCAAATCCTGAGGCACCTGGAAGGAAAGATCTGAGAAACACTGATTTTTAAAAAAAAAAAAAATGTGGAAAAAGATGAACAACATAGGCTGTTTTCTGATCAGAAACAAGCTTGCACACACCCATGAGAAAGTACTTAATGCTTATAGGTCTCCAATTTGTTTGTATTTATTCTGGATATATCTGGAAAAATCTAGATGATGTGCTTCAACTTTAGTAATAAACAATGATTGTTACCTACAACAAGTGGGATCATTAATTCTGGTCCTTATTTCTGGATGTGCCTGCAATCTGGTGCATACTTTACAAACTGCCTTTGCAAATATTCTTTCACAAGCAAGTTCTTTAAATTGGATCAAAGGTTCAACAATCAATGTCCTATTTGTCAACCTTCCACTGGGGTATGATTGGAAAATTCTGCAAGTGTGCCAACCATAATCTGAAACAAGGTCTGAAGGGGCGGCCATGTGGCTACATGATTTATAAGCCTGCCATGCCATGCTAAGTCACTTCAGTTGTGTCCAACTCTTTGTGACCCTAATGGGCTGTAGCCTGCCAGGCTCCTCTGACCATGGAATTATGCAGGCAAGAATACTGAAGTGGGTTGACATACCCTCCTCCAGGGGATCTTCCTGACCCAGGGATCAAACCCACGTCTCCTGTGGCTCCTGGGTTGTAGGCAGATTCTTTACTGCTGAGCCACCAGGGAAGCCCAGCTTACAAGCCTACAAAGGATCTAATGTCATGAAGTGTATGAATAACAAACCTGGGTGACAGTCATTTTCCTCAGCTGAAATAATCTGTGAGACGTCCTTCTGCATCTTTAGATGTTTCATAAGGCTTTTGTTACTTTAAAAACTCAATTTCTGAAATCCCCTCCATACACTTGACCTCTCCAAGTGCACCTTCTCCTGGAATTTCATGCCCATCACAGCTGACTGCCTGTGAGTATCCAAATACTTCCCCTCCCTACAGGAAAGTACATTAACCTCCAGCCGTCTGGCTGTGCCACGTTCCTATCAGTTAAGTTTGAACATTTAAAACGGCTGTTCCAGAGGTGATTAATGACTGGAAATTTGCAACCCTTTCGTGTCCCTGGTGACAGGTCACCCCAGACCCTCTGTCATTGCCACCTGTCAAGATGTCCTGACTGCACACCATGCATCCCCCACCAGTGCTCATTTATCAGTCAAATCTGCCAAAATAATTCTTTTCTGGTGTGCATCTGAGACACAAACAAGAGAGACCTCTGTTCAATTGCCCATGACTTGCTTTATAGCCTCTAAGAACTCAAGAGAATTTTGCAAAGCAGTTTCAAATTCAGAAGCTAAGAAGAGTATTTCCACTAGAGCTGAAAACAGCGTCTGGATGCATGATGTTCAAAACCTCTCTGGAATGCACTGTGATTTATAAGTATTGAAAAACTAAACTTAGCAGAAAGGATGATTTAAAGACATAACTAAAGGTACAATTATTTTATAGTTAGCTTCTATTTGTTCAAGAAACTCCTTTCTTAAGATCTGCTGCTCTCAAACACTGAGAAAATTATTTAATTCAAGCTTTCAAATTCCTCGTGTAAAATTGTATAATTCCATTTCTCATCCTGGCATTGGTGAGATGAATAATCACCAGGCAGTTATATGAAAAAAGGTTTTCAGAACAAAGTGGCCAGGAAGAGGCATGAGAAGAACAGCCCTGAGGGTGCATAATTTGGGGTTTATTCCCAAGTGAATATGTGGCTTTGTCTACTGGTAAGTGGGGCTCAGGTATTGATCCCACCCCTTCCCGCCCTGGGCACACCACACCTTTGCTCTTTCCACACCTTCCTACTGCATCCCCAGGCCTCTCACAGGGTGTTGTTACACACTGGTTTGGGTGTTCTCTAACACACTTGGGCCATGGGACGATAATTTATGGGTAAAATTTAAGAACAATCGTTCCAAAAATTATTCCTCAAAGGCTGAAAACACACATACACCAAGAATGGGGGGATGCTGGGAAGGACTGAAGACAAAGGGAGAAGCAGGCAGCAGAGGATGATATGCGTAGATAGTATCACTGACTCAATGGACACAAATCTCAGCAAACTCTGGGAGATAGTGGAGGACAGAAGAGCCTGGCATGCCGCAGTCCAGGGATCACAGAGTCTGACATGACTTAGCAACTGAACAACTACAGCAAGATATTTCTTAAAAGACTTCTTTTTTTAATTTCTAATTTCCAAAAGAAAATGCATGTTTAAGTGTTCCAACAACATCTGCTAAATAGGACATATAATATATTGCGCTAGTATGTGGATTTTTTTAAACCAGGATGATAGAGTCTGAATCCAAAAGTGAATTTATCATCACTAGATTTTACCCTTGAGTTAATTAAAAGATGGTCATCACTAGTGATCTTTAGAAAACTGTTACCAAAAAAAAGAAAAAAGAAATTTGTCATGGTACTGGCAGCTTGAAATTTCCTAAACAATTTCCATTACCTTAATATAAAGCATTTACCATATGTTAACAGATTTTCCTAGCACCTACTCACTACAATATAGTTTTATGCTTTGGGTTTGATATAAAAAGGGGGTTCTACAAATTATTCATGATCTTATAGGGTGAGACCTAAGCATCAGAATGCTTAGAAAGCTCTCCAGGTGATTCTTATCTTTAGTAGTTGAGAACCACTGGGGCAGAGCAATGATCTCTAAGACCTGAATCCTTAGAAAAGATAAGATGCAAAGAGTAAGAACCTGGAAGAAATAAGCACACAAATAGAACATGCTAATTATGTAAATAAAATACTAGCTCTGTGCACAAAAGTAGATTGGAAAACACAGATGTAGGATGTGGTGGGTGGTTTAGAGTCAATGGTGCAGGGTTGGGGGTACTTCTTAGAAAAGGTACACTATAAATAAAAGTATAAAAGCCAATTTCAAGACCATCCCCTAAAACTATCTGAGCATTCAAGCCACCAAGCAATAATGGCTGTGATGTAACTTATCTTTATATCACTGTTTAGAAAGGAATGCTATTTAAGACCAGTGTGTGTGCGTGTGTGTGTGTAAAGTTTTTTTATTTTGGTTGATTCTGGAAAATATTTCACCCCAAAGAGAACTGAACTCTTTGTCTAGCCTAAGAGCAAATAGAAGAGAATTAAGCAAAGCAACAGAAAATAAACAATAACTCAATAGCAAAATGAAGACAAACAGGCACATAAGCATTTCACTGAACACTTTTAGTTTTCTTTCTTTAAGAAAGGGAAAAGGAATTACGTTGAGGGTCCTAAGAGTTTTCATAAGATGCATAAAAAGAAATTACTGGACTCTTCATATACACAATTTTGCAAAATGAGGACATAAAAAACACCTGGAAAGTTAGTGTCTAAGTAACCCACTTCAGGAACTCTGGCTGGTGACATTTCCTGACAGAATATTTTATCCTGAATTTCACACCTTCCTGCTGCTGCTGCTGCTGCTGCTAAGTCACTTCAGTTGTGTCCGACTCTGAGACCCCATAGACGGCCTCCCAACAGGCTCCTCTGTCCCTGGGATTCTCCAGGCAAGAACACTGGAGTGGGTTGCCATTTCCTTCTCCAATGCATGAAAGTGAAAAATCAAAGTGAAGTCGCTCAGTCATGTCCAACTCTTAGCGACCTCATGGACTGCAGCCTACCAGGCTCCTCCGTCCATGGGGTTTTCCAGGAAAGAGTACTGGAGTAGGGTGCCATTGGCTTCTCTGCCTTCCTAGCATAACAAAGGACAAATATGTGTTAGCAATAGATATATAGATATTATATCATATATACGTACCACAAGTTTCCTATCTCCAGGGACATTTTTCCTATCTATTATGATAATACTTCACTATTCCTGTATTCTTCAAGATATCAAAGATGGTTGTGATGGAGTAGTCTAGCTTCAGTTCAGTTCAGTTCAGTCGTTCAGTCGTGTCCAACTCTTTGCGACCCCATGAGTTGCAGAACAGCAGGCCTCGCTGTCCATCACCAACTCCCGGAGTTCACTCA
>SJYX01010814.1:274317-290474 GCA_006410675.1 Oreotragus oreotragus | reverse complement strand
TAATTTCATGGCTGCAATCACCATCTGCAGTGATTTTGGAGCCCAAAAAAATAAAGTCTGACACTGTTTCCACTGTTTCCCCATCTATTTCCCATGAAGTGATGGGACCGGATGCCATGATCTTAGTTTTCTGAATGTTAAGCTTGAAGCCAACTTTTTCACTCTCCTCTTTCACTTTCATCAAGAGGCTTTTTAGCTCCTCTTCACTTTCTGCCATAACGGTGGTGTCATCTGCATATCTGAGGTTATTGATATTTCTCCCCACAATCTTGATTCCAGGTTATGCTTCTTCCAGCACAGCGTTTCTCATGATGTACTCTGCATATAAGTTAAATAAGCAGGGTGACAATATACAGCCTTGACGTACTCCTTTTCCTATTCAGGACCAGTCTGTTGTTCCATGTGCAGTTCTAACTGTTGCTTCCTGACCTGCATACAGATTTCTCAAGAGGCAGGTTAGGTGGTCTGGTATTCCCATCTCTTTCAGAATTTTCCACAGTTTATTGTGATCCACACAGTCAAAGGCTTTGGCATAGTCAATAAAGCAGAAATAGATGTTTTTCTGGAACTCTCTTGCTTTTTTGATGACCCAGCAGATGTTGGCAATTTGATATCTCTGGTTCCTTTGCCTTTTCTAAAACTAGCTTGAACATCAGGAAGTTCACAGTTCACATATTGCTGAAGCCTGGCTTGGAGAATTTTGAGCATTCCTTTACTAGCGTGTGAGATGAGTGCAACTGTGCGGTAGTTTGAGCATTCTTTGGCATTGCCTTTCTTTGGGATTGGAATGAAGACTGACCTTTTCCAGTCCTGTGGCCACTGCTGAGTTTTCCAAATACTTCTTATATTTAAAAAGGTCTCCTGTTTTTGCTATTACTTGGGTATGTATAAAAACCAGTATGTGACCTACTTTTTAACCACAGAGCTTCGATCACTCTCTAGGCTCCTTGCCCTCACTGTGGCTTTGGTCTCTCCATCCCTGCCTGGCTCCACACCACCCTGGGGGTATTCTTCCCAAACACTGTTTTACTGTTGTCACCCTCTGCCTAGGAACCAACAAGTGTTCCCTGTTGGATCAAGTCCTGAATATTCAGCCTGACCCTCAAGAATCTGAAGATGCTGCCTCTTCAACTTTGGGTCCACCTCTCAATTTTTCATGCCAATCCAGCTGATATTCAAACTGCCTTCCATGGAAATCAGATTTTCACTCATACACTCACTCAGTTAATGTTCACTGAGCACCAGCTGATGCTGTGTCTGGTGCTCATTCCTGGCCCCACACTTTTGCTTGTTCTTCTCTGTATATTCACACCTCACCCATTCTTTAAAGCCTGGCTCAAACACCCCACCCTCCACAAAGCTCTCAATTCTGCTCAGCTGCCACCTGCCTCCCTTATCCTCAGGATCCCTAAATCACACATTTCTCAATCTGGGTTTATAAAACACTGGCCTAGAACACTCTAAAAAACTCCATCCCTCGGGCTTCCCTAGTGGTCCAGTGGTTAAGAATCTACCTGCCAATGCAGGGAACACAGGTTTGATCTCTCTGGTCCGCTAAGATCCCTCCACTAGTTTAAATGTCAGTTGGACTTTCCTGACAGCTCAGTTGGTAAAGAATCTGCCTGCAATGCAGGAAACCTGGTTTCAATCCCTGGGTTGGGAAGTTCCCCTGGAGAAGGGAAAGGCAACCCACTCCAGTATTCTGGCCTGCAGAATAGTCCACGGAGTCGCAAAGTGTTGGACAGGATTGAGCGACTTTCACTTTTCGGGAAGATCCCACATGCTGCAAGGCAACCAGGCCCCTGTGCCTTAACTACTACTGAGCCGGAGCTCTGGAGCCCATGCTCTGCAATGGGAGGGGCCATCCCAATGAGAGATCTGCATACTGCAAGGAAGGGTAGCCCTCACTCTGCAACTAGAGAAAGCCCATCTGCAGCAACAAAGACCCAGCACAGCCAAAAATAAGAACACTCCAAACTACCAAAAGATGCCACTAAAAACTCCATTCCTCAAATAAAATTGAAAATTCTGGTTTAAACAAGGTTGAATATGTTTCTCTACTAGAGGAATTCTCAGAGTCTTTAAAAAGTTTACATCAGTTGTGAATTTCTAAGAAGGTATAAAGGAGTCAGTATTTCACAAACTTACTTGGACAAGGAGGATAACTTTTTTTATATTTCTACTGATATTCCAGGGAAATCCTTCTTGGGAAATGTTGTTCACTGGTATTTAAAATTGGTACCAATTTAAAACTGGTACATGATTTACCACTTAATTGTTCTGGCTCTCTGGTATTATTCTATTATTCCTCTGTCCTTTCTATGCATCTTAACAGATTTTCCAATATCCAGACTATTAAGTCCTTCCACCCTTATGACTAAAAGCAAACATAAAACAGAAAATACTGTTTATCTCAATCCTTGGTAAAAGTTTTTTAAGACACATTAATCTATATCTATGCCTTAGTAAGCAGCATAATGAACAAATCTCTGATGGCCAAGGCAGAATGAAATAATAAAATAGTACCACTCTTAAAAGTGACCTCTTGTAGACCACCTCCCTGGGCCTCAGTGTCCTCATCTAAATAATAACGGGAACCTCCCAGTTCTGATGGTCTGTCTTCCAGCATCTCAGTATTATTATCCCTTAAATGAGTATTCACTGTATGGCCCCATAAAGGAAAGGACAAAACAATCATATGGTAGACTGAACTCATCATTCCCAGAACATTCTTAAGAAGTCTTTGTGCTTTGTGCTCTGCTTTCTCATTATTCTAATGTTATTTTATTTTCTTATTATTTGCCTCCTTTAAATAAAAAACATCCCTGTTAACTGAGGCTTCTTGTGATTTGAATTTGAGTTAACCAAGGCCTCACGAGACAGAGAATGGGATGCCTCTCAGCTATAATAGTGACAGCAACATTCCAAATGCTCTTTAATTCACAATATACATCTCTGGTCAGAGGTCAGACGGAGTCCCAGAGGGCACTGTCTATGGTAAGGAAAACTTGTTTAAAGAGGAGGGTGGGCATAAACCTCTGAAAAACAACTGAAGCAAGTCCCTATGTCTAGTGATAGCCCTAGTTCTATGGTTTAAAAACTAAACAAACAATGCATTTCAAAATTTAGGGATTTCTAAGTTAACAAATATAAAATTTCTTATGCTTCAAGAATCCATTTAAAAAAAAAAAACAATCTTATCATAAATCCAAGATTCCAGAAATGGTGACTGTTAATCTCTATTCCATTCTTCTAACGAATTTTGCTACATTAATTGGTTTTCTCCTAATATACTGCAAAATGATAAGCAACTCAAATTTTCATATTTTTCCTTCTAACCATCTATGAAAAAGGGTGTTTAGTTCAAGCTATGGAAACTGCATTATTTTTTTCAAGAAGCTTTAAAGTGTGTGACTTGGGGCAAGTTAACTTCTCATGCCTCCTCATTTCTTCACTCGCCCCTCCTCAAAGTAGAGATGACATTATCATAATATCTACTTCTAGGGTTGGCATGAGTGTTCAAGAAAATAACATATTAAAACACCTGACACATCATTGTTGCTATTGTTATTACTGTTGTTTTACTACGGTTGTTGTCATTGTTATTATTAGTAGTGTTCTTTCTTAAATGACAGAAAGGATTCTATGAAGCCTCTTGAGGACATTACATCACTTTGATCTGAAAGCCAAAATTTTTTTGCACTCCTTTAAATCAACCTGTAAAAATAGCCAGATCCCAAGTGGGAAAAACCCAGAAAATCTTTTTCATGTGATTTCTTTTGCCTTTAACAGGTCCCCCATCTCAACCACTAAGCATCTGTCTCCCCCAATTCATGTCATCCAAGAAGCTTAAAGCAATTAACTGGGGGAAAAAAGTAAAATGAAATTGGATGAAATTAGATTGAAATAGCTCAAAGCTTGACGCACAGACTGGAGGATGAATTAAGAAGCAAAAAGAAGAGATTTTTCCTCCCCAGGCAGAAGGCACAACTTGTACCCCCATAACCAACTTATGTCAATAAACAGCTATGTCACTGTGAGTAGGTGGAGAAACCACTAGATTAGATGACCTCGGTGGTTCCCTTCCAACTCAAAGTCAGCCTCAAAGGCCACACTGTTGCTTTTTGGAAAGTCAAGTCTGAAGGGGAGGATCAGTCTAAATATTATCATTTTAAAAAGAAGCTCAGCGCTATTCAAGAATGAAGCATAACTCCGTTTTGAGAAGTACAACCTCAACTCATTTACTTAAATTCTTCCAGTGCAGATTAAGACAACACGAAGTGATGTTTGGGTTAAAAGTTAATTTCTAAATATTTGCTACATTCAGAGTTAGTATCAATACATACTTAGCCATATATGAGTTTAACAGAAGCAATTGCTACTTGTATAGGACTAAATGATGATGAAAAAAAGAAATTGTTGTCGATTTTCCATATGCAGATTAACAACAAAAAGATTTCATTTACTTAAACCTTTCCTTCTATTTCTCCCCTCTTAATCTTGGATCCTACTTATTTAAGAAAGGTTCCTTTCTGCTGGAAGAAACCAAAGGAAAAGTAAACTTACTCTATGATATTGCTCATTTTTTTCCTAAGACTTCAGCACATTTCATTTGTTATAACATTTAATAATTATTAACTAATGGAAGCTCTTCAAGCAGACACTACCTTCCTTTGGACTGAGTCAAACACAACTAAGTAAGAATATATTAATCATTAACTATATGTTGTGCTAGCTATTTTGGGGAGAACAAGGCTACTTAGAGTTCCCACCCACAGCAATTTACAATAATTAACCTTGATGATGCAGATGAGAAATGCAGTGAAGTTCAGAGTATTCCATTCCCTTTAACTTGACATGAAAAGAAGCATCCTAGAGGTTACTAAGGACATTACAGAATCGAAAGTACAGTTTCTGGTCTCCGGAAGATCACCAAATAGAGGGTTATAAATGTCAGATTCTAGATGTGAAGACTTGTACTTTTTTAATAGTATATTTTTATTTCTCTGTGTACAGTATGTGGGCTTCCCTTGTGGCTCAGATGGTAAAGGATCTGCCTGCAATGAAGGAGACCTGGGTTCAATCCTTGGGTTGGGAAGATCCCCTGGAGAAGGGAATGGCTATCTACTCCAGTATTCTGGCCTGGAGAATTCCATAGCTAAGAGGAGCTTGGAGGGCTATATAATCCATGGGATCACACATGAAGAGCAAACACAGACCAGAGACTAACACGTTTACTTTCATAGTGTGTAACAATTTCCATTTTCCCAATTGTTCTGCTCTAATTCCAAATTGAGTTTGGATATATAGATTAGCAAGATCTCATGTGTAAAACACATCAAGTTTCTTGAAAAAGTCTGTAGAAGTCCAAGTATACCTTTGGGAATGTGAAAAATGAATGTGCCTAATGACCAATACGGGGAAGGCAATGGCACCCCACCCCAGTACTCTTGCCTGGAAAATCCAATGGACGGAGTAGCCTGGTGGGCTGCAGTTCATGGGGTCGCTAACAGTTGGACAGACTGAGCGACTTCACTTTCACTTTTCTCTTTCATGCATTGGAGTAGGAAATGGCAACCCACTCCAGTATTCTTGCCTGGAGAATCCCAGGGATTGGGGAGCCTGGTGGGCTGCCATCTATGGGGTCACACAGAGTCGGACACGACTGAGGTGACAGCAGCAGCAGCAGCAGCAATGACCAATAAATAATTTAAGGTATGTGTTTCTCATTGCCTTTTCCTCTCTTTCCTCTGGGTTCCACAAACTACATTCATATTCATAAGAGGCTGAAAGTGTTAGTCGCTCAGTTGTGTCTGACTCTTTGCCACCCCATGGACCGTAGCCTGCTAGGCTCCTCTGTCCATGGAATTTTCCAGGCAAGAGAACTGGAGTGGGTAGCCAGTCCCTTCTCCAGGGAATCTTCCTGACCCAGAGATCAAACCCAGGTCTCCCGCATTGCAGGCAGATCCTTTGCCACTTGAACCACCAGGGAAGCCCAGAGATTGTCTTGCTAATTACAAAGGTTTCTATGACTAGAGGAGAGATTGTATAAATCACTAAATTAAATAGTGCAATAGATAACAAGATCATCCGTTCTACACCAGTCATTTAAGCAAACCTTCTAGGGTACCTAATAATGGAGGAGAAGATGTCCTCTCATGTGTCCATGTGTCTAGGAAATGTTCTCAAAGTCACATAAATTGCATGAAAGACATGCTTCTTAAAGTTAATCAGAAGAACTGGTCTTGTCATTTATTAGATTAGAAAATTATGACCTCATATTATCACCATAAAGGTAGAAAATTTCAAAAGAACAATAGATGAGAATATTGGATGCCTGAAATACTACAAGTGAAGAGAAATTTTAAATAGAGCATCTACAGGGAAAAACTGCTAGAGCCCTTTGAAAGAAAATACATCCAATTCAGTCTGCCCAGTAGAAAAAGACAGCCCTTTGGAAGTTTTAAAAGAGGAGGCAAGAGTGAATATTCTCTCAGACATAGCAAGTGTATCCATTTTTCACCAGTCTCAAGGCCTGCAGGCTCACTAGGGCTAGTTTACAAAGACACATCAGTCAGGCTGACCTGTGTGACCAATGGGTCTCATGACTAATGGACTAAACAGGGAACAAAATTCCATAGCTCCCAAGTATGGTGAATGATGAATGACAATGAAAATAGTTTCCTATTCTGACCATGTAAATTCCTTTCCTTTACAGGGAGGCTGTTTGCCTAAAGGCTTAACGGTGAATCATGGAACTGCACATGTTCTGGAAAAAGACCCACTAGCTGATAAAAAGATGGCTTCTCCAATAATACACACACACAAAATCAAAACCTTTATAATCACGTGCTATTGCTTAAGCTGGCATTCTCTCTGTCGTCAGTTTCACCAATCAAAATGTATCAGGGTATGAGAGTTTATATAACAAGTACAGAAAGATCCCAAGGAAATTCCCTGTCATCTGGGTTCCTCAAACTACAGTTTTCCCAGCACCTGTTTTCTCCTTGTTAGCAATATGAGAAGGCATACTGTCTATAAAGAGATTTAAGACATGTCATGAACTAAGTTATATGAGAGCTTGTCCTTATGGAAAAGAAATTTAAACACATAGGAAATCTTTTTCTAAGGGTCTTCATGGATATAGATGATCCCCCCAGCCACCACCCCATCAACAGTTGCCATTTAGGCTCAAAAATATTGAACTAGAGACCTGTTATATTAAAAGAATGTCTCCATTCTAGAATTTTTTTAAGAGAAACAAGCCTAAGAATGGATATCTTCTGTTCATTTGCAATCATCAACCAATTCTTCTGCTGATGTGACATTTCAGCTGACATTAACAGACTGACCATCTATTAATTCATCCATCATTTAACAAACATTTCTTGAATGCCTGTCACAAAACCCATGTTGTAATGTGTGTGCTTAGTCACTCAGTCATCTCTGGCTCTTTGCAACCCCTTGGACTGCAGCCCATCAGGCTCCACTATCCATGGGATTCCCTGGCCAAGAATACTGGAGTGTGCTGCTAATTCATTTTCCAGGGGATCTTTCTGACCCAGGAAGCAAACCCATATCTCTTGCATCTCCTGCATTGGCAAGTGGACTCTTTACCATGGCACCAGCTGGGAAGCCCCCATGTTGTAATAATGCTCTAGAAATCTTGGCTCTGAAACTCAAAATCTGTGCAATCTTGAGTAAATTTCTTGAACTCAGTGTCAGTGTCTTTGTCTCTAAAATACTGGTTGCTAGTGTGTAACTACTTTTTAAAAGCCAAGCTAGAGAAACACCATCCTCCTTACTCAGATGCCATCCAATTCCCCAGGACGGGAAGTACATGGACCAACCTAAAGGGAGACTACGATATATTTTATTTGGGGATTCAACTCACAATCTTGGGCAGGTTGTTCTGGATCCTTCCACCAGTGCAAGAACAAGATCACTCACTGAGACACTGAGTGTCCCATCCCCGTTGCATATGGATATATGTAGGTCTACACAGCAGCTGAAATAAAGAGACGCTGAAAGCGTCAATCAGCCAGTGTTCGGATGAACCCTCACTTTGTCTCTGGAAGTTAGTCAAGAAGGCAGTAAGATGCAGAAATTGAGTGTAATATGAGAGGATTGCTCCTAAATCCCAGATACCTCTGAAAACAGTAGCTGATTGTGGGAGTGAATGGAAGGCAGGGTTATGTCACCCTTGGCCTGTTGCTACCAGCATACTCCAAACTGGAAATGCCTTGTGCAAGGACTTCTGTGATTTTAAGACAGAACTGCTCTTATTGGCTTGGAAAAACCAGTTGATTCAAAACTTTCCTGATAGTCTTGAAGTATGTCAGGTCATTTCAAATCTTCTTTTGTGCTGCTAAAATGACAGCATACAAATGGCTAATAAGCACATGAGAGGACGCACAGCATCACTAACCACCCGGGAAATGCAAGCCAAATCCACAATGAGACACCAATGTGAATAGCCATTAGGATGATGATTAAGAAAAAAAGAAAAGAAGTTTTGGTGAGGATGCAGAGATTGCAACCTTTGGGGACTGGTTATGGGAATGTAAAATAGTGCAACCACTGCAGAAAACATCAGTTCCTCAAAAAACTAAACATACAATCAGGTAATTCCACTTCTAAGGTATATACCCAAAAGAACTGAAAGCAGTGGAACAGACATTTATATAACCATATTGATGGCAGGATTATTTATAATAGCTGAAAAATGGAAGTAAACCAGGTGTCCTGCAAAGGATGGATGGATGAACAAAACGTGGTATATTTACACACACACACACACACACAATGGAATGTGATTTAGGCTTAAAAAGAAAGGAAATTCTGACACATGCTACAACATGGATCACCTTGAGCACATGATGGTAAGTGAAACAAGTTAGACACAAAAGAACAAGCAAGAACAAACACTGAATGTTCCCACTTACATGGGGTACCTAGAGTAGTCATATTTATAGAGACAGAAAGTAGAATGGTAGCTTCCAGGGTCTGGGAGGAAGGAGAATTGGGGAGTCATTGTTTAAGGAGTACACAAGTGTCAGTTTGGGAAAATGAAAAAGTCTTGAAGATGGATGGAGATGATGGTTACAAGAACACATGAATGTGCTTAACACCACCAAACTGTGCACTTAAAATGGTTAAAATGTAAGATATTGAAAGGGTGCATCATGGTGATTTGATATATGGATACATTTTGAAAAGATTCCCACCATCTAGCAAATTACTATATCCATCACCTCATATATCTTAAAATTTTATTTGTCAATCCTATCTCATCAAAGCTGAAAAAAATGGTTAAAATGATCAACTTTATGTTACATGTATTTTATCACCATTAAAAAAGAAATGGGGAAAAAGATTGTTTCTGCTTGGAGTCTTATGGGAAGGCTTGACATTGGGGTGCACTGACCTTGGACTACAAGGAGATCCAACCAGTCCATCCTAAAGGAGATCAGTCCTGGGTGTTCATTGGAGGGACTGATGTTGAAGCTGAAACTCCAATACTTTGGCCACCTGATGTGAAGAGCTGACTCATTTGAAAAGACCCTAATGCTGGGAAAGATTGAGGGCAGGAGAATAAGGGGACCACAGAGGATGAGATGGTTGCATGGTGTCACTGACTCAATGGACATGGGTTTGGGTGGACTCTGGGAATTGGTGATAGACAGGGAGGCCTGGTGTGTGGCAGTTCATGGGATTGCAAAGAGTTGGACACGACTGAGCGACTGAACTGAACTGAACTGAATAAACAGAAGTAGGAAATGGGAGATAGGAGATGTCACCAAAGGCACTGAGTAACTAATTATCTGAGGATATTGGGAGAAATTCAGTAGAGAACTCCATGTCTAGAAAAAAACTTAAGAGATGAGATGAGGCTGAAAGGACAGCTGTGTGTAGTTGAAGGACTTTACTTTGAACGTCAGGCAAGAACATGTGTTCATAGAGGAAGGCAGGATATGAATAAGTTTGAACTCTTAAAAAGATGCCTTTGTTAGACCAGACTGGAGCAAGAAGTGTGTGGAGGCTGGGGAGCCAGTGAAGAGTCTGCTGTAACAGCTCAGAAGAGAATGTAAACATGCAAGAGGCTTCAAAAGCACAGTGCCTTACCACAACACTTCTCATGCCTGAGTATAGTACACAGCCTGCTTGTAATGACTCTTCAAGTTAAATTATCATTATTACAATGTTACTTCAATGCATACAACACAGAATTAGATATAAATTCCTTATACCTATAGCTCCATGGACTGTGAGGAAAGCTGAGTGCCAAAGAATTGATGCTTTTGAACTGTGGTGTTGGAGAAGACTCTTGAGAGTCCTTTGGACTGCAAGGAGATCCAACCACTCCATTCTAGAGGAGATCAGTCCTGGGTGTTCATTGGAAGGAATGATGCTGAAGCTGAAACTCCAGTACTTTGGCCACTTCATGTAAAGAGCTGACACATTGAAAAAGACTCTGATGCTGGGAGGGATTGGGGGCAGGAGGAGAAGGGGACGACCGAGGATGAGATGGCTGGATGGCATCACCAACTAGATGCACATAAGTTTGAGTGAACTCCAGGAGTTGGTGATGGACAGGGAGGCCTGGCATGCTGTGATTCATGAGGTCGCAAAGAGTCGGACACGACTGAGCAACTGAACTGAACTGAACTGATAGCTCCTATGAAATTAAAAACCAAAACAAAGTTACCAATAGACAGTCTTGTTCTAAAGCTCGTCCTTTCCTGCTACTGGACACATCTCAAGGATGTCCAGCATCCTTCCTGGGGAATGAACAATTGTCTGAGGGTGTGAACCTGAAGCAGAAGACCTGAGTTCAAGTCCTGACTCTGCCACCTGCTGGAGACTTGGGCAATTTCTTAATCAATGTGAACATCAATTTTTACATCTATCAAGTGAGCAAAATAACCTACCTCACATGGTTTTTTGAAAATCAAGAGACAAGTGGAAGTCCTACTATCTATAATGTATTTTCTAAGAAGTTCTCACTGTCACAATCTTGTGGATTTGTATTAATATGCAATAGATAACTGAAATTTGCTGAATTAAGTGACATTTTTGGAAATTCTGAACCATTTTGAGAGAATCATCAAAGCTTACATTTTTCTGAGAAAGAGGTAATCAGTTATTTTTTACTAATTATACTCAGGAGATTGTATGTTCCTCCATCTAGTGCCCTCATTTACAGAGGAGAAAAGGCAGAGAGTTTGAGGGCCCTCTTGTGTTGGTGACAAAGGCAAATGAGCTCAGGCTTCTTGGATCCCAGATCCTTTCCCCAATTATAAGCCAGAAGGCTCATCATTAATGCCAAGAAAAAGTAAAAAGTAACACCTTCTGTGGAAAGCATACCTGGGCACCCTTCCTTGACTCCCCCTTCCATACATGGGCTAAAGTGGGTCGCAGAGAAGATTCAACAGTTCCCAAGGAGGATGAAGCATCATCACGCCTCAGGACTCTCACTAGTGCTCAGGATAAGAGCTAATTCTTCACCCCACACATCATGCAGAAGAAGGGCATTATCCTAACTACCAATAGGTTTGAATGTCAACCCATGTCTTTTCCATTCTGATCTGACAGGCACTGTGACACTGTATGTGCCCCTGTGCATGTGTGCTAAGTCACTTCATTCATGCCTGACTCTGCACCCCGATGGTCTGTAGCCTGCTAGGTTCCTCTGTCCATGGAATTCTCCTGGCAAGAATACTAGAGTGGGTTGCCATGCCCTCCTCCAAAGGATCTTCCCGACCCAGGGATCAAACCTGCATCTCATGTCTGTTGCATTGGCAGGTGGATTCTTTACTACCAGTGCCACCTGGGAAGCCCACACACGCCCCCCAGTCCCCATAATTCTCTTTTCCAGAACAATTTCTCTGAGTCATGTTTATGACTCCTTAAACACAGGCTTTATCCTACTCTTCTTCAAAGAGAAGTCCTTTAAGAGCAGAGTTATTAGCAGCAATGAAACTGTGTACTTTCCAGAACCATATGAATTATTAGGTTGTATAGGTTTTACTTGTTTTTCAAAATATTGACCTTTTTTAAGTTTTGCACTTGTAAGCCAACTTTGAAGAACTGCTGTTTTTTGTTTTTTTAAAAAAGGCTAAACACAAATATTGCTGCTTTTTTTTTTTTTTTTTTTTTCCTTTTTAATGACTCCCTAAGAGAAGTCAGCAGAGCCAAATCTGCTTTCTGAGGTTTGGGCTTTGCGCTTTGCTGGCTGCGCTCTGGCAGAACCACACAGATGCAGGACCAAATGTATCTGGCACTCCCTGAAAAAAGCCATCAGCACCGATCCTCAGAATACTGGTTGTGCACCTAGAAACATGCACTACAGCTCTCACATCCTGGATCTCAGTGCTGTGAGCCAAGAGGCTTGGGTTTTGAACAGTAACAGTTAGGATGGGTCACACTGTTCCTGTTCACCAGTGACTCCACTCTCTTCTTCAACAAGCACTGTGGCTGTTATAGTAATTTCTCAGATCTGCTCAGGGGAAGATCATGCAACAACCGCTACCAACTCAGTGAACCTCAATAACTGACAAAAGTGCTAAATCCAAGAATGGTTCCTCTGCAATCCTGTATGAAGAAGAGCATAGGGGGCATCTGCTAAACAAAAAACGCAGTTTCTGTGACTGCTGAAACCAGACAGGTGGGAAACTGGAGAAGCTTAACACAAAATGCATTTTCTTGACTTTCTTAGCACAAGGAAAAAGTAGAATCAATGGAAAGCTATCAAGTACAAACAGCAAATATCAGAAAAATCAGTATCCTTTAGAAAGGATGAATGTTGTGCATGAACATAATTCTATAAACCTCTAGTAGCCCTCATTATATATTTAAAGAATTCTTTTACTCTGTGTTTGTGTGTGTGTATACTCAGTTGCTTGGTCAAGTCCAACTCTTTGCAACCCCATGAACTGTAGCCCCACAGGCTCCTCTGTCCGTGGAATTTTGCTAGAAATAACTGAGAGAACAAAACCATTACTGTAGGTTCCCCTGTGATGAAAAGTAGCAAAAGAGAACTTTAGTAATGAAATCACCAAGAAGTAAGAAATTTGGATTTTCAAATGCAGATTTGGTCCAAAAGTTCACAAAATGTTTATGATATGCAAAACCTCCTCTTAACTGGAGAGAAGGAGAGCAGTAACCTGAATCAGAATCAATGAAAAGAATTACCAAAAAGAATCAACCAACAGGTACTTCTTTGGTGGTCCAGTGGCTAAGACTACATGCTCCCCACGCAGGGGGCCTGGGTTCAGTCCCTTGTCAGGGAGCTAGATCCCACATGCCCCAACTAAGGTCCTGCAAAGATCCTGCATGCCACAGTGAGGATCAAGATCCCATATACTGCAACTAAGATCTGGCATTGCCAAATAAATAAATCAGTTTCATACTCAGAATTTTATGTCTTCAATGTGGAGAAGAGTTTATACCTAAAAGCAGGGACAAAGTGGCACAACTTATACAAGGGGATCATAACTGGCCCACATCAACACTATGTCCAATTGATATAATGAGAAAAAAGTATTGGCAAACAAAAAATGACATGTTTCTTTCTATTGTATTAACCTTAAACAAAAAAGCTTTATCCTGTCTTTTATGTTCTTGGAGAAAAACTGGCACACCTTTAATTTACTAGTGAACTTCCTGTGTTTTGGGAGGCTCAAATTATGCTTATAAATAGAGCAAATAAGCTTTTGACATATCCAAGATGGCAGAGTAGAAAGACATGGGCTCGTCTTCTCCTGCAGAACTCTAAAATTACAACTCACTGCTGCACAACCATCGACAGGAGAATGTTGGATCGCACCAAAAAAAGATACCCCACATGCAAGGGCAAAGGAGAAGCCCCAACAAGATGGTAGGAGGGGCAAAAGAGCATTTAGAATCAAACCCCATACCCACCAGACACTCACAGGGCTCAAACAAAATGTTGTGCACGCCAGCAAAACCCACAGAAACTGAGATGGACCTGCCTTTGAGTGTCTGAGTTTCCCCCACAGAGGTCCAGGTCGGCAGTGGGCTGCTGCAGGGGCAGGGGCTCCGGGTACAGCAGACGTGGGTATGGCACAAGCCCTCTCGGAGGAGGTCGCCACTAACCCCACCATTAGGAGCCGCCAGAACTTACACGGGACTGGGGAAACAGACACTTAGAGGTGCACCAGGACCCAGGAGAAAGGAGCAGTGACCCCCAAGAGACTGACCCAGACTTCCCCTGAGTGTCCAGCAGTCTCTGGCGGAGGCATGGGTCGGCAGTGGCCTGCTGCAGGGCTGGGGCACTGGGCGCAGCAGTGCATGCACAGGACCTTTTGAAGGAGGTCCCCATTATCTTCATTATCTTCATAGTTTGGCCTCAGGACAAACAACAGAGAGGGAACACAGCTGCATGCATAACAGAAAAGATTTACTGAGCATCAGAACAAAACCCAGGTTCCCCCTCAGTCAGTCTCTCTCATCAGGAAGCTTCCATAAGCCTCTTATCCTTATCTATCAGAGGGAAGACAGAATGAAAACCACAATCACAGAAAAATAATCAAACTGATCACATGGACCACAGCCTAGTCTAACTCAATGAAACTATGAGCCATGCCTTGTAGGGCCACCCAAGATGGATCATGGTGGAGAGTTCTGACAAAACGTGGTCCACCGGAGAAGGGAATGGCAAACCACTTCAGTATTCTTGCCTTGAGAACCCCAAGAACAACAGTATGAAAAAGCAAAAACATATGACACTGAAGATGAACTTCCCAGGTAGGTAGGTGCCCAATATGCTACTGGAGATCAGTGAAGAAATAACTCCAGAAAGAATGAAGAGACACAGCCAAAGCAAAAACAACACCCAGCTGTGGATGTGACTGCTGATGGAAGTTAAGTCTGATGCTGTAAAGAACAATATTGCATAGGAACCTGGAATGTTAGGTCCACGAATCAAGGCAAATTAGAAGTGGTCAAAGAGTGAACATTGACATTTTAGGAATCAGTGAACTTTTAAAATGGACTGGAATGGGTGAACTTAACTCAGATGACCATTGTATCTACTACTATGGGCAAGAATTCCTTAGAAGAAATGGAGTAGGCAACATAGTCAACAAAAGAGTCTGAAATGCAGTACTTGTGCACAATCTCAAAAATGACAGAATGATCTCTGTTCATTTCCAGGGTAAATCATTCAATATCACAGTAATCCAAGTCTACGCTCTGACAAGTAATGCTGAAGAAGCTGAAGCTGAAAGAATCTATGAAAACCCAAATGGCCTTCTAGAACTAACACTCAAAAAAAGATGTCCTTTTCATTATACAGGACTGGAATGCAAAAGTAGGAAGTCAAGAAATACAGGGAGTAACAGGCAAAGTTGGCCTTAGAGTACAGAATGAAGCAGGGCAAAGGCTAAATAGAGTTCTGTCAAGAGAACACACTGGTCATAGCAAACACCCTCTTCCAACAACACAAGAGAAGACTCTACACATGGGCATCAGCAGATGGTCAGCACTGAAATCAGATTGATTATATTCTTTGCAGCCAAAGATGGAGAAGTTCTATACAGTCAGCAAAAACAAGACCAGGAGCTGACTGTGGCTCAGATCACGAATTCCTTATTGCAAAATTCAGACTTAAATTGAAGAAAGTAGGGAAAACCACTAGACCATTCAGGTATAACCTAAATCAAATCCCTTACAATTATACAGTAGAAATGACAAATAGATTCAAGGGATTCGATCTGATAGACAGACTGCCTGAAGAACTCTGGACAGAGGTTCCTGACATTGTACAGAAGGCAGTGATCAAGACCATCCCCAAGAAAAAGAAATGCAAAAGGGCAAAATGGTTGTCTGCAGAGGCCTTACAAATAGCTAAGAAAAGAAGACAAGTGAAAGGCAAAGGAGAAAAAGAAAGATATACCCATCAGAATGCAGAGTTCCAAAGAATAGCAAGGAGAGATAAGAAAGCCTTCCTCAGTGATCAATGCAAAGAGATAGAGGAAAACAACAGAATGGGAAAGACAAGAGATCTCTTTAAAAAAAATTAGAGATACCAAGGGAACATTTCAGCAAAGATGGGTGCAATAAAGGACAGAAATGGTATGGACATAACAGAAGCAGAAGATATTAAGACAAAGTGGCAAAAATACACAGAACTA
>SJYX01010814.1:251929-271244 GCA_006410675.1 Oreotragus oreotragus | reverse complement strand
CTGTTGATGAAAGTGAAAGAGGAGAGTGAAAAAGCTGGCTTAAAACTCAACATTCAGAAAACTAAGATCACAGCATCCAGTCTCTTCACATCATTGATTGGAAAACAAATGGAAACAGTGACAGACTTTATTTTGGGGGCTCCAAAATCAAGGCTATGGTTTTTCCAGTGGTCATGTATGGATGTGAGAGTTGGACTTGAAGAAAGCTGAGTGCCAAAGAATTGATGCTTTTGAACTGTGGTGTTGGAGAAGACTCTTGAGAATCCCTTGGACTGCAAGGAGATCCAACCAGTCCATCCTAAAGGAGATCAGTTCTCGGTGTTCATTGGAAGGACTGATGCTGAAGCTGAAACTCCAATACTTTGGCCACCTGATGTGAAGAGCTGACTCACTGGGAAACACCCTGATGCTGGGAGGGATTAGGGGCAGGAGAAGGGGACGACAGAGGATGAGATGGCTGGATGGTATCACCGACTCAATGGACATGATTTTGAGTGAACTCTGGGAGTTGGTGATGGACAAGGAGGCCTGGCATGCTGTGATTCATGGGGTCTCAAAGAATTGGACACGACTGAGCGACTGAACTGAACTGACTGAATGAAAATCAATGCAGATGGTGACTGCAGCCATGAAATTAAAAGATGCTTGCTCCTTCGAAGAAAAGCTATGACCAACCTAGAGAGCATATGAAAAACCTGAGACATTACTTTACCAGCAAAGGTCCAGCTAGTCAAAGCTATGGTTTTTCCAGTAGTCATGTATGGATGTGAGAGTGACTATAAAGAAAGCTGAGCACCAAAGAACTGATGCTTTTGAACTGTGGTGTTGGAGAAGACTTGTGAGAGTCCCTTGGACTGCAAGGAAATCCAACCAGTTAATCCTAAAAGAAATCAGTCCTGAATATTCATAGGAAGGACTGATGCTAAAGCTGAAACTCCAGTACTCTGGCCACCTGATGCAAAGAGCTGACTCATTGGGAAAGACCCTGATGCTGGGAAAGATTGAAGGCAAGAGGAGAAGGGTACAACAGAGGATGAGATGGTTGGATGGCATCACCAACTTCTGGACAAGACTTTGAGTAAGCTCCGGGAGTGGGTGATGGACAGGGAAGCCTGGCATGCTGCAGTCCATTGGGTCGCAAACACAACTGATCGACTGAACTGAACTGAACTGAAGCTCTTCCTTTCCTATTCCTCCTTCTTGAAAATAAAAAGTTCAGTGTCAAATTCTACTCATCCTTTCTTTTACTGATAAAACAAACACTTCGGGATCACCCACAATGTGCCAGTACTATGTCAATCCTAGGGGACATAAAAATGAAAACAACCAAAGTCTCTACCTTCTGACCATGAAATTAATATTAATACAAAATCACAGCCAGCAGACATTCAGTGAAACGATTTCATCCAAGAGTAAAAGAAGATACAAAAAATTACTATTTGTGTGCAAAAAGGAAGTTATCATAAAAAGAGATGACTGTAAAAGTTCATAGGAAAGATTTTAGCAACAAAAAATTCTGAAATGCCTAATTAGGATTTTGACCATTCATTCAAGAACAGTGTATTTAGTAGAACCAGTGATGGTTAGCACAAAATCATTGGGACATTGATTAATTNTGGAAAAAAAAAAAAAAAAAAAAGAGATGACTGTAAAAGTTCATAGGAAAGATTTTAGCAACAAAAAATTCTGAAATGCCTAATTAGGATTTTGACCATTCATTCAAGAACAGTGTATTTAGTAGAACCAGTGATGGTTAGCACAAAATCATTGGGACATTGATTAATTTGCAATTTAGCAAAAGAGTATTGGCAATGTACTTTGACATAAAACTACTTATTTTATGCTATTTTACTCCATCCTTTTTTAAAAAACAAGGACTCTATTAACATTAGTTATCAGGTTACCATTTTAGACAATGAAATATCAACGCAAATTAACCAGTATTCTACAAGGAAATTTGATTCTTCTTTTAGCTTCAGCAGACATGATAATCTATTCCTTCAATTAACATAACTCATATAGCCAAACAAGTCTCCGTAAATTATCTATAATTATAATTCAGTGCATTAAAGTATGATTTTAAGTTAGATTTAGCAATACAAGTTTATCCCAAATAGATAATCTAATTCCAAAATCTTGCTTATATTTGACTGCTTCCTATTCAGAAGTTGCATTAAAAGTCATAGATTCCTCGAAAAGCCAAGCATAGAGTTGCCCTATGACCTAGAAATTCCATCTCTAAATATACATCCTAGAGAATTGAAAGTAAATCCAAACAAAAACTTGTATACGAATGTTCACAACACCATTACTCATAATAGCCAAAAAATTGAAACAATCCAAATGTCCATCAACTGATGAAAAAAATATTCCATACACTGAAATATTATTTGGCCAGAAATAGAAATGAACTGATACATGCTACAGAATGGATGAACACAAAACCTATGCAAATGGAAGAAGCCAGACATAAAAGACCACATATGATTCCATTTATATGAAATATCCAGACTATGCAAATCCATAGATAAAGAAAGATTAGTGGTTTGGAGTGGTAAGAGATTGGTGATGGTTAATGTGTACAGGGTTAGAGAAATGTTCTGGTATTTGATAATAATGAATGATGCACAAGTCAGTAAATATACTAAAAAGACTACTGAATTTTCACTTTAAAAGAGTGAACTTTATACTATGTGAATTACAACTCAATAAAGCTGTTAATGAAAAAAGAAAAACTAATGGCCTTTCAAATGCTCTCTAAAATGTGTCACTTTTTACTCTTTCTTGTTACTGGTTTATTTCTTTGTATATAATAAGCAAAAGTCCATTACATGAATAAATCTGAACACTTTGTCAGTGCATGCAACATTATAGTATTCTGATTCTGGAATTTTTACTGCAATTTTTACATCCAAAATTGAAATGCTATAATGTAAAAAATTCAGTGTCATTGGGTCCTCGTACGATAGCAAGAGTTTAGTCATAATTCTGAAATCTTTTCTAAATATACAGTATCTGAGATCAAAAAATATTTCAAAACATGAAACAACACAAGTCTATTTGTGACTTCCTCCTCCCATCCCTCCCCACAAGTCCCACAGAATCTGTACCTACCTATGGGGAAAAGAAAAATGGCCAACCCTGAACTGCAAGAGCAAGAACGGCCAGCCTGCCCCAGAATCAAGAGAGGAAGAGAGAAAGAGGAGCCCACATCTGCCTGGCAGCATCAGTTCAGTCGCTCAGTCGTGTCCAACTCTTTGTGACCCCATGGACTGCAGCTCGCCAGACCTCCCTGTCCGTCACCAACTCCCGGAGTTTACCCAGATTCATGTCCATTGAGTCGGTGATGCCACCCAACCATCTCATCCTCTGTCATCCCCTTCTCCTCCCTCCTTCAATCTTTCCCAGCATCAGGGTCTTTTCAAACGAGTCAGTTCGTCGCATCAGGTGGCAGCAAGTAAAAACCAGGAACACTTCTATCCTCAGCTTGAGCCAATCAGTTGAGCAGCCCCACCTTCCTCAGGGGAAACCAGAGAGAGTGAAAAGGACAGTGTCCTTGGTTTCCCTCCCTCTTGCTAACCATGGAATACAGGAAGGGCAGTCTGCTCCCATACAGAAGGAAACGCTCATAAATGTCAACAATTTTTATATTTTCTTTACCCCAGACACTATGCAAATGGAGCTTATTGTGGTCTTTTTAATAACTTTCAAGAAATGTTAGTTGAACATACTGAAAAAGTTTAAACTAATCAGAAGAAAAGGAGAGAAGAGATCATTGTGTATTTATGACATTATTAATATAATAGTTTAGATGGATTGATTCAAACCAGTGGATTGATTCCTCAATTCTAAATCCTACAGTTAGATTTCTTCCATCAGAAAGTAACTTTGGGTATATTTTAACAAAATAAATAACTACTCTAAATGAAAAATGGCTAAGATAAGTCTTTAAAACATACAGTATGTAACAACTTACTGGTTTAAAACAAAAGAGTATTTGCTTAACTTAGAGAAAAACTTAATTTATAAGAAAGTTGAAATTAATCTTATATAAATTTTTAACATCTGCATTCTAAATCTTAGTGAATTTTCCTGTGTGAAATAGAAAGCTTAATCCAAAAGCAATCACTGAGAAAATGAAGACTTCTCTGGTGAAAAACATTCAAGACTGTTGATATGCAAACTAAGAACTTCAAAATACTAAGGAACTAAGTATCCCCCGCGGAATTTTTTCTCCCGTTTATTTTCAAAACCAATTCTCTTTCAACATATAGAACAAGGATAAACTTCTAGTTAGGTTACATCCAAGTCATGAGGCGGCTAACTAATGGGGAGGCTGAGCTGCTGCTACTAATTTGACACTTCTGAGCCTGTTTCTGCAAATGTAAAAGTTTCACATTTAAATCAATCCCAGATTATTTTGTACAATCTAACTACTTGGATATTTTTCATACTCAGGTCTAATTACAAGATTACCCTGAGAAAAATCTGAATAATATGAAAATGAGAAGACAATTCCAAACAGATTTTGTTTACTCACCATAAGCCTCAGGATGGTATATTTTTTTTCTAAGCACTGCTGGTAAAAATTCACTGGGCCCAAATTGCTGAATATGGGACAATCCAGACTCAGAGTGCTATGGATTTGGTTACAAATGTCAGAACTAATTAACTTATTACCTTATTTCTTCCCTCAAGTCACACACCAGAGAAAATTTGACTCTGTAAGCAATATAACTTTCTAACCTCAAATATTAATTTTTAGATCATATCTAGTATAGTTCTGCCCAGCTGGAAATCACTCTTTTTTTCCACTAAGATTGCCTGGTTTTAACATTACTTCGGGATATAAAAATATTACTTAAATCAGGCATTCAGAAGCCTGCTCTCCTTCATTCCATTAACACCTTCTAATACAGTGGAAGCATTGTCAAGGTTATATTCTTAAGACAGGCCAGGATGTCTTTGAAAAATTATTAGATCGCCCCCTGAAGGATACTGTAACCCAAATGAATGAGTCATAGGACTAACTGGAAGGGCTGGTATCCAGTTTTCAGAAATACAGTTAACGATAACATTAAAAGACTGTCTTTGATTTCATGTGCAACTGCTCATCTCTCTTTCTAGCTGGAGTGGGGATTGGTGGGGAAAAATGGTTGTGAGGAGGGGTGAAGGTCATTATTCAAATACATTCAAGCAAATACTTAGGAAAGTTGCATTATTTTTAATTTTAATAAAGTTATGTTGGTTAGCAAGGGTCTAGATGTGCTATGCCTAGAATAGATTTAACTGCCTTAAAATATCAGCTATAAATATAAAAGTTAATCAACTCTACTTCAATTTTTTTTAATTTAGAAAAGTTGAAAACCCATGACCTAAAAGGCCCTTTAGAAGATGAATTATCGTGAGGGTCCCAGTATCTACCCAAAAAGGAAAGATTTAGCAGGTAAGATGTTCTGAAATAACGGATATTGTATAGATTAAAGATGTGTAGTCATACACTCGGTGAATCTTTCTCAATTAACTTCCATAATATTACTGAAAGAAGAATAATGAAGAGGATACATTAATAGGCAGTGAGGTGTTCTCCAGTCTTTCATACTGAATAGTACATGGAAATTAAATTGACTTCCTCAGTTAGATGGGGATAATTATCTTAACATTCAGCACTAGGCTGTAAAGTTAAGAAAAATCTATTATGTTGTAGGAAAAATATAATACAATCAATGCTTTGTATTAATTGATTTTCTTAAAAAGCCTATTAATTGATAATATAATGCAACTGCTATTAAATAGTGCTGAGGAAAGCTAAGCAATTCCCTGTTAATTGCAAATCTGGTTAATGGGACAAAAGAAGAGACCATCATTCAAAACACAGCCAAAGCATTAGTGTTTCGTGTGCTCTATACATTTCTCACTGGAAAAAACTTTATCCGACAAAAATACAAAATGATATATTTAAAACATAATCTTAGATAACATCCTTGCTAAACTCAATAAGTGCTTTTGTTAAAATTTGCTTTGATAAAATTAACTCTGCTGAAAACTTGAAACATTCATGATATGTAAAGATTCCTTACAAGTTTACACCAGTGTTCTCAAATCCCCTAGATGCCATATAATGGTGACTAAATTTAACACAACTCCTTACCACTCGAAAATAAGTAGATCACACTACTATACCCATCTGTGCAGAGTTTTTCAACAAGACCTATATATCTGTATACACTACACAATGAATTTCTAAATACACCACAAATAATTGCTATTACAACAGAAGTAATTTATTCCCCAGGGTATAAGTAAATATACATATACATTTGATTTTGTATCTCAATAGGCACTAGTAATTTTTATATTTATCTGTTGATTTGTGCTCAAATCTAATATTACTATATCCAACTTAATATTCAGTCCAAATTAAATTCTAATATAAAGTAAGGAGAGGATAATGAAAATTCACTCTTAGGTCTCTATAATAGCAGTAGTTATATTCAAATTAAAACGATAGGAACTGCACTTGGCACACTCATAATACATCCTTATAAGATTAGGAATGAAAATGGACTAAACCATTTTCATTGAAGGTAACTTGAGCAGAAGTAACAATGTGCAATGTACTGAGAGAAACAAGGTATGAAACAAAAGGGATTGCAGAATTAATTTCCACGATAAAACATTGTTCAGGGGCACAGAAAAAGGAAACAGACAGAAGTCTTAAAGGGATAACTAGGTTTTAAGAATGTTTCTTAAGGCTTTATTCAGTGATCCTATACTCTATTTAAACTCTACTTCACTGGCAAGAAAAGAATTTGATGGAGACAGATATTGTGCAATGGAATGTAACAAAGCATTGTTCAAAGGCATTGTCTATTAATTTCTGTCACTGATTTTGGATCCATTCCTAATGGTAACTAAAAGCTTTTTGATTTGAAAACATTAAAGGGCTGTTAGAAACAAAAGCAGAGAAGTGCAGCCATGAAATAACCTGCAAGGTTTGAGCCAGTGAAAAGGGCTTCACAATTAGAAGGCACTGAGGGAAGGCGAGGGTTTCTGTGTTACTAAAATTATGTGATTCTTCAAAAATTAAAAAGCATTCCACAATAGTTGTTTCGCCTGATAAGTTTACTCCCTCTAAAAAAGCAAGCTAATGAACTGACATGGCAATTGAAAAGGGCGGGGCATATTTAAATGTCAATCTGTAAAAGTCTTTCTGCTCAAAAAGAATTAGAATTAAGAAATCTGTTGGAATTTTGGCTAAATGAGCCCATTTTAAAGAATTTTTAAAATATGAAAATTGGTCAAGAATCCATCTAGTCATCAAACTTTTTGCAGTCAGTCAACACCTCAACCCTAGATGAACTCAGACATCAAACTGTAGGCAAGGAGTTGAATATTAGTAGACTATTAAAAGAGGACAATCAAGCAAATGGATTTTGTTTCATATTTATGATTGCTCTCCTCAGTGCTGCCCGGAAGTGCTCCTACATTTCTCCTAAGTGTGCACTCCCACCTCAGACAACTGTTTCACACCTGCTCCTCTCCTTTAACCACCTCAAAATGACACCTGACACCAACTTCACCTGATGACCTCACTCAACTCTGTTGGCAAAACAAAAGCCTGTACCAAAGAGTTCTTAAAAATATCGCCATCAGGATACAAACCTCTGCCTTAATTCCCATCTTCCCTTTCTCCTTCCTATTACCAAGGAGAGGTGCCCCTCCTCCAACCCAGGCTAAGCCCCCAGCATGCACTCTTGACCTTCCACGAAGCATCTACGACCCATTCAAGGGGAGAAAATGCAGAAATAACTTCCCTCCTCTCTACCTTTGAGAATACTATTTGTCAAAAATAGCTACTGATATGTCTTCCCACTAGAAGTTCCTAAAAGCAGATGTCTTGTTCGCAATGGCTCTCTAACGTGTACAAGAGAGCCCATATATAGTAGGTGTGCAAAAAGGATTCCTTGAATATTTTTGGAAAATCACGACCTCTTCTACCACCACTCTCAATCAAGTAGCATACCCCCAGTGACTGGAGGTTTCCCAGGTGGCCCTGGTAGTAAAGAATCCGCCTGCCAGTGCAGGAGACACAAGAGACCCGGTTTGATCCCTGGGTCAGAAAGACCCCCTGGAGGAGGAAATGGCGACCCACTCCAGTGTTCTTGCCTGGGAAATCCCGTGGAGAGAGGAGCCTAACAGGCTACAAGTCCATGGGGCTGCAGAGAGCTGGATACGACTGAGTGGCTAAGCCTAAGCACACACAGTCACAGCTACATCCAGGGAAAATTAATTGCTCCCACACATTTGTATCCCTCCTATACTGCCGTCTATGGGGTCGCACGGAGTCGGACACGACTGAAGCGACTTAGCAGCAACAGCAGCATAACAAAGGAGAAACTTTTTTTTTTAATCCTGTACTTTCCACGAAGGACTAGCTGAATTGGTGGGAAAGCCCAAATTTGCTTTATTAATTAATTTCCAAGTTCCAGCTCATAGTTTTTCACACAAAAAACATGTACCATAAAGTGTGTTATGGATAACCAAAAATGTCTTTATTTGCAAGTCATTTAGACATAAAGTTGACACACACAGAATCACTTTGATGAAAAGATAGTCTAAGTCTGTAATGAGAAAACTAAAAACTGATCATGTTTTTCCCCCAAAGATTAACTCCATTGCAAAGTCAATTAACTACACTTTATCTCATCAACACTAAAAAGAGCTTTCATTTTCCATCAATCCACATCCTCAGACTTCAAGATTTCTATTCTTATGGAGGTAGTGGATAATTTTATCTTGCCTATGAACAAAGGCAAAGTAAAGTTTTAATTAATTAATTGTACTAAATAAACCACATACTGGGAAGCGACTAATAAGAACAAACCAGAGTTTTTTCTGGGCCATTCCACACAGAGCTAAACAAAAGCCACTTTTAAAAAACTCCCTGAGAGCACAATAGCTATTTTTCTGTGTGGATTCCTACAAGATAATGATTAGGCAAGAAAAACACCTAATTTCCTTTTTTCTTGAATTCTTGTGTTTCCCAAGAGAGTTTACATTCACAGTGTAGAAACTGATGCTCTTCGAAGAATCTCACATACTTATTAACTTCATTAAACTTAAAAATTAAATAATATATCAGCAGTTTGGAGCTTCTGGTTAATCATGAAAAGGAATAAACAGTGAAACAAGAAACTCCATGCTAATCAACTCTATTGATCTTTCAATTCCTGTTTACTCGACGTGAAAATGGCAGACTGCACTGAAGAATAAAATAAGATAAAGCTGTATCTCTGCAACTAAAAAATTCAGCCAGCCCTGTTCCTGGTACAATTAACGTGTATGGTAGAATGACATGGCCAAGACTTAAAGAGACTAACATTAACTAACTATAAATCTGTAAGCTTACAATTTACAAGAAGCCGTTTTAACAGTAATTTTAAAAAGACAAGAAAAAGTTCCAAATAGTTATTCTTGTTATGATTTCAATATTGTTATTTGCATGAATGAGTCTGAACTATTTTTTAGTCCATTAGTTCTGGCATTCATATATAGGGACCACTGGAATGTCAAAGATGCAACAATTAAAATACCAATTGCTTTAATTTATTCAGAGTGAAAATAAATATCCATATAGAAGGTTTTATAAAGAAAATGGTGTCAAAATAAAACATTAAGGCAAAATGGTCAGTTAAACTATACTATCAAAGTGAATGAAACCCAGATTTTCAAATTTTTCAAACTAAATATATGTTGGCTCTCATTTTCGGTTGAAGACACAGTATTGGACGTCAATCATGTGCGATTTTTAGGATGCCTTTAGAATTGAAGTCTGGGACCACAACTAACAAAAAGCAAGCACTTGGCAGCTTCACAGCAGGATGCAGATTCCTTTTTCTCATCAGAATTCCAGACATTCCATGTGTTTCCTATGAAAATAGAAAATGTCCATCTGAAAGTAGGCCAGCCTGAACTCAGATCAGCATGAAAGGGCCAAGAAATGCACTTATTAAGAGAAGGTTTACATTCCCTCTTGTAAGCACACTACAGATTTCCACTCTTCACGTCCAGCCTACTCTTCCTCCAGCTCTTCCTACAAAATACTTGATGCTGTAAAGAGATAAATTTCGGGTCCAAGGAAACCCATTAGATTTGGGAGGGCTTTTAGGAGAAAAAATGAAGTGCTTGATCTTCCCCCTCCAAAAAAAGAGTCCTTTAAAAAAAACTGATTTTAATAATAATATTTGAAGATTTTGATTTCTCATGATTCAGTGACTTGGTTAAGAAAAATAATTTTTAAAATCAAAGTACCATATCTTTTCACCTGCCATAACAAGCATACATGAAGAGTACCAGGTTTAAGCAAAGATCAGAAATTTTTTTAACTGTAGACATCACAGTAAAGGTTTGGCTCCTAGGCTTTGTGGTAGCAAATATACAACTTCATATGAGTGGGATTTACACTGGCACATGTCCATCCTTAGATGGCCCCAGCAGTGAAGTGTGAAGCACAGCTGGTTTGGAGAAGATTATGTGAGCCTCCTAAGTCCTTCATTCAAAAACACACAGTGAGTCCCTACTCTATGCCAGGACTATGCTTGCCAAATGTGGGCCAAAACAGACCTAGTTTCTCATGGGGTTGTACTCCGAGGAGAAAAACAGACCGTCTCACACACCTAAATAAATGTAACACAGCAGGACCCTATAGAACCTCCCCAGTACAGGCCCCTCCCCAATACCTGCTTTAGCTCTTCTCTGAAGTACCTAGATAATAATATCTGAATCACATTTCCTGAGTTGTTTTTCAGATGCTCAGTTCAGTTCAGTTCAGTCGCTCAGTCCTGTCCAGCTCTTTGTGACCCCATGGACTGCAGTATGCCAGGCTTCCCTGTCCACCAACTCCCAGAGCTTGCTCAAACTTTTTAAATGGATTAAAAAGCATCAGTTCTTCAGTGCTCAACTTTCTTTATGGCCCAACTCTCACATCCATACATGACTACTGGAGAAACCAAAGCTTTGACTAGACGGACCTAAGTCAGCAAAGTAATATCTCAGGTTTTTAATATGCTGTCTAGGTTGATTATAGTTTTTTTTTTTTTCCAAGGAGCAAGCATCTTTTAATTTCACTGCACCATCTGCAGTGATTTTGGAGTCCCCAAAAATAAAGCCTGTCACTGTTTCCATTGTTTCCCCATCTATTTGCCATGAAGTGAAGAAATGCCATGATCATAGTTTCCTGAATGCTGAGTTTTAAGCCAACTTTTTCACTCTCCTTTCACGTTCATCAGCAGGCTCTTTAGTTCTTCACTTTCTGCCATAAGGGTAGAGTCATCTGAATATCTAAGGTTATTGATATTTCTCCTGGCAATCTTGATTGCAACTTGTGCTTCATCCAGCCTGGCATTTCGCATATAAGTTAAATGAGCAGGGTGACAATATACAGCCTTGACGTACTGCTTTCCCAATTTGAAACCAGTCTATTGTTCCAAGTTCAGTTCTAACTGTTGCTTCCTGACCTGCATACAGATTTCTCAGGAGGCAGGTAAGGTGGTCTGATATTCCCATCTCTTTCAGAATTTTCCACAGTTTGTTGTGCAATCCACACAGTCAAAGGATTTGGCATAGTCAATAAAGCAGTAGATGTTTTTTTGGAACTCTCTTGATTTTTTGATGATCCAACGGATGTTGGCAATTTGATCTCTGGTTCCTCTGCCTTTTCTAAATCCAGCTTGAACATCTAGAAGTTCATGGTTCACATACTATTGGAGCCTGGCTTGGAGAATTTTGAGCATTACTTTGCTAGTGCGTGAGATGAGTACAATTGTACGGTAGTTTGAACATTCTTTGGCATTGCCCTTCTTTGAGATTGGAATGAAAACTGATCTTTTCCAGTCTTGTGGCCACTGCTGAGTTTTCCAAATTTACTAGCATATTGAGTGCAGCACTTTCACAGCATTATCTTTTAGGATTTGAAATAGCTCAACTGGAATTCTATCACCTCCACTAGCTTTGTTCATACTGATACTTCCGAAGGCCCACTTGACTTCACATTCCAGGATGTCTGGCTCTAGGTGAGTGATCACACCATTGTGCTTATTTGGTCATGAAGATTTTTTTTTTTTGCATAGTTCTTCTGTGTCTTCTTGCTACCTCTTCTTAATATCTTCTGCTTCTGTTAGGTCCATACCATTTCTGTCCTTTATTGCCCCCATCTTTGCTGAAATGTTCCCTTGGTATCTCTAATTTTATTGAAGAGATCTCTAGACTTTCCCATTCTATTGTTTTCCTCTATTTCTTTGCATTGATCACTGAGGAAGGCTTTCTTATCTCTCCTTGCCATTCTTTGGAACTCTGCATTCAGATGGGTACATCTTTTTTTCTCTCCTTTGCCTTTAGCGTCTCTTCTTTGTTACAGATGCTAAAACCATCACCAAACGGAAGAAATAAACTACTTGATGATCATCAGCAGGTAGCGCCCAGACCTACTGGCGCCTAAGGATTGATGATGTTCACCCCAGTGACACCACCCTGTTACTTTACCATCAACCAGTCAGAGAATTGTGCATGAGCTGATCACACACTCTACGACACCCCACCACTACCACCTTGCTTAGCCTTTAAAAATGCTTTGCCAAAACCCTTCAAGGACTTCGAGCTGAGTTCAGGCTTTTTTAGCACTAGCTGTCCTGAACTCCTTACTTGGTGCCCTGCAATAAATGCTACACCTTCCTTCACCACAGCCTGGTTTCAGTAGATTGGCTTTGCTGTGCTGGGTGAGCAGACCCAAGTTTGGTTTGGTAACAAACATGTAACTATCTGCTATGATCAGTGTTAACAGGGAGTCATAGAGGATGGGGAGAGCCCAATCTAGTCCTGGTATTAGTAAGTCTTCCCAAAGGAACGAATGTGTACATGAGAAGTTAACCAGGTGGAGAGGGAAAGGGAAAAGAGCAGTCCAAGATTAGGAACCAGCATGGGCAAAAGGGGCAAAGCCGTTGGAGGAGTTAGTGAGGGAAGAGGGATGAGCAGAGGGGAGGGCATAGGTTGTGGATTTGGATTTGGAAATGTAAATAGTGAGGGGTGAGGCTGATGAGCTCCAGGCAACAGTCAGTGCCAAGTGTTTTTGGCTTTATGAAAGTAGGAAATATTGATCAGAATTTCTGTAGAGTGAAGAATGGGTTGTACGGGGGCCTACAGTAGATAGGTGGACAACAGCTGCCATCCTATTTCAGTAAACCAAGGATAATAATGGGAGACTAAACCCAGAGTGTGGCAGTAGGAAAGGGAGATGCAGGCAGTTTTTAATGCTCTCAGATCTGTTACTTTTATTACTATCATAATGAACTATGTTATTCAAATTTTAAGAAGGTCTGGTACCCAGCAAGTGTCTCCATGAATATCTGCTGATTCAGTCAGTCTTTTCATTCCATGTTTCTTCTCTTTTTTTAAAAAGNGCCTATTTCAGTAAACCAAGGATAATAATGGGAGACTAAACCCAGAGTGTGGCAGTAGGAAAGGGAGATGCAGGCAGTTTTTAATGCTCTCAGATCTGTTACTTTTATTACTATCATAATGAACTATGTTATTCAAATTTTAAGAAGGTCTGGTACCCAGCAAGTGTCTCCATGAATATCTGCTGATTCAGTCAGTCTTTTCATTCCATGTTTCTTCTTTTTTTTTAAAAAGTGCCCTCTTGTATCTGTCTAGAATGACCCCACAGAGCAGCAGCAAATTCTCCAGAAAAATGAATCTGTTAATTCATTTCCTGATTCATCAACACTGAAGGTACAAGAGAGATACAAAAGAAAAAATTAGGGAGAAAAAGTTCCCTCTGCCTTCAGGTTCAAATCTTCATTTCTTTAACAACATTCTACATCTTAACTTGTTTGGGGTATTTAAGAACATAAGTGAGTACTGTATGCATTACCTCCTGTAAGCACCAATACTGTGTACTTTCATCTAGGCTATTTAGTCCATACATCAACTACATTCCTTTTATTAACCAACCAAAACCCAAAGGTGAGAGTGACTAGGGATGTGACTTTCACGGAGCCAGAGAGAGCATGAACTAGGACAACCAGTCAGCTGGAATCTAAACCTGGGCTCTTCGTTGGTCACCACACCAGCTCTTGCATAGCTATACTTTCTTCTCCTCACTTTTTCCTCACTTACAGTGACCACCCACTTAAAAATAATATGTCCATTCCAGCAGGAGGTCAGTTTGCTGAAGGCTAAGAGAGTAGGACACACACAAGTTATTCTTTCTAGCTTTGTCTAGAATTATCCACAAGATCTTAAGCAAACTCTTTGGTTTCTTTTTTCCACTGGTCAGATGAAGATAATGACATACGTGTACAACAGATAAGTATTAATGCTAATAATAATGAAAGCCCCACACGGTAGAGCTAAGTCCTCCCTTAAGAAGGACCTTCTGCCCGGCTGTGGGGAGTGTGGTCAGCAGACAGCCTCTAGCAAGCAGCTCTCTGAGTGGCCTCGGCTGCTGAAAGACTCCTGCCTGAGGCCATATATTTTCCTGGATGGCCTTCGTTCACTGATGGAGTGAGGGGATAGGAAGGCTAGCCACTTCAGTCAACACAGGACACTGTGGGTTGGCAACTCTCAGTGGGTGGAGGCTCTCCAGGTCTATGGGCAGCTCAGCTTCTCCCTCTGCCCAAATATGCTTCCTCCTCCTCCCTTTTACAGGTGAGGCTCCTAATAAACATCTTGCACCTCAAACTCCATTGACACACCTTGGCTAAAGAATCCAAATGGCCACATTCTACTGACTGGAGATACTTTCTAAGTCAAGGTAAAACTTAACTATCAATACATATTTGAAATGCCAAGAACAGGCCTGTTGAGTAACTTGACTTGAAACTCTTCTATTCATTAACAGAGGATATTTTTATTTCTATTTTAAGTAAATTGAATCCTAGGCTGATACTTAAAAAAAAAAAAAACCTCAAGTTAACTTAATCATAGGCCAAGTTTGAACATCTGATTTTTTATTTCAAATAACTTTGGAAAAGAGTGATGAAGCTAAAAATAAAAGTGTAAAACTTAAGTAGCATGTCTAATGGAATGACAGCATCACTGCACTGAGACTGCCATAGCCCGGCTATAAAGCAGAGATCTACTACATTAAAAATAGATGATATTCCTCCTGTGATAAGTATGGAAGAGAACTTTTGGCCTCTCTGCATATTTAATTAATATAATCAGGGGCTTCAGATTTCCCTTCAGATCATATGAGACATCAAAAAAGTGTGTACTTCAATAAAAGCATTAAAACATGCATTCTCATTATAATACATTATTTCAGGTTATCATTCAAAGGACTTGTTGTTTTACCCTTACTGAACACAAGCTTTCAACTATATCTCAGCAAGTAAATTCTGAAATATAAGAAGTGAATTAGTAACATAAATAGGGTTATTTTTACATGTGCACATGCAATTCCATGATGCAAAAGAGAACAAAAACAAAGATAATAACCCAGATATGTGATACCCTTCAGTTTAGTTTTCAATGTGTTACAAAAAGCTGGTTCTATAACTGCTCAGCATCAGTAAATTAACAGTCAGCATTTTTGTCAGCAAAACATGTATATAAAACCAACAAGGGAGAGAAGATCCACTCACGAGTTACTGCCAAGGCTTAATGCAACTAGAGCCATGTAATTTTAGTTTTCACTTACAGTGGAACCATTATTAGTCTACGAAAGTCTTTTTTCCAACACTCTTGAAAACCAGAATTTAATATATTTCCCTGCTTAATTATAGCCAATGCCTCAATTTTACTTTCATCTAAATTTGAAGGTGATGTTTAAAGACTGGGGTTTTAAACTATTCAGGTAAGGATAATTTATATTACATAAATAGCAGTGACATAGAAAGAAATGTTCACCTAAACCATTAAATATATGACCACTGAATTAGACAGGCAGAGAGGCCCAAAGGTCCCTGCATTCAGTGTCCAGTATTTATTCATTCAAACAATCCTTACTGAGTACCTACAATGTGTCAATCAATATTTGGAAGGGCAAATCTATTCCAGTAGTGATCACTTCTTTTGATGAACAGAAATAGGAATTCAGGAAACAAATTTGGCCCCAAAACGCATGAAAATGGCAGAAAATGTACTTCCACATATTAGGAGTAAATTAAAGAGCCATGTATTAGACGTAAACTAAAGAGTATTGATTATTACACTTTCTTTTTTTTTAAGGAAGCATATTTTAGAAGCCCAGAGAGTTGTTTTTATTTATTACTGTATGGCACGCAGAATCTTAAGTTTCCCAACCAAGAATGGAACCCACACCCCCTGCAGTGGAAGCATGTATTTTCAACCACTGGACTGCTGGGGAAATCCAGCTCTCTTAATGATGTACAAAAGAATACTGAAGAAAGGTCAGTTGATCAGTTGGTTGTATGTTGCACCTAACTTCTATCATAGGCAGAAATAGCCACTATCTTAGTAAGGCTATTTAAACAAAAATCCTAACAGGATTGACATGTTATACCGCCTGCTAATCAGTGTTACCAATAACTTAAATAGACTAAAAATGCTGAATATTGAGGGATGCATAAAAATTCTTGGGAGTCACAAACTTCTAAATGTAAGAATGTTTGCAACATTTTTACAAACAGAATCTGAGCGTTATGATATTTTTCATTTTAGAATTCAATCCTATTCTTTGAATTCAAAAACCAAGCCAAATATACACTACTTAAGCAAAAGGGAGGCTGCAAAAATAGCACTCTGACAAACTGACAGAAAAATGTCACCTCCTGCAGAGAAACAGAGGTGTTGAAACAAATCAGGTTGATTCTAGCTTTTATTAATGTTTAATTATTTACAGGACATACTTCATTTGCAATGAAAATACTTGTTCATCAAGTTGAAAGATGAATGATGACTGTTTTTTGAGCATTTTAATATTAACTGGGTCAAGGTAGAGGACTAGCAAAAGAGCAAAAAATAAAAATTTAACAGTTCTTCCTAAAACTGGTGTCAGGTTTTTGGTGTGCTGGAGAAGGAAAGACTTTTAAATGGAAATTTTTATTCTTTTATGCTTTGGTTAATTACAATTAATTAAATACTTGGTAAAACTAGAAGAGTAAACTAATGTTTTAAGTTGAATTTCTTTTTCAAAAAATCAGCTGTCTGCTGGAATGAAGGAAGCAGGAATGCATTCTGTAAAGACGATGTTAATGTTTAACTTGGTTGGGTTTTAAAGAACTCCAAGGCTCCTGCAGACTGTTTTCCCTCTATGCCCCTACCTCGTGCTGGACACAACCACCAAATTTTAGTGCTACCGCCGTAAAAGCCAAGGGAGTAAGTTTATTTTTCCCAAGGTTCAACAGAGATCTCTTGTGCTTAGCGTGAGGGCAGTGGATTCCTGCATTAATGCATATTTTTATTAAACTCTCACTTTATTTCAGCATGCTACAGATATTTTCCAAAGACTTTTATAAATCCTCTAGTTTTCTGACTTAAAAATTCAAAATATAGCCATGAAGGTCACATATCTAAATATTCCTACCCAAAATGAATAATGCAAAGTCTCTCAACCCACCAGCCTCAACACTGAACATTTTAGACTGAATTTTTAGTAGAAAATGGCCAGCTAGCCTCCAAAGATTCCAAAGCTTCTTTTGCCTCGGGAAGGGGCTGGCTTCCTCAAATGGCACAGAGAATCCAACTATCACCTACTCAGCAAATCCCACTGAGTTCTGGGCTCCACATACTTGCAAGTCAGTATCCAAAAAAATGGGATATAAAAATTCTCCAGGAAATAGCACCTGGATAGGCAGTGATTATGAGTGTAGGCTTTGGAGTCAGGAAGACCAGGGGTGCCTCCTGGTTTTGAAAATTACTAATTGCATGACACTGGGCTAGTTACTGAATCTCTCCAAGCCCAACTGCCTCATGTTTAAAATGAAGTGAAAAATCTGCTTTGGGGAATTGGGTAAGAATCTAGTGAGATGCTAAGGGTAAGGCATTCATTACAGGGGCTGTTGAAGAGATGCTCCCAGGAGCATTAATTGCTGTTAATATTGTTCCTGGCATTGATATCAGCCCAAACACCTCCATACATGAGCTGAGCTTAGAAAGGGCCTGTCTCTACAGACACAATAGGAAACAATCACTGGTTGAAAAGTAAAGATAAGGATATTTTGGCACGGCGGTTCTTTTCAGAATTTAGAGAATAAAACAACTGGCACTTTTAGCACACCTGAGGGAAAAACCAGACCAATAACTTGAATCTGCATCCAGTATACTTGGAGATATAAAAATTAGTTGTGGTGATATGACAATAATAATAATACATGTAGTTTAACACTCACAAAGACCTTGGTGAAGATGTCATGCAAAATTTTCAGATAACTGATGCTCAGAGTGGTTATTAAATTTTCTAAAGACCACAAAGCTGGTAAAAGAAGAGCCAAGGTTCAGATTTAAACCTGTCTCATTCCAAATGCGCATAATCACAATAATACATCCCAAGCATCCGCCCAAGGCCTTTAAAATCAAGAACAAGGAAAAGAATGCCCATCATCATGACTTCTACTCAACACTGTCTTGGAACTCTTAAACAGTATGAGGAAAAAAAGGCAAAAAGAATGGAAAAGAGGAGATAACAATGTCAACTATGACTGTATACATATAAATGCCCAAAGAATCTACAAATAACATTATTTTTTTAAGAAGCAAGTTTAGCAAGATGACTGGATATAAGATCAACATACAAAAGCTAACCACATTTTGATAAACCACCAACAAACTGCTAAAATACAAAATTCTAAAAACATGATTTACAATTAGGATTAAAAATACCAATTCAGTTCAGTTCAGTTCAGTCACCCACTCGTATCCAACTCTTTGTGACCCCATGAATCACAACACGCCAGGCCTCCCGGTCCATCACCAGTTCCCAGAGTTCACCCAAACTCATGTCCATTGAGTCGGTGATGCCATCCAGCCATCTCATCCTCGGTCGTCCCCTTCTCCTCCTGCCCCCAATCCCTCCCAGCATCAGAGTCTTTTCCAATGAGTCAACTCTTCGCATGAGATGGCCAAAGTATTGGAGTTTCAGCTTTAGCATCAGTCCTTCCAATGAACACCCAGGACTGGTCTCCTTTAGGATGGACTGGTTGGATCTTCTTGCAGTCCCAGGGACTCTCAAGAGTCTTCTTCAACACCACAGTTCAAAAACATCAATTCTTTGGTGCTGCTAAAGCTGAAACTCCAGTACTTTGGCCACCTCATGAGAAGAGTTGACTCACTGGAAAAGACTCTGACGCTCGGA